>JAJPUD010001160.1:428544-484669 GCA_023553655.1 Myrmecobius fasciatus | reverse complement strand
AAGAAGTAGGAGGTGAGAGCAAAAGAAAATTCAGGAAAAACTCCTATGCTACTATAAAGATTAATAATTGAGGGCCATGATATTGATCCCGAGTCATCAGAAAAAGGTTAAATTAGGTTCAGTACACTTTCTTATCTTTGAGAAAGTATATAATTATGTGATACATTTTAGATTCAATAAAAAAGTGCTAAAATAAACTTTTTTTCTCCTTAAAAGAGTAGATTTTATTTTTTTAGAAAATCTATTCATATGAGACAGGGTTTTGTTTTTTTAGGGGGCAGACACGAGGAAAGAAGGGAGTTAGGTGCAAACTTGTTATGTCATCAGCATGAGAAACTGCCAGAATGGAAATAAACTTCCCCTCATAGTTGGTGATAGTCTTAAGAGAATTGCCTGGGGAATTGAGAAATTAAGTGATTTGTCCATGGTCAGACTTTTCTGAGGCTAGACTTAAACTCTGATCTTCCTGACTCTTAAGGTTGTATCTTTATCCCCTCTACTATGCTCTCTCTCCATGTGGAAGATTTCCTTCTTTGGAGTTAATATATTAATAATTATCCACATTATTCAAGTCATAGTGGCTATTGATCTACTGGGCTTCCAGAGAATTTTTCCCCTTTTCTTGGGAAGTGTAACCCTTAGCTTACTATTCTCTTCTTCCCAATTCCTGCTTTACAATTGGACATTTTAACAACTGCTGCCTCAAATGCTTCATTTTCCCATTTCCTGTGCCTCCATAAATCCATGATTTATTCCTTTACTTATGCACAGGATGGTCATACCATAGATCCCACCATTGATAACAGATTTTCCAATTCATTCATCAAAGACTTTGATCTTCCTATCATTTCATCTATTACTATCCTTCATCGTTCTTAAACATATTCTTTGCCTTCATCATGACTTCCAATGGTGCCATTCCTCTGTAGTTTCTTAGGCCATTATTCTAATTCCAACTTCACTTTTCTCCCTTCTAGTCTCAACCTTTTAATTAACCATCTCAACTTCATGCTATTATTATCAGCTCTCAAGCACCTCACTTCCTTGTCCTACTGACACTCACTTTTCACCAAACTCCAGATTTAGTTTTGCAACTTTGGTGTTATACTTAATGTCTTTGTTTCTCCTCACCTTAGACATATAATCAGTTGCCAAATCTTGCTGTTTCAAAATTAATTGCACCATTTTATGTTTTTAACACCAGTGTAATGTCGTGCTTATTTTTCTGTAAAACATTGCATTGCAATTTACAATTTTAAAAATGATCTTTAACATTTTCAAGGGGATAAGTTGGAGTTATATTTCTCTGCTTTCGTTTTCTAATATCCTTTCATCAACTGCTCAGTAGGTTATGTTTTTTTGTTTTGTTTTTGATGAGGCAATTGGGGTTAAGTGACTTGCCCAAGGTCACACAGCTAGGAAGTGTTAAGTGTCTGAGACTGGATTTGAACTTAGAACATCCTGACTTCAGGGCCAGCACTCTATCTACTGCGCCATCTAGCTGCCTCTAGGTTATGTATGTTTAAAATTTTCTGAATTCCTTTAGGATATTGTTTGGAAAGAAAAAAGCAAAAGATGTTTTTCTGTCTCAAAAGGAACTTGGGAATACTTTGGACCATAACCATAAAAATCATCTATTCCAACCCCTTCAATTTAGCATATGAATAAACTGAATCTTGTAGATTAAATGACTTGTCCTAGATTACTCTGTGTAAATCACAGAGTATAGATTCAAACTTGTCTTGTAACTCCAAGTTGAGCACTCTTTCTTTGCTGCTTCACAGAGTTAAAAGTATACCACATAGAGTGATTCAGGATATATGTGATGACCCCCTGTTGTGACTGTTGATACACAATTATCTCCCTTATCTCACCTGAGCATGTAGGTCTCATGGTTTTTGTCCCATGGCAAGTGTTCTGAGTATTCTTAAATGGTGGCTTCTGAATACTTTTTGTCATGTTTGAGTGACTTATGTATTTGAAAGATTAAAATTTCTCATTTTAATTAAAGAAAGCTTTGCAAAGATCATGCCCAGTTAGACTTCACTTATTACATCAGTGATTTCTTAGGAGTTCTTAGGGTTAAGGAAGTCTTAGGAAATTCCTTATATAGACATATATTTGCAGCTTTCCTTCATTTTAGATCACTTGAATTTTCTGGGTCACTGAGAGATTACATAACCTGTACATGGTAGAAGCAGTGCTTGAACCCAGGTCCCCTTGATGCTAGGTCAGTTTTATTTCTATGTATACTCATTGGTATTATTACAGGAAATTACTACTTTAGCTCATTCTTCAATGTTGAATGAAATCTATGTAGATATTTTTAGGGTTGAAGTGACAGTTCATTGTAATTTAATGTAATTTGTGTTGTCAGGTGAGCCGCAATTCATTGACTGGGAGAATGATAGTGATGGTAAAGAAGATGTTGTTAATGAATATCCTGGATTTGAAGAGAATGAGTGTGCTATGGGAATATCAGACTGTATTTCCTGTGCAAGCAGCAGTCCTCTGAGTAGTGCAGAGAGAGAGCATGACTTTTCTCAAGTAAGTATATTTTTCAACTCAATATGGGAATATAAAATATTTCTTTTCAATATACTTAATTGTCTTCTATCTTTGTGTTTATCGACAAGTAAATGTTTTCTTCTTGTTCCTCCCTTGAAGTTAGAATTTAAATTTTTGTTCCCCATGAATTCTACATGGTATAAATCTAAAGAAACTAGGGACACAAGAAAAGGTCTTACTCTATTCCTGGGAAGTTGGGACCTTTGCAAGATGTTTAGAACCTAAATTCTT
This sequence comes from Myrmecobius fasciatus, assembly GCA_023553655.1. NCBI lineage: Eukaryota > Metazoa > Chordata > Mammalia > Dasyuromorphia > Myrmecobiidae > Myrmecobius > Myrmecobius fasciatus. The sequence goes on along the minus strand of JAJPUD010001160.1, from coordinate 481,870 downwards.
AGTTGTAACATTAATCCAACTATATTGTCAGTTTATTGACCAGGAGTGAGCCTAGTGGACATAAAGCTAAAGTTTACTTTAAATGTTCCATATTCTTTGTCCACATGGTAGATTTAACCAGAAAATGGGACAGAACCCAAATTTGTTCAAGAGATGCTAGTAGAAATAAACTTCTTTATTAATAGTTGAACTAACTTTCAATAACATGAAACTAAAATTACTTTAAAAAAATAACAAAGCAGTCTAGGAATACTGCTTTTAAGAAAGAATCACAAAAATTCCATAGAGGAGAGGTGAACAGCTGACTGGACAATGGAAAAGAATTTTAGAATCACAAAATTTCAAAGTTGTAAAGAACCTCAACAACTATCTAAACCTGAAAAAGAATCTTTTCTACAACATAGAGGAAAAATAGTCATTAGATTTTTGCTAGACTATATATAAATTCCATTTTAGGCTTGTGATCAGTTTCTCGAAGTCCTCCTTTATTACCTAGTTCTGTTTGTGTGACCCTAGTGTAATCTGATGTATGATTCATTGTGATCATGCTTGTCTCTGCCTCCACTGATCTTCACCCAGATGTTCTTCCTAATATCCCTCCTGCTTCTTTTCTAGATTTCTTCATTTTGGTATATTTTCTTAATATGTAATGCTGCCCCGTTTTTTCCCTTTTGCTTTTCTTTTTCCTTTTTTCTCTAGGTATATCTTTCCAGACCTCTCTTCTACTTGTGACTAGAGGTTGTGCCTCTGCTTTCTCTATAGTTTTTAGAGATCACAAACAGTGCTTCTTGGTCACATCTTTTCATCCAGTGAGGTGTGGTTCTTGTGGGCCTGGTGCCCAGAATTAATTGATGACAGTTTTCCCCATATCTTCTCACTTTTCTTGGGTTTTTACTTCTTAACCATTATTTTTCTGGCCTTCTCACTGGAATACTTTACTTCCAAAATAATTAGAATAGTCCTGCCTTTCCTCTGTCATATGTACTCATCATTCTATCAACCCCAAAAGTCTGTGGGCTCACTACCTCCTTTTCATTTTCCCCTTGCTTCCAAAGTAGCAGGAAAAAAAGTCTTTTGTGTTTTTCTTAGTGTTCATGGCCATCCTCAGGAAACCTGGAGTGTTACTCTCTTGATTCTTCTTATCTGGGACTAAGGCCAGTGCGTTTCTCTCCTTCCTTCTCTGTCCTTGTTTTCCATCTCCTATACCTGCCTTTTAAAGAATTGGCTTCTAAGTGTGAGGTGAAACTTGACCAACTTATCTTCTTGACTGCAGGCCTGGCACTTTTATTCACTACACCATCTCACTGCACACTGTATTATAGAGCTAATAGACACTTGAACTTCTTTAAGGATATTCATACATTATATGAATCAAAAATTGCCATGCCTTTTTTTGGTAGGGGAGGGAGAGTGTGAGGATGATCTCATGAATGATGTGCTATAGTGAAGAGAGTATTGGATTTGTGATAAGAAGACCAGTGTTCTAATCCTGGTTCTCTGCTCTGAAAAGTCCCTGGGCCTCATTAAAATAAAGGAGTTGGCCTGGACATCCTCTTAGTTCTCTGCTAGATCTAAATCCTTTGGTCTTTATAATGCTATCTTTCAGGACTCTTAATAAATTCAACTTATTAATTTCCATTTTCTCCAGTAGATGGCACCCTAGCATTGAAGTCATTTTCCTGTAACTCAGGGTAGCAATGCCTCCCTCCCTAACTGCTTCCCTGTAGAGAGCAGCAAAGACATAACAGATGATTTATTTATTTTTTTAAGTTTTAGTTGAGTTTATTCTTAAGGAAATATGAAGGAAATTTGATTTAAATAAGACTTGTTATGTAATTCCCAAGTTTGTTATGTAGTGGCAAATGTGGAAATACCATATGGATTAATAGTCATGGTAAACAGCAGATCGTTTCAATATTTTCAGGTCCTGGGTAAGGTGAGCACTTGAGGCTGGCTCATGAGACTAAAGTAGGTCATGTAGTATTGAAGAGAAAGCTAATGTAGTTTCATGGAGTTACAAGATTTGTGACTTTGAAATGTATACCCTGCTTTTGGAACAAATATTACCTTCTTTTCCTCTAGTGGGTCTGAAGAAGAGATCTGAAACTAAAGGATACTAGGATATGAGAAAGCTCTTCTAGCAAGATTTGGAAAAATTTAGGGATATATGTAAATGACGTTTCTAAGTTTTTGGCCTAGGAGATAGATGTGCTAAAGGATATCTGACCCCATTAATGTAGGACAAGACAAATTTTTAAAAATAATAACTCTAGTTTGATGATTCAATTTTAATATGGAATCATAACATTTTGAACCAGTGAAACTTGTTTAGACAATGCTTTTTAGGTAATGTGTAGACTATGCTTTTTACAAAAGCACAAAAGGTCTGAACTAAAATTTAGAAAATCCTCTGCTCATTTTATACTAAATTTTATGCATATTTGTACTAAAATTTATTTTCTTATTTCTAATCTCATCAAGTTTTTAGATATCATCAAATAAAAATTACTAAGGAAGACAACTTCATTCTTGGGCTTTTTGTCAAAAATTGTTTTCTTATCTTTCTTACAAATCTCTTCTTAATTGGATGAACTCTAAGCTTTGAATTTGTAGTACTGAATAATAATTGGAATTATGGCAGTGATTGGTTAATTTCTTTTCTTTCTCCTTATCCATTCATTGCTATGCCTTTGACCCCTCCTTCATCCCAGCCTCCCCCCCGGGGGGCCGGGGCGCGGGTTCGCCCGTGCGTGGTCGTAATCAAATGCTTTTTGTTTCTGGTTTGAGAGACTCTTAAATAAAACAAAAGGCTTTTACTTTGTAAACATTTCTCTTGCCTTTTAGCAACATTATTTTTGCTTCGGGGAAAAAAAAGAGATGATGCCTATAAATCATCATATTTAAATATTTTATTGTGTTTTTGGGTTTCTGGTTCAAAAATATTCCTGCTTAAGAAATATAGAACTAAATGACATTTGGAAATATGCCTTTACATTCACTTAGGTGACTGTCTTAGATTTCTCTGAGAGTCCAGAAATTTCTCAATGGAGTACAAAGTTTTCTGAAGGTTCCCACTAGTCCTGTCCAGTTTTGCTTATGGAGTAGTTTCTAACCAAAATCTTTTGGTCACTATACATTTTGTGTTATAAAAAGATTTGAGTGAGAACTTTTTTGAAAAAATCAGGAAACCTTGGTACAAAAAAGCAATAGACTTCATGGATCAGAAAGTGACTGTAGAGAAATGATTTTTCACTAAAGAGATCATTGTTTTACTGGCATAAAAGTTTGTAGACATTAGAAGGCAAGCATACAACTGAAGAAACTAGTTAAAATAGGCAGAAGTGCATAATAGGAGGAGCACACTCTTACATTTATATAGATCAGTGTATTGGGAGTTATTTTGTTTTCCATAGACCACCAGAGGGTCATGGATATAATATGATCTAGAGGAAACAGCTATATTGTCTAGTGAATAACAGAGTTAGAACCTTAGACTATCTTCTGAAAACCTCGGCCATTGGAAGACAAATTCAAAGTGTAACTAGACTGTGGCCAATGAACTCTTGAACTGTGTATTTCTTAGACAATCAAGCAAAAAAAAGGCTGTAGAAAATAGATGTGGGTTGGTTTTTTTGTTTGTTTTGTTTTTTAGCATGGTCTTTCTTACTTGTCTAGAAGTGTTAAGATCTCATTTCTTGATAGTTTTCATTTTTTAAAAAATTTATTTAGGATTTTATTCTCCCCCAATTACACATAAAAATAATTTTAACATACATTTTAAAGACTTTGAGTCCAAATTCTGTTTTTCCAAGCAGTTCTTTAGGGGTAATAATATGGATAGTCATGCAAAACTTTCCATATTAATCATGTTATAAAAAAAATAGACACCTCTCCCCCAAAAAAGCTCAAGAAAAATAAAGAATTTTTTTTTAAAAAGTGCTTTAATCTGTATTTAGACTATCAATTCTTTGTCTGGGAAGGGTTAACATTTTTTCATCATAAGTTCTTCAGAGTTGTCTTGTATCATTGTAGTGCTAGAATAGCTAAGTTCTTCACAGCTGATCATCTTATAATATTGCTGTTACTTTGTGCACAGTACATTTCATTTTGTATCAGCTCATGTAAGGTTTTTCAGGTTTTTCTGAAAGCATCCTGCTCATCATTTCTTATAGCATGATTACATAGCACAATTTGTTCAGCGATTTCCCGACTGATGGACATCCTCCCAATTTCCAGTGCCCTGCCACCAGAAAAGAACTGCTATAAATATATTTGCACATATAGATCCTTTCCCTTTTTTGTTTTGTATCTCTTTTTGGATACAGAGATAATAATGGCACTGTTAAGTCAAAGTTTTATAGCCCTTTGAACATAGTTTCAAATTGCTCCAAAGAATGGTTCCGGGGTGGGGGTGAGGGGAAGGGAAGAGTGGGGGGGGGAACAAAAAAAAAAAAAAAGAATGATGGAATCAGTTCATACCATCAATTTATTAGTGTCCCAGTTCTTCCATGGCCCTTTTAACATTTGTCATTTTCCTTTTCTGTCCTAGTAACCAATTTAACAGGTATGAGGTAGTACCTCAGAATTGTTTCAATTTGCATTCCTCTAGTCAATAGTGATTTAGAAGATCTTCTCATATGACTATAAATAGCTCTGATTATTTCATCTGAAAACTGTTATCTCTTGATCATTTATCTGTTGGAGAATGGCTCCTATTTTTATAAATTTGATCCAGTTCTTTTTGTATTTGAGAAATGAGGCCTTTATGAGAGAAACTTGCTTCAAAAATCTTTTTTTTTCCACTGTTGTGATTGCTAAATGTATTTCCCTTCGTCTTCCTTTCCACCCCTATTTATTTTGTTGTCTCTTTCCTTTCATCCTGTCCCACTGCCCTTTTATCATATTATCCCTCCACTCATGCCCTTTTCTCTTTTTCTCTTCCCCTCCTACTTTCTTTTAGGGTAAGATAGATTAGGTATATATGTTATTCCCTCTTTGAGTCAATTCTGTTGAAAGTAAGATTGACTCAGATCATCACCCCACCTCTTCTACCTTCCCCTTCACTGTAAAAGCTTTTTCTCGCTTCTTTTATGTGAGATGATTTACCCCATTCTACTCTTCCCTTTCTTTTTCTTCCAGGGCATTTCTTTTTCAACCCTTAATTTTATCATCTCTTCATATTCAACTCACATTTGTGCTCTCTGTTTACATATATGCCTCCGACTGCCCTAATAATGAGAAAATTTTTAAGAGTTATAAGTATTACCATCCCATATAAGAATGTAAACAGTTTAACCTTATTAAATCCTTTATGATTTATCTTTCAGGTTTACCTTTTTAATACTTCTCTTGAGTCTTGTATTTGAAAATCAAATTTCCCATGCAGCTCTGGTCTTTTCATCAAGAACACTTGAAAATCCTCCATTTCCTTAAATTTTTTTCAACTTTTTCCCCTGAAAGATTATGCTCAGTTTTGTGGGATAGGTAATTTTTGGTTGTAACTCCTTTCTACTCCTTTCTAACTCCTTTGCCTGCCAGAATATCATAGTTTAAGCCCTCTATTCTTTTAATGTGGAAGCTACCAAATCTTGTGTTTTCCTGACCATGATTCTACAATATTTGAATTGTTTCTTTCTAGCTGTTTGCAGTATTTTCTCCTTAATCTGGGAACTCTGGAATGTAGCTATAATATTTCTGGAAATTTTAATTTTGGGATCTCTTTCAAGAGGTGATTGGTGTATTCTTTCAATTTCTGTTTTATCCTCTGATTCTAGAACATAAGGGAAATTTTTCTTGATAATTTCTTGAAAGATGATTTGTAGACTTTTTTGATTATTACTTTCAAGTAGTCTGATAATTTTGAAATTATCTCTTGTTTTTCTAATGAGATATTTCATGTTGTCTTCTATTTGTTCATTCTTTTGGTTTTCTTTTATTATTTCTTGGTTTCTCATAAAATCATTAGCTTCTATTTGTTCAATTTTAATTTTTTAAGAATTGTTTTCTTCAGTGAGCTTTTGTACCTCATTTTCCATTTGACCAATTCTTTTTAAGGAGTTGTTTTGTTTTGTTTTGGTTTTTTTTTTTTTTCAGTGAATTTTTGTGTTTCTTTTTCCATTTGGCTAATTCTGCTTTACAAGGTATTCTTTTCCTTATTGATTTTTTTGTACGTCTTTTACCATTTGTCCTATTCTGTTTTTAAAATTTTTTTTGTTTCGCCTTTATGAAGTTGTTTTTCCAAGGCAATATGATCTAACATGGAATTACTCCTCTTATGGCCTGTGCTGTGGTCTGTGAGTAAGCACAAGCATGCTTTTCTGTCCTGGAACTATGAGGAGGGTCTCTGCCCTGTTGTTTCTGCAAACTCTGGTGTACTAGTGCTCCTCCTCGCCCTGTGGCTTTTACCTAGGTCTGTGGCCTAGATCTGAAGAGGGGCAGAACAACAGAGTCTTGCCCCCAGTGCCAGCACAGTGATCCTTGTAATTTTCTCCTGCTGAGTTGTTCAATTCCTTTTACCATTTGTGGAGTGAGAAGTCTCAAAACAGCTTACCACTGCTATTGACCCAATGGTTCCAAGGGTCCTGTCCTAGTTTGCTAGGGCCAGGGTTGTGCTGGCATGGTTTGTGATAGATCAAATAGGTGCAATGGACATTTTGCTGATCTTTTAAGTTGTCTTTGGCTAGAAAATTATTTAACTTTTTATGGGTTTCTTTTATGGGTTCTGCTGCTTTAGGAATTGTTTTATGGCATGACTTAAAGGTGTTCAGAGGGGTTTTGGGGAGAACTCAAGTAATTTGCTGCTTTTTCTTTGCCATCTTGGCTCTTCCTCTGATAGTTGTCTTCTTGATGACTAACTTTATTCTGATGAAGTTTTGCATTTGAAGAAAGTATTATTCTCATCTGGAACTTCAGAGAAAATGCTAATGTAGTCCTGCTGATAAGAAAAAAACTCTGTGTGTGTGTGTGTGTGTGTGTGTGTGTGTGTGTGTGTGTATGTATGTAGGGGTGCCATGAATTTTAAAGACCCAAGTGTTGCCTGTCTCCTGCCCATTTATGACCCAAAATTGATCAGAAGATTTCAGAATTAAAAGGAGTGAAGGGCTATTTCATTTCCACCCTTCTTTTTTTATAAGTGGCTTTTCCTGGGTGTGTGAGACCTGTTATGTGAAGTGATTTGTCCAGGCCATACACTTGAATCTAGTTCCTCTGACTCTAGAACTAGTACCCATTTCACTATACCAAGTTTCTAGCTGTTTAAATTCTACCTTATTAGGAGATAAGCATGACTCTGTCTTCACCATTTAGGGTGGTTTTGGATGTAAGGATTCAGGACTTGGCTAAAAGGGACTCCTTTTCAGTTGCTTACATGTACCTTCTAGCATAGATTTTTGTGTATGTGCCTTATTCCCTTTCATTTATTTTATAAATCTTAAAGTACATAAATTCTATGTATTATTATTAGTATTACATCTTAAATTTTTTGAGAGTGGGCTTTGTGTCTTAATTTATCTATTTCTAGCATTTAGCACATAGTTTCTTCTGAAATAGGCACCTAATAAATATTTGTTGAATTGAATTAAATTGATTTACAAAAAGTTAGTATAGTTTGTAATCATCAGATAATCATTTGAAAATTTTGGCTTTGTCTGCTGATATTTGATGGATGTGTTTGTATAAAATTTTAGCTATAGCTTTGTCACCCCGAAAGAGGATTAGAAAGTAATTTTAAAATGCTTTTTAAAAATTGTTTTTTTAAAAAAAGGAAAATGAGACATTAGAATTTTGGTGTAGAAATACTCCATTTACAAAAGGTTGTACTCACCAAAAAATGATCTGTCCAATTGCAGAAAAATCATTAAGATTTTTGTCTCTGACCTAAGCTAACAAGAATAAGCAAACTCTTTCCTAAGCCTACTTCAGAGTTACCCTCATCCAAACCAAGTTCATCAAACCTAGATACCCATTAAATGCCTTTTAATGATTGTTGTTGTTGTTACAGTCTAGGGTCAGAGAAGACTTGATATTTATATTACTGATAGCTGACTTATTGTGTTAACATTTTGGTTAGTCTTGAATGGCCCAGAAGTATTATCCAGTGGAATGGAAGATGACAATATAATGAGGATGGGTTTTTCCTTACTCTTTTTCTTATCACCCCTAATGCCTTTCTTATCCAAGAATCAAATTCATATCCATAAAAATTTAAGTATAATAAAAGAGAAATAAGTTCTCTTGTAAGTGCCTCTTGTCAATCATGAAGTACTGTTTTGAATGTGCCAGGCACTATGCTGTGTTCTGGGAATACAAAGAAACATAAAAGACAGTTCTTGTTCTCATGGAGCTCATAGTCGAGTGGGAAAGATAACATGAAAACAACTATTGACAAAGAGTCTCTGTTCAGGATAAACTAGAAATAATCACCAAAGGGCAGGCACTACAGTTAAGGAGAATTTGTTAAAAATTAGGCAAATAACTGTTGCAGTGGTTAGAATCCTGGGCATGAAGTCAGAAAGACTAGAGTTCAGATTTGGCCTCAGACGCTTGCTGGCTGTGTAGCTATGGTCAAGTCATTTAAACATGTTTGTCACAGTTTCCTCAACTATAAAAAGGGGATAATTAATTCATGTGGAAATATTTGTAAAGCACTTAATGTAGTGCCTGGCACATGGTAAGTGCTATATAAATACCAGTTGCTATTATTATGATTGTTAAACATTTGTAATTCTAAATTCACCAATCTCCTAAAGCGACAGCTGAAATTTAAAAAGGAGCTAATGAAACTCTATAATGATTATTGAATAAAGGAAAATGATTTGGGAATCTTATGAATTTAGCTTGACAGAAAGAGTTGATAACTTTGATTAGTACAATGATATACCACAACTTTAAAGAACTCATGATATAAAATGCTCTGCTGAATTGAGAATTGATGGACTCAGAGTGCATTTTGAAGCTTTTTTTTATTTTTTAAAATTTTCTCCTCCTCCCTTTGCCATAGCTATTGTGGAAATGTGTTTTGCATGATTTCTCTTACACACACGTGTGTGTGTGTGTGTGCGTGTGTACACGTGTGTGTGTGATGGTTGTAATATTTCTTTTCTTCTCAATGGGTGGGGAAGGGGATGGAAGGAAAGAGAAAAATGTAAAAATAAAAATTTAATTTAAATTTTAAAAATTCAGTTTAGTTGGTTCCCATAAACAAATGGATATTTATTTATTAAGTGCCTACTGTAATGTACACTACATTGGAGTACTGTGCTAGGAATGTTTTGAGGGAAGGGAAAAATAGAGACTGGAGTACTGCTGTTGAGAGAAAATTACAAATAAAATCTAAACTTAGGTGATAACAGTGGTGAGGATTAAGATGAAGAGACTGATTAATAAGATATATTCCAGGTGAGGCAGAAGGAAGAGTCCAAGGTAATACCAAACCATTATTAGTTCTGTATAGAGTCTAAGAACTCTTCAGAATTTGAATTGGTTACGATTAGATTTCAAGTTCATAAAACACTTCTAGGAACATGGTCAGATGAATTTCAATATTATTTTATTCTGTACAATAAAATTTAAGTAGTACAAGTTCTTTAATCTTGAATGATTGATATAGTGGAATATTTTGTTTCTACTTTTTAAAAAAGGTTTACTCTAGAGCTTTTTGTGTTTGCTTTTATTTGGATCTGTTATTTCATTATTGGGGGAGAACTCTTCCCCCTATGATTGCCTAATTATTTATAGCTTTCCTCTGAGCCTGTCTTAAAGAGTTTCCAGGGGTAATGAGAGGAAAAATGACTAGGTTGTTCAATTAGCATTTGTTAATAATAGGAGTTAGACTTCCCTCTTCCCAACAGCAAGGTCACCTCTTTATTTTGCCATATCTGTCAAGACTCATTTAAAGAAATTGTTGTCCTATACAAGTCTTTATTTTGAAAATGTTACCTTTTTGATATACCAACACTTTTTTGGTTTACAAAGACACTATCATCATCCTTATTATTATCTCTATTTTACAGATGAGGAAATTGAGGTTGAGAAATTGTCTAGGGATATGCAGCCAAAAAAAAAAAATAATAATGTTCAGACTTGAATCTGGGACTCTTAATTCTAGGTTTGGTGTATTTTGCCCTGAGATATGTATGGCAGTACACATACTAGAATGATGAATGGATATGTAATTGCAGTTTTAATTATTAAAATTGTTTGTTTTCACAAAGGTAGGTTTTTAGGTCAGTACTCATAAGCAGTTTCTAATTATAGGAAGGACAGCTTAAGAGATCATCCTCATTTTGAAATTGTAATCTTGGTAAGAGTGGTTGATAACTATTAGCTTCTACTGCAAATGAAATTGATTTCTCGACTCCTTGTAAAATATATTCACAGAGATTCCATTGTCATCCTGTCCTTGAGAATAGATAAGTTCTGCTTTGAAGATAAAGGCAATTCTCTTATCTTTTTCACCTTCTTTTTAAAAAATTTCCTTAGTTTTTAATGCTTTTCTGAAAAGAATGATGCAAGTAAAGCTTAATATGTATTATATTAGTCATTGCTATGTGTAGAGAACATAGTTATCTTCAATTTCCTTTATTGTTGCCATGTTAAAAATGGTCATTTGGATGCCCAATTACTTACCAAGCAGTGACACAAGTACAAATTAATTTCTAGTTTGTAAAGTCAAATACACTTTTCTCTTTTTTGGGGGAAGAGAAGGGAAAGGATGAGAACCTTGTAGTTGATTTCAACAATTTAAAAAGAAGCTATAATAATACTTTCCCTGCCATATGTATACTTTGTTTTCAGAGCATTTCACTTTCAGTTAATTGACACATGAGATAATTGGAGATTGAGATCAGTAAATGTTGTTGGCAAACATTTTTTTTTAACTTATAACTTTATTTTATAGAGAAATCTTTGAACATGTTAGAATTCAGTGCTTTTCTTCAAGTATGTTTCCAGCTCTATAATAGTGAACCTACTGGTTGTTCTTTGTTTTTAAGTTAATGAAACAAAACTTTGACATGGTCCCATCCAAGTATTTGAAATAATTGGTGATATTAATTTGTAAAAACATATTTATTTAAATTTTAAAAATAATAGTTATTTGCTAACTCATCCTGATATCTTCTGAAAAATACAAGAAAAAATGAAGTAATGTGATCATTGAATCACAAATTTTAAGTGGAAAGAGATATTGGTAGCAGCATCTAATCTGTGATATTATTGGTATAGCAAATTTCCAGGGGACAAAATAACTTCTGTCATTGTGGGTCTGCAATTTATAATTTTTATTTTTTATTTTTTTTGCTGAGGCAATTGAGGTTAAGTGACTTGCCCAGGGTCACACAGGTAGGAAGGGTTAAGTGTCTGAGATCACATTTGCACTCGGGTCCTCCTGATTTCAGGGCTGATCCTCTATCCCCGGTGCCACCTAGCTGCCCCTGCAATTTATAATCTTAAAGAGTTGTTTCAAGTTTGAGATGTTAAATGACTTGCCTACAGTCACACAGCTGGTATTTTCATTTTTGTATAAATTGTTGCTCCTATTATACATTTCAATAGGCAGTAGTTCATAAAAGGCTTCCCAGGTTTCACTGAAACTGTCCCTCTCATTTCTTGTGGCACAATAATTCTTTTATATTTACATATCATACTTTATTCAGTCATTCTTCACCACCCAATGAGAGATTTAATTGAAACTGAGGCGCAAATAGCTTAAATGATTTATCAGCCTCTGGCACATGATCCCAATTCAAATATGTAGATTCATCTAGCATCAGATTGACTTCTCTTTCTACTATGCCATCTTTGTATTTATTCTGTTTTTGTGTTCTATGTATGTGTCTATCTCTGTCTAGTTTTTCTTAATAGACTATAAGCTCCTTGAGAATAATGAAGTTCCATTTTATGTATGTGTTTGTATCCCTAGGGCCTGGCTCAATGCCTGGAATATAGTAGGCATTTATAAATGCTTGTTGAATGGTTGAAGGTGAATGGATTTTGTAAATATAAATAAAGGGTTTTTAATTAAGAAGATGGTAAACTCTACTAGGAAAATGTCTTTGGTGAAACACTGATTTACATTATCCTGTTCATGTACTTGAGGGAAAATGAGTTTTTTTTTTTTTTTAAACCTCTCTAGTGAACAAATACTGTAATGCTTACTTTGTTTTCTTTTTATTTTCCATGTATAATTTCCCAAAGGATTTCAACTACAATATATACTGATGACTGGTTAATATCCTACTTTGATATTTGTTTTACATATTGTTAAAGTAAAAAAATTCACTAACTAGTAATTTTTATTATCTATTCCAATCTCACAGCTTTCACTAAGTATTTTGAATATTCAAGGCTGTGCTTCAAAGGCAAAATTAAAAACAGTTCCTGTCTTCAAGGAATTTTCATTTTTCCTAACTCCCTTTGCCTTGACCAATGAATGAGCAGAGGAGAATGAATAAAGTTGCAGTCAGTACTGGAAAGAGTGGACAGGAGGGCTGTATCATCATGGGGAAACCAGGTTTTAGAGATAGCCAGTGATTTATAGATAGATAGATGGAAGGAGTGAGAGAGGAAAAGATTGAAGATGAAGCTTTGTTGTTTTTTAAGTTTGTTTTCTATGTACAGGAATTCTAGAGGATACAGTGGAGTGGCTGAGTAGCATTTGGTTATACCTTGTAAATACTCATCCAGTCTTTTCTTAAAAGTCCCTATGAGAAGGAATTTACTACCTCCCAGCAGTCACTTCATTTATGGATAATTGTTAAGTTTTTCCTGACGTCAAAGCTACATTTTTTCTTTGTGACTTTTACCAGTTTTTTCTGTTCTTGCCCTCTGGGGCCAAATAAGAACAACTCAAATATCTCTTCCATGTGACAGCCCTCAGATATTTGAAGACAGCTATCATTAGTAATGTGTTTTTATCTTTAAAAGAGGGAATAAATTGTTACAATTCCTGGCAGATGAGGAAGATTTTTTTTCTCTTCATATATTAAGATATTACCAGCAAAGCATGTGAATAATGAAGTATAGTCTTCTTCTTTTCAGTGCTTTTTTTTGACTCACTGTAGTTTGTTGGATTTATAATGAAAATATAAGAATTAAATATAATTGTTTCTCTTTTTAACATTATAGCTTGTAATGATTAATTTTAGATTGTCCTTCTCTTGGGCTTCATTATACCATGGAGAAGATCCCAGGTCTGTTAAGGCCCTTCCAAAGTAATGTTGATGTACAAGGAGATATGGTCCGAGCTGCAGACTTTCTGCTTTCTGAGGTCAGCCTAACTTGGTGTGGAGGGACTCATCATCAGCAGGCTGGCCTGTTGAATTCTTTAGCCATGACAACCCATGAAACAAAATTAATATTAAATCAAAATATTATATGCTTTCTATATTTTTGCATGTATGTGTATATATGAATATATATGCACATATATCTGTGTGTACACATACTATATTATATAAATGCATGTGTGTATAAACACACAGATACATGCATACCCCTGACCCAGTATCAAATAAATATGTAATTAGTTAAGGTTTTTTTTCCCCCTCCTATACGGAATGTGATTGTGCTTCACTGATCAGTTCACATTTATGACTTTTTTTCACTTTTATTGATGATATTTGGTTATGAATTACCTAGTCAAGATTAGGGGATAGTTTGTGTCCTTGAAACAGATAACCTTTTATTCTATGAATGATAATGACCTTAAATGGTTAGACTCAATAGCCTCTAAGGTCCCTTCCACTTTAACTCTATAATCTTATTTTGTTGTTTGTCCCTCGTTCTTGACATCAGGGTGGTGATGCCATGACATGCAAATAAATTGGATTTAAATGAGGGAGAGCTGTGCAAGGTCACCTGCCTCACCTTCCTCTCCAGAGCTATCTGGGTCCAGTAACAAAATAGAGGTCACGACAACTGGAGATGGCCTTGGATGCAATGGGAGACCTTGGCCTTTGTGTGTATCTGAAACCAGAGATTTGGAAGCCAAATATCAGAATTTAAGAAAATTTAAGTTATAAAGATGTGACAGAGACCCCACATGGAGCTGCCAACAAAGATTGGGTACTATCACCAGTTTTAACCTTTGTGACAAATGAGTTGACTTCTCATTAATTTCCTATTACCCCTATATTGTCTTTGAGGCAGCTAGGTATAGAGTACATAGGTGTTATGATCCTATAAATGACAATGTTTCATATCATATGGATATATATGAATATGCACATATATGTTTAGTATGCACACACACATAGGTTTATACATCTGTATATTTTAGCTCTAAATCTCTCATCCTATGAATGAATAATGATGGTCTTGTTCATATCCTGGTCAAATTAAATTAGTATCAAAAATTATATCTTTAACCCTAGTCCACCATCTTGCTAATATATCTCTTTGATCATTAGGGATTTAGGTTTATATCAGTAGCACATGGTATATAACACTATATATGCTGTAGGTAGTATAGTCTTGTGCTTAAGACTGAACAACACGTTTATTAAATGTCATTAGATACAGATTATGAGCAATAATCTATAATTGGAGTACCTATCTATATATTTTTAGATTTGGATTCACAAGCTTGACATTGGGAGAAATGTAATCTTTTCTTAATGTTGAAATGACAGGGATCAGGACTTTTACAAAGGAATGATTATATGAATAAATATATAATGATCAGCTGATTTGTTTCAAAAGCAGATTACTTCCTGTTCTGATGCCTTAATAGAATGAAGTGGAGAAAATGAAAGTAAAGTGAATGAAGAAGTTGAGAATTTGACAAAAACCTTTCTTTTTCATTGAATTATATTCTGTGCTAAATACTGTGCAGTGGTTGGCTTAATCCAACCCTGTGAACATAAATGTGGGTACGGGCCATTTACATGGTAACCAGGAATCAAAAGGATTGGAAAAAGCCACAGAAGCTCCGGTAGCAATGTAGAGCAGAAACAGGAATATGCTGCTCATTTTCCTCTTCTTTGCTCTAGACTATTTACGTCAGAGTCTGAGCAGCCCCCTAATCCTTTGGCTCTGCTCTGTTTAATCTTTGGCTTTTCTTAAGAATTGCCTTTTTTCCAAGCTTCTCTGGAAAGAGAGGGAAAAACCCCTAAATCCTAATGTAGCCAAAGGTAGTATTTTGGAACTGTCATTTCCATTTCTGCTTCATGTCAGATAAACTTAAAGTAATCTTAAAAGTTGTCATTTTGGTGATCTAGAGGTGTGGAGTTCTTGAGAGTCGTAAGTCAGCACGTTTGATATAGCGACTTTAAAAGTTGTATTTCAGGTATGAGTGTTCCTAAGTCATGTAGAACCATAATCAGTAAGGTTAATAGTAGATCTGCTGAGGACAGAAATGATTCATGTTATTTTTACTTTAAAGGATTAGATTCTGTCTTGAGGTCTTTGCCTTTCCCAGGTCCTAAGATTCTGCCCTTAGTGTAGGATGAATTTGCTTGGGAGAAGGATGGGAAAAATGAAAAATTGAGCTGCGTTTTCAGTGTTCCCTTTGAGGGAAAAGTGTTGCTTAGAATATGACTTTTTGGGTAAGGAGGGACTGAACAATGAGGAAGTAAAAACCAAGACTTTTTCTGGCTAGTCCTGTGATCTTTATTTAAATATGACCCATCTTGGAGAGAATTTGGCTTCAGGGTAAGAGATAGCAGAGAAACTACTGTATTAAGAAAATTAGTAGAATAATTTTATATTTATATAGCCTTAAGCCTGGTAGAAATCAAAATCATCTAGGAATTCATTTATAAGTAGATTTAGTACAAATCAGTAAACTGATTTGGTTATACCTTGTAATTACAATTGAAACTCTTGAATCTGTTATACAGGGTGTCTAAAAAGTATTTTGTTGTTGTTCAGTTTTGTCCAATTCTTTGTGAGTCCTTTCGGGTTTTCTTGTCAAAGATACTGGAATGGCTTGCTGTTTTATTTTCTAGCTCATTTTATAGATGAGGAACCGAGGTAAACAGAATTAACTTGCCCAAGGTTACACAACTAGTGAGTATCATTAGTGTCTCTATACTCTGTGCCACTTAACTAGTTTCCCTGCCACAAAAAGTCTTACTGCATCTTTGAGTGTTAGTAACTTCAGAAATATATGTGCTACAAATTTACAAAAAAAGATTTGAGATTAATCATTAAAAATTTGAAAATATTGATGATTTTTTAAAAAACTCAACCTAATCGCTGTCTAACATCCTCTAATTGACTTTTGAACTTTCTTAAAATTTTAATCCGCTGCTATACAGGATATAATGGTCAAAACAATAATAATTGTTAATTTAAATAGTGCTTTTCAGATATTATTTTATTCTTTTTTACATATGAGGAAATAGAGGCACATATTTGTCAAGTGACTTGCTCAAGGTCATACAGACAGTAAATATCTGCGGAAGGATTTGAACCCAGATCTTCCTGACTCTAGACCTAGTTCTCTAGGGACACTGGACATAGCCTTCCTTTTAGAACACATATAGTAAATTCAACATATTACTTTAAAAGCTTCCGTGCTTATCTGTTTCCTTTCAGTTTTCCTTGTTTTTTTCTGTGCAGCTGCTTGTTTTTTTTTTTTAACAATGATTTTTTTCTTTTTTTTTTTGACAATATTATCATTAGCTCCTTTTCCCTCCCAAATCTCTCCCCCATTGAAAAAGAAATCCTCATAATAATTAATCATAATTAAACAAGACATAATATCAAAAGCATTAACCATATCCGGGGGGGGAGGGGGAAAGCATTTCTCATCCTTTACCTTTATTTAGTTCATTAGTGCTATCAGCAGGTGGGCAGTTTGCTATGTCATTGACCCTCTGGAGTTGTGGCTGGTCATTGTATTGATCAGATTTTTTAAGTCTTTCAAATTCTTTTTAAAATATAATGTTATTTTTGTATATATTGTTCTTCCTGGTTATATATCTCACTATGCTTCAATTCATACAAATTTTCCCAGGTTTGTTCGAAATTGTATCTTTCATCATTTCCTAAGCCTCAACAATATTAATTTACGTTTGTATGCACTAATTTTCTTAGGCATCACTAATTGATGAACACATATTATTTCCAACTTTTTGCCATAGCAATAAGAGCTTTTAGAACTATTTGTGTGCGTGTGTGTGTATATATATATACACACACACGCACACAAATAGTTCTAAATACATATAATACATACACACACACACACACACACACACACACACACACATATATGCCTTTTCTTTCTAGTAGTGACATTTCTAGATCAAAAGACATGCACAGTTAGTACTTTGGGGCTCTAGTACCAAATTGCTTTCTGGGGAGTCTGGACCTTCACATCTCAAATTTCATTGGGAAAAAAAAAAAAAAAACTCTTATTTTCCTGAAGTATAATAAAGCAGTGAAAAAGAGTTCTCAAACAAATTTTACAAAGTTGAAATTTATGTTGATAGGAATTTTCTTTATGATTAATTAGAAAAATCCTTATACTGAAAACATATGAATTTATGCCTAGCAAGATGTCTCTGTCATTCTTGCTACTAATAACCACATATCTCTATAGAGTTAAGAGAAGTAGTTTGGAAGATAGTAAATCACCAGCCATACTTTTTATAAAATGTAAGCAACATATATTTTCCCCCCCTTTATTATTGATGTTTCTCACTTAATTGCTTTTATAGACTCTGAAACTATTACTAGATATTGATGAAACCAGTGACCACCAAACTTTGAGAGTTTCCTATTAAGAAATTAATGTGCATTTAAATAGCACTTTGTTAGTATAGTGTAAAGAATGTTCAGTCTTATTTTCGGTGCCTTGAGGTTGGTACTCCCAAATAATAGCTACATAGCTGATTTACACTTTTCTGTGAATTCTGTTTTTAGATCTTTTTAGTGTAAAGAAGAAAGAAGTCTGGGGAACACAAAGATAAAAAATTGAACAATAAAGCAGTCCATCAATATACCCCTTCCTAAGACAATGGTAGTGGTTATTTGATTACAGGTCTCATAAAAAGAGGTGAAAGAGCAGTGGATATAGTAGGAGGGCAAGTGGCTAAATAGAGGATGGCTAAAATGAAAATGGGACTGCTGCATAGTTTTAAGCAGTGCACACCCAAAAGGCTTAATTGTTTATAGGCATGGTCTTTGGTTAGGTTGAAGCAACAATGATAGCAGAGCAAAAAGTGGTTGGAACTAAGATGGAGAATGAACCACATATTTAAGATGGTAGAGAGCCCCTCTGACCTGCAGTGTGAGATACATAGAGCGTAGTAGTATGAGAGGAATAAGATGCTATCAGATTGTGGAGTGACTTGATGTCAAGCAGAAGATTGAATTTTACTTGATAGGCAGTAATGAATGCCCAAAGACTTTTGAACAGAAAAGGAATATAGTCAGATATCTGCATAAGTTAAGATTATTTTGACAGTTGTTTGAAGAATGGATTAGAAGATATAGCTGTTAGGAAGCTGTTACAGTAGTCCAGGTGGGTATTAATGAGTTTTCTTTTAGGGTTATGGTAATGGAAGTAGAAAATCTAATTTTGAGGGTATTTAATGTTGTAGAGGTGAAATTGATAAAATATGGAAGACATTGGTTGAATATGAAAAGTAAAAGAGAAGGAGAAAAGTCAGAGTTAAACCCAGCGTCATGAACTTGTAGACTGGATGAATGGTCATGCTACATATAGAAATTGTAGAAGGAAGGTTGGGTGTTTTTTTTTTTTTGTTTTGTTTTGTTTTTTGTTTTGTTTTTGTTATTTTTTTTAAGGGGTGGGGAAGGGTAAAACTACAATCCCTTTAAGATTTGTTGAGTTTTATGATATTGGTGAGGTTTTCTAGGTAGAAAGCACCATGTCCTATAGGCCAATGGAATATTCTTCTAATGTTAAGAAGAGATGTCAGGATTGGATAAACAGATTTGCAAGTCTTCTGCACAGAGATGGTAGCTATACCTACAGTAGTGAATTACCAAGTGAACAGCATAGAGAGAAGCAGGACAAGGGATGTTGGGGAACAACCACATTAAGAATACCTTTGGAGAATGAAGCATAAGAAGACTGTAGAATATTATAATTATAAGATTACAGATTTAGAGCTAACAGGAATTTTAGAGATCATCCTGGCATGTTCTTTATTTAAAGTTGAGAAAACTGAGGTCCAAAGAGATAAATTGACTTATTAATTCAAGGTCATTCAAGTAGTAAGTGCCAGAACTGAACCTATATCCTTTGATTTCAAGCCTAACACTTAAAAAAAATGCTATCTTTTTTTAAATAATATCTTCTTTTACTTTTTTTGCCCTCCCCTCACTTATTCAACAACCCCCTCCAAAATCAAGAACCCTAAAAAAGAGAAAAAAAGCATTCTAGTAAAATTAGCCAAAACACAATGAGTTTTGACAATATACAATATTCATACTCATTCTCTCTGCAAAGAGTGGGGGAAAGTGTGTTTTCTTCTTCATTTGTAAGTAGTATTTTATTTTTCCAGTTACATGTAAAGGCAGTTGTTAATATTCATTTTTTTAAAAATGAGTTCCAAATTTTTTTTGGAGCTACGCTCAAAAAGTTATCAAACTGTGCATACCCTTTGACCCAGCAGCATTTCTATTGGGCTTATATCCCAAAGAAATCATAAAGGAAGGAAAGGGCCCCACATGTGCAAGAATGTTTGTGGCAGCCCTTTTTGTAGTGGCTAGAAACTGGAAATTGAATAGATGCCCTTCAGTTGGAGAATGGCTGAATAAATTATGGTATATGAATATTATGGAATATTATTGTTCTGTAAGAAATGACCAGCAAGATGATTTCAGAGAGGCTTGGAGAGACTTACATGAACTGGTGCTGAGTGAAATGAGCAGAACCAGGAGATCATTATACACGGCAACAACAGTACTATATGACGATCAATTCTGATGGACATGGCTCTCTTCAACCATGAAATGTTTCAAACCACCTCCAATTGTTCACTGAAGAAAGCCATATACACCCAGAGAGAGGGATGTGAAATGTGGACCACAACATAACATTCTCATACTCCTTGATTGATGTTTGCTTACATTGTGTTTCCTTTATCTGATATATCTTTTGTGTAGATAAGATTTTTCTTGCACAACAATGATAAGTTTGGAAATATGTATACATATATTCGATTTGCCAATATTTTAACATAATTAACATGTAGTGGATATCCTGCCATCTAGGGGAGAGGTGGGGAGTTGGGGGGAAAAATTTGTAACAGAAAGCTATATAAGGGTTATTGTTGAAGAATTACCCACACATGTTATGCAAATAAAAATTTTTTTTGCATCAATAAAAAGAGAATGAGTTCCAAATTTTTTCTCTTCCTTCTCTCCTCTTCCCTAAAAAAGTAAGAATTTTAAATAGATTACATGTGTGCTGTCATATAAAATATATTTCCCTATCATATATGTTATATAAAAAGAAACAGACGGCTCAAAAGGAAAAAACCATGAAAAAGATCAAGAAAATGAAAATAGCATGCTTTGATCTGCATACAGACTTCATTGATTGTCTGGATATGGATAGCTTTTTCCATCATGAGTCCTTTGGAATTGTCTTGGATCATTGCATTGATGAGAATAGCTAAATAATTTATACACACTTGATGATCACAATGATCTGATTACAATGTTTTCCTGGTTCTCCTCACTTTCCTCTGCATTAGTTAATATAAATCTTTTCAGGTTTTTCTGAAACCTGTCTGCTTGTCATTTCTTATAGCACAATAATATTCCATTATATTACTACAACTTGTTCAGCATTCCCCAATTGATGGGCATTGCTTCAATTTCTAATTCTTTTCTACCACAAAAAGAGCTGCTATAATTTATATATATATATATATATGTATATAGAGGTCCTTTCTCCTTTTTTATGATCTCTTTGGGATACAAAGCTCTGCTGGTATTACTGGATCAAAGGGTATACACAGTTTTGGGCCCTTTGGGCATAGCTCCAAATTGCTCTCCAGAATGGTTGAATGGGTTTTCAACTTTACCAATATCCTCTCCAACATTCGTTTAATAGGAATGGGTCCTGTTTTTTTTGGGGTTTTTTTTTCCCAAAAACTTTTTCTGTATCTATTGAGGTAGGTACTAAGATTGAGATATGATTTCTGTTGGTTTTGTTATTGATAGTTAAATTAATATGATTGTTTCCTCATATTGAACTAGCCCTAAATTCCTGATGTAAATCCCTCCTGGTCATAGTGTATGATTTTTTTGATATATTGGTGTAATCTCCTTGCTAGTATTTTATTTAAAATTTTTGTATTAAAGTTTATTAAGGAAATTCTATAATTTCCTTTTTCTGTTTTGGATCTTCCTGATTTAGGTATCAGCATCATATTATATGTCTCATAAAAGAAATTTGGTAAATCTTTGCCTGATTTCCAAAATACATTATATAGTATTGGAATTAATTGTTCTTTAAATTTTTGGAAGATTTCATTTGTGGAATCCCTCTGGCCTTGGGGATATTTTTCTTAGGGAGTTCATTGATGATTTGTTCATTTAGTTTTTTTAAATTTTTCCTAAAATTGGTAATTGGTTTATTCAAATATTCTACTACTACTTCTGCTAATCTAGACAATTTATAATTTTTAAACTATTCATCCATTTCACTTAAATTGTCAGATTTATTGGCATAGAACAAAATAGCTCCTAATTAATGGTTTAATTTCCTTTTCATTGGTGATGAATTTACCTTTTTTATTTTTGATTCTGGCAATTTGGTTTTCTTTTTTAAAATCAAAGTAACCAATGATTAATCTGCATTATTGGGTTTTTTCCCTTCATAAAACCAGCCTTTAGTTTTATTAGTTCAACAGTTTTTTTTTAATTTTCAATTTTATTAATCTAGCCTTTGATTTTGTTTAAATTTTGAATGTGGTATTTAATTGGAGCTTTTAAATTTGTTCTTTTTACATCCAATTCATTGATCTGTTCTTTCTCTATTTTATTGAGGTATGCCTTAAGAGATATAAAATTTCCCCTAAGTACTTCTTTGGCGGCATCCCATAAATTTTGGTATGTTGTCTTATTGTTGTCATTCTCTTTGATGAAATTATTGTTTCTGTGATTTATTGTTTGACTCCCTTGTTCTTTAAGATTAAATTATTTAGTTTCCAATTAATTTTTAATCTGTCTTTCCATGGTCCTTTAAATATATTAAATATAATTTTTATTGTATCATGATCTGAAAAATACATTTAATATTTCTTCTCTTCATTTGATTATGATGTTTTTATGTTCTAATACAGTCAGTTTTTGTGTAAGTACCATATTTTCCTTAGAAAAGGGTATATTCCTTTCTATCTCCGTTCAGTTTTCTAGAAGTTTACCATAACTAACTTTTCTAAAATTTTATTCACCTCCCTAACTTTTTTCTTATTTATTTTGTAGTTAGACTTACCTAGTTCTGAGAGGAAAAAGTTGAGGTCTCCTGGTAGTGTAGTTTTATTGTCTGTTTCCTCCTGTAACTCATTTAACTTCTCCTTTAGAAATCTGGGTGTTATACCTTTTGATACATATATATTTTGTATTGTATTACTTCATTGTGTATGGTACCTTTTAGAAAGATGTAGTTTCCTGTTTTGTCTCTTTTAATCTGTTTTTGCTTTTGCATTGAGATTAGGATTGCCATCTCTGCTTTTTTTTTTTTTTTTACTTCAACTGGTGGTAATATATTCTGCTCCAGCCTTTTATCTTAACTTTGTATCATTCTACTTCAGATGTATTTCTTGTAAACAGCATTTTGTAGGATTCTGGTTTTTAATCCATTTTATCCATATCCATTTTTTAGTTGAGTTTATCACATTCATATTCATAGCTGTGATTACTAATTGTGTATTTCCTTTCCTCCTATTTTCCCTGTTTATACCTTTCTCTCTCTCCTTTCACCTTGTTCTTCCCCAACAGTGTTTTGCTTCTGGCCACTGCCTCCTTCAATATACCCTTCTTTTTATTAGTTTCCTCCTTTAGTTGTTCCCTTCCCCTCCTGTATGATAAGATAGATTGCTATACTCAATTAAATATTTATGTTATTCCCTCTTTGAGCCAAATCTGATGAGAAGGTTCAGGTAATGCTTACTTACCCCTCTTCCTTCTTCCCCTCCATTCTAATTGTTCTTTTGTGGCTCTTCATGTGATATAGTTGACTTCATTCTGCCTCTTCTCTTATTTTTTTTCTCATCTCTTAAACATCCTGTTATAGTTAACTTGCATTCTCCTGATTACCCTAATAAAGGTACAGTTCTTATAAGTTAGAAATATCTTCTGTACATTTAGGGATATAAACAATTTAACTTTATGAATGACTTATGTGACTTCACTTATCTTTTTATGTTTCTTTTGCATCCCATATTTGAAAATCTAATTTTTTGTTTGACTTTGGTCTTTTCATCAGTAATGTTTTAAAGTCCCCTATTTCATTGAATATCCATTTTTCCCCAGAAATATTATGCTTCATTTTGCTGAATGGTTGATTCTTATTTGTAATTCAAGTTCCTTTGCCTTTCAGAATATATTTCAGTCCCTTCAATCCTTTTAATGTAGAAGCTGCTAAATCCTGTAATCATGACTGTGACTCTTTGATATTTAATTATTTCTTTCTGGCTGCATGCAGTAGTCTGTCTTTGACCTGAAAGTTCTGAAATTTGGCTATCATGTTCCTGGAAGTTTCCATTTGGGGATCTCTTATTGGGAAGTAATAAATGCATTCTTTCAGTGATTATTTTACTTTCTGGTTCTAGTATATCAGAGCAGTTTTCCTTGATAGAATTTTTTACAAGATGCTGTACAGGTTCTTTTTTAGTAGTACTTTAATTCATAAATTATTTCTCTTGGATTTGTTTTCCAGGTTAATTGTTTTCCAGGTTAGTTGTTTTTTTGAATGAGATATTTTAGGGTTTTTCCAACTTTTTTCATTCTTTTGATTTTGTTTGATTTATTCTTGATGTTCAGACCTTAGCTTCCACTTGCCCAATTCTCATTTTTTTTTCTTTATTAAAGCTTTTTATTTGCAAAACATATGTATGGGTATTACTTCAACATTGACCCTTACAAAGCTTTCTGTTACAAATTTTTCCTCCCTAGTCCCCACCCCTCCTCTAGATGGCAGGAAATCTACTACATGTTAATTATGTTAAAATATTTGACAAATTGAATATATGTATGCATATTTCCACACTTATCTTGTTGTGCAAGAAAAATTGTATCTACAAGAAAAAAAATCTGAAAAAGGAAACGCAATGAAAGCAAACATCAATAGAGAGCATGAAAATGTTATGTTGTGGTCCACATTTCATATCCCTCTCTCTGGGTGTATATGGCTTTCTTCACCGAACAATTGGAACCGGTTTGAAACATTTCATTTTTGAAGAGAGCCATGTCCATCAGCCAATTTTCATTTTTAAGGAATTATTTTCTTCAGTTAGCTTTTGTACTTTTTCATTTGGTCCATTCTGCTTTTTAAAGAATTGTTTTCTTGGGGCAGCTAGGTGGCGCAGTGGATAGAGCACCAGCCCTGAAGTCAGAAAGACCTGAGTTCAAATCTGGTCTCAGACACATAACATTCCTTAGCTGTGTGACCCTGGGCAAGTCACTTAACCTCAATTGCCTCAGCAAAAAGCAAAAAAAAAAAAAATTGTTTTCTTAAGTGAATTTTTGTACTTCTTTTTCTATTTGGCCAGTTCTACTTTTTAAGGAAGGGTCCCTGTTCCTCCCCCCACCCCACCCCGACTCAGCTTTTGATTCTTATTCATATTTCTCTTGCATATCTGTCATTCCCCTAACCCTTGTCCACCCCTACCCCCACCCCCCAGTTTTTCTTCTGCCAACTCCTGTTTGATTTTTTAAATTCCTTTTGAGCTATTCCAGGTAGACTTTCTAGGCTTGAGGCCAATTCGTATTCCTCTTGAATTTCATGAATTTTAAAACTGAGCTCTGTTCTGGGGGTACAGGGGTCATTGTCCTAAGCTTCTTGTGCTAGGGGACAGGAATCTAGTCATTTGCCACTCTGTCTGAGCCAGGACTTTTGGGGCCAAAGGTTTACAGTTATTCAGGCATGTCCAGCCTTAGTCTTACTGACTGTGCTGGGGCTTCTGGATCTGCCAGGCCTGACCACTAATGTGATTTTGGGGGGCTGGAGGCCTCACTGCTGTCCCACTTGGGACATGTATGTCCCACTTGACCTGCTTAGCTGAGACCACTGGGTCTTGACTGCTGATCTGTACTGGGGTTAGGGGCTTTTGGTGACTTGTTAGGACATCACTTGCTCTGGGTTCTGTTCCCTTTTTACTTAAGTGAAGCAGACCTTTTTTACAATCCTTCTGTGTTATCTTGGGCTTGAAAATTGTTTCACTTTGGGTCCTTTTGTGGGTTCTGTCACTCCAGAATTCATTTTGAGGTATGATTTAAAATTGTTTCAAGGGAAATTAGGGAGAGCTGCAGCAGCTTCCTGCCTTTTCTCTGCAATATTGGTTCCACCCTCTATGTTCTGAAAGTGTATTTTATAAACCCTTTTCTAAGATTAGCTTGGTCATTATAATTACATTGGATTCTGGATTTGGTGACTTCATTTTTTAGTCCTTTCTATTTGCATAATTATTTTGTTTTGTTTTGTTTTGTTTTTTTCCTGAGGCAATGGGATTAAGTGACTTGCCCAGAGTCACACAGCCAGGAAGTATTAAGTGTCTGAGGCCAGATTTGAACTCAGGTCCTGCTGACTTCAGGGCTGGTGCTCTATCCACTGTGCCACCTAACTGCCCTTCTGTTTGCATAATTATAATAATTTTTTCTCACTTCTTTTTCCTTCGTATCTTCCCATGTTTCTCGGATTTCTTCATTTTTTTTTTTTTTAATGGAACAGTAATGTTTTGTTACATTCATCTATCACAGTCTGACATTTCCTAATCATTGGGACTCTGGGAGGGGGGATACTCTGCATGGAGAACAACTGGATGGACATTTTGCCTGGAAGCCCATGAAGAAGAATATAAATTATGAAAGAAGCCTAGAAAAGTAATGTAAAACCATGTTCTATGTGGCTTTAAAATCCTAAGTAACTATATTGCATTATATCCTTAAGCCAGTAGGAAGTCACTGAAGAATTTTTGAGTAGGCACGTGACAGTCAAATCTGTGTTTTAGGAATTTTGCAGCTGTATGGAGGATGGATTGGAGAAGGGAGAAAATGGAAACAGAAACCCAGCATTCTTTGCGGAGGAGTGAGGTAGGAGAAGTAGTAGAATATGACATCTTTGAAGCAGTAGGAGAAATTATCCAAGGGGGCAAGGGAGATGTGGTAGAATCATTAGTTTCTAATGTTGCCAAAAGGTAAAGAATGGTAACTATGGGGTGGGGGGGACATTGACTTTCATGGTTTTAAAATCTTTGGTGATATTAGGCACTGCAGTTAATGAGTTCAGATGTCTGATCACAGAGAATTGAGGACAGGGTGAGTAGTTGAGAAAGTGGTGGCTACAAATATTCCATCAACCATTTGAAAAAATTTAGGAATGTATTTCCTTTTATGAGTGGCACAGCAAGATCAAGGAGAGTCTTTTTTTTTTTTTTATAGGAAGTCGTAGGCATGGGAAAAGAGAAAAACTTTTTTAAAAGGGAAGATTGAAAATACATGAGGTGAAGGGAGGGATTTAATGCTGGGACAAAAACTTGAAAGGAGGAGGCCCACTTGGGTCGATAGATTAACCTTAATGAATATCAGGGATCTCTCCTTTGACCAGAAGGAAGAAAAAATAGGGTATGATAGTTGGGAATTGTTGAGGAATAAAGAATGGAACAGGGAGATGTCCCATAGTATGACCTGAATTATCTCACTGATGTTGGAAGTGAGGAAAGGGATAGGAATCAGGTTGATGGGGAGATCAGAAGATAGGTTTGGGGCAGTCACTGTACTTACTTTAGGGAATAAGGTAGATGTAAATTTAAAAGGATTACTGAGCAGCACTTGAAAGTTCTGCTGTGATTTTGGGGAATTGATAAAATTAACTTGTTTTCATGAGTTTCTCTAGTTCTGCTCAATAGCCTCAGAACAAAAATGGAAACATCAGATATGAGTATTGTTCGGATACTCAGTTAAATTTAATTAAAAATGTACTGAGTGATTACATTTGTGGGAGGCATTCTGCTGGGGTTACAAAGACAAAAAGGAAACTTTCCCTATGCAAAAGATTTTACAATCCATTGGAGGAATACAACATAAAGAAAAACAAAGTATTTTGTTATATTAGGTCTTTTTAAGAGGGAGAGAATATATTACTTGGAGTATCAGAAAAAGTCTCATATAGGAAGTAGTAACAACTTTTCTTTGAAGGAAGCTAGGGATTCTACAAGTGAGAGGTGAGAACACACAGATTTCTTGATTTGTAGAAAGGTAAGATTTGCAAATTAAGTGTCAGGAAGTCAGAGAAGCAAGGGAGTTGATACTATAGTATATGACCCAGTATTGAAGTGTTAAAGATGAGGGCTAAATCACTGAAAAATTTGGGAGCATGAAGAGTCTTGGGTAAATGATAGCAATATAAGGTGTTCAAGCAATTTGCTTGCAGTTTGTAAGGATTTAAAACAAGTGGTAGAAAAAAATGGTCTTGAAAGTGGCAATAGTTAATATGAAGTATGCTTGTTCCTTTGGTCCTTTGAATTAGGGGAAAGGAGTAAAGGAATGGTTATTCTTGAAGAGAGTTGCAAAGGATGTGTGATCTTCAGTTCAAGCTAAGTTTTAAAAGGAAGTGGAAGAAATTTAGGCTCAAAAGTTCAAACTTAATAGGGGAGTGGAGCAGAACAGAGATGGAGTTCTAAAGGACTAAGCAGATAGTGATGGTGATTAGTGAACTGAATTGAAATTGGAAACAGTAGATGCACAATTCTTGCACCTTCAGGTGACTGTTTGGAGATTAGGGAGCCATTAGAACAGGAGGTAGGTTGCCATAACCTGTAGTTCGTAGGAATTGCTGGGACTGATTTTTAAAGCTCCTATAAATAGTTCATACTTCATTTGGTAGGTGATGAGGTGTCAGTAAAGATTTACTTTATAAAGCAAAATGCCTTTACCTGGCTAGAACTTCCATATATGTTTTCTCCCCTTACTTAGAGCATAAACTTCCCTTTTGTATTTGCATCACCAGCACTTAATATAGTGCTTGATACATATCAGGAGTAAGTCATGATGTGATCAGAATGACATATTATGAAGACTGCAGGGGCAGTCATGTGAAGGATGGATTGGAGGAAGTACAGACTAGGTTAAGGAATACTTGTTAGGAGACTGCTGTTATATGTAAGGGAAGTGTGATGAGAGCCTAATTTAGAATGATCAAAGTGGGAAAGTAGAAAAGATGGAACAGACATGAGATATTTCACAGAATCAACAGGACCTGTTAAGTATTTAGCTAGAGGGGATGGGGAAAGGGTAGAATCAAATATGATTTTTAGGTTTGAGTCTTGAATGACTAGAGGGGTGTCCTGTAAACAAAAGCGGAAACATTAGAAACAGCACATTTGAGGAGAGAGATTAATCTTTTGACTGTTTTGGGTAATATCTTTTTTCTTTTGTAGGAATGCTGCTTTGATGGTTTTGATTGTCATCTTCTAGTTTTTATTTTTCTAAGCTCTTCATCATCGTTACCATTTATCCACCAGGTGTAGTATCCAGTTGTATTAGGAACTCATTTGAGCTAGATTATCCTCATTTATAGCATCTTATACCATGCTTTGAAACACCATTTAATTTGTTATTTTTGAAGACTATTTTTAGCATAAGTTTTAAAAATTCCTTTATGGTCTTTATAGTTGCTGATGGAATTTTAAATACTTTTGCTCTGCAATGTTAGGTATCTGCTTCCTATTTTCCCCCTATTTGCCAAGTAGATTGTATTAAATTAATATTCCAGTTATAAATATTTTTCTACTCATGTTACAGGCACATTTATGATTGATTTGACACTTAGAATATATTATTCATTTATAAAAAGCAATTTATCTTGTACTCTTTTGTATGTGTCGGAAAATTTTAATCATATACATATTCTGCTCTATATAGTTTTTTAATCCCTCAGACCTGTTATATTAGGGCAAAGTGAAGTCAACAAACATTTACTAAATGCTTACTTTGTGCTAAGTATTAGGAATAAAAAAAAAAGTCCAGAGAGTCAAGAATAGAGCCTAGAGTGGAAAGAAGCAGAGGGGACTTGTGTTTCATTGTTAAATTGACACATACAATTTGAAATAATCTTTTTAATTTAAGAAAGTTGTCCAGTTTTCTAAAAATCTAATTCTTGTTCTTTTTCTTATTCTTTAGGTTGATCTGCTACTTTTTTCTTTTCTTAGAATTACAAAACAATTCTTTCCTGATTACTAAAATAGATATTTAAGATGAGTAGAATTATTGAAAGCTGGAAATTATTTTGTTGTAGTGCCTTATTTTACTGAATTGTTTTTTTTTACTAGTAAAAATGTATGTAGTCAAAATATAAGAATTTGACAACTGATTTAAAATAAAATATCAAAACAAGAAAATAAAAGTTTCTGTATCTTTTCTTACAATGTTAAACTTTGTCCTGCAAGTATTCAATTGTCGATTTTGTTGATATTCAAGAAAAGACAAGTATGAAGACAAGAATTCCTGATGTATGTGCTGATGTGTGATAAGATTAGTTAAATTCTTACCAGAGATCTCTGAGCAACAAATGGTTGACTTGTTGAGGTGATCTATGGGGAAAGATCACAAGGTCTGCGGTGATTTTTTTAGATGAGCTTTTTTCTGATCACTATTAAATCATCCTTTAGAGCTCAGTCCAAGTGTATCACTGTCTTTATGAAGCCTCTCATCCTTTCCTCCTAGTTTACCTAATACTTTGCTTTTATCTTTCTTTTCTATTACATTCTACCTATTCTAACATGCATATTGCTGTAGTCCCTCTGGAAGATGGCAAGCACCTTGAGATAAGTTGATATAGATTACAGATACTTGGCAGCTGTGTGATCTTGGGCAAATTACTTAACCCATCTTGCCTCAGTTTCCCCATCTATAAAATGAGTTGCAGAAGAAAATTGCAAAGCACTTCACGACTTTGACAACAAAACCTAAATGGGATCCTGAAGGGTATACAACTGAACAACAATAACATAGAATAATATTGTTGAAAGTAGGAAAGTTCTTGATTCTGGGTATCCCTTAGTAGTAAACCAGACAAACTGAAAAATAGTAATGAAATACCAAAAGTGTTTATAATGATTTCATAGTCTGAACAGTAAAATCAAAGGAAAGTCACATGCATATGCAAGGGTAAGCTCTAGGGTCAGTCCATGAATACATATAACTTGGACAGATAGTTAATTGAGGCCAAAAGTGAATAGGAGAAGAGCATACTGGATTGCTTTTATGAAACTACAAAGACCTTTTAATGACCTTATTTCTCCCTGAAACAAAAGCCTAACACCATTTTAACACCATTATTCTTCTAGAGATAAGATATAGTGGCTGTGAATTGTGGACTACTACAGTCTCCAAAAAATTAAAATTCTTCCTTTGTAGATAGGGAGAAATTTGTGGTGAACATAAGCAGGCTACAGCATATTAATCACCAATGAAGAATCACTTGTGAGAATTGGTAAAAAAGTTACTATGTAAATAAGACTAGAATGATGGTGAACTTGTCATTTAATGAAAGCAAACATGAAATGAATGATCAGTCTGTGATATGTCAAGAAATTTAGAATACCCAGCACATTGGATGGACCCTACCAAGATTGTATATAGGTAGATGTAGACTATTAGTCATACAGAGTGAATAGGCATGAATGGGTTGTGATTTTCACTTTTGTAGGAAGGGTGCACATAGGTAAAGGTACTTTTCCCTTTTTTCAGATCTTACATATGGAGAATGTGTCCTATCTTGTAGCAGAAGTTTATGCTAAAATTATATGATGGGACATTATTTTCCTCTTTTGAGAAACTGATATTTATGTTAAAAAAGAATTAATGAAATATTAACATGCATAATTTCTTTTGTTATAATGGTAGCTATCATGTATATATCTTAAAGTGTACATAATATTTACATATTATGTTTGCATATTTATATACATAATACTTATATATTTTATTATAAAATTGTATCTATTAAGTAGATAACATTTTAAAGTTTGCAAAGTAATTTAATTTATGAGTATTGTGTATCATATAACTTCCTATTTTATTTTAATAATAACTTACATTTGTATTTACAAAGTGGTTTACATGTCTTTATATCAGAATTTCCTACTTTATTCTAAAAATAGCTGTTATGATATTTTAAAGTTTACAAAGTTTACATGTGTTATCTCATTTGATTATAACAATCTCAGGAGAGTTGTTATAGTTTAGGAAAATGGCTGAAAGATCAGTGTCTGAGGGAGGATTTGAACTTGTCTTCTTAACTCCAGTTTGAATGCTATGTCTTACTCATCTATCTTACCTTCCATTATTTAATTGTCGTTTTTAATAAATTACATCTCTGGTCTAGGCTTTTATCTTAAACTCCAATTCTATACCACCACCTTCATGATGGTGATTTTACTTGGATAGTATGTATTTTAATCTTATTCTTGGCTTCCTCTCAACATACAACCAAAAAGAATTTCACTTCAAGACATCACTTTTTATTTCTTTGTTAAAAATAAAATTTTATTGATAGCTTCTGTTTCTTACATCATTGTAGTTATACCAACTAGCCTTCCCTCTCCCTGAAAGCAACCCTATATTAAAGATATTGTTTTTTGGAATGGAAAAAAGATGAAAACAATTGATTAGTACATCAGAATATTCCAAAAACATGTTCAATATATGGCACTTGGGGACTTCCAATGAAGAGGGATAGTTTGGAGGTATCCTCTTATATTTCTTCATTTGAAACCTACTGCTTTAGCAAACAAATTTTCATATGTTGTTGTGATGTGTTTTTTATTTAAACTTTCTTAAGTCTTCTGGTCTGTATCTTTTATTTGTGGTTCTGAGTCAATTGCTATTTTTATTGCATTACATTCTTTAAAGTATGTATTAATTACTTCTGCCTTCGTTTGCAATATTTTTGTGCCTAGTACATGATCAGTTTTTGTAAAAGTTTTATGTAGTATTGAAAAATATGTATATTCTTTTCTTGTCTTGTTTAGAAAAGTCTTTTAACTTCAGTTTCTCCAACATTTTCCAGTTCCATATTTTCTCTTTTGTTTATCTTTCTGTTAGACTTGTCTGAAACTGGGAGAGAGATTGAAATCTCCTATCACTATTGTATCTATGTATTCTTGTCACTTAGATAATATTTCCTTTATGAATTTAGATGCCAAAGCATTTGTAGCAGATAAATTTATTACTGGTATCAGTTTGTGGTTTATGGTTTCTTTCAACATAATATAGTTTCTTTGTTTATCCCTTTTTATTTTTAAGGTTTTTTTTCCACCATGATTGTAATACTTGCTTTTTTGAATATTTAATGCATAATAATTTTTTTTCATCCCCTCAGTTATATTTTCTCTGTTTTATAAATGTGTTTCTTGTAAGCACCAGATTGTAGGGTTTGTTTTATCATTTAATCTATTACTTCATTTTATTGAATTGTTTAATACATCCACATTTAAAGTTATGAAAGTTAACTTTATATTTTTTCCCATGTCTCCAATATTGTTTTTTTTCCAAGTTATGATTTTTTTTCCTCCTGCTTCAGACACAGCACTGTGTTCTTTCAGTTACTTAACCTTAATCTGTTTTCATTGGCTTTCTATCCCTGACCCCTAAAACCTTCCTCTTGTTTGTTGCCTCTTTCCCTTTGGGTTTTGCTTATTAGTTTTTTTTCTCCTGCTTTTATCTTCTCTTTCCTTTTTTCCTTTGTTAGTCAAGTAGTTTTCCCCTTCCTCTCCTCCCCTTCAACTAGTTCTCATTATTAATTTTTAAAATTTCACTTTTTTGTGTCCCTTTCCAAAAAAGGATTTCTTTTACTCTCTTCATCATCCATCCATCCATCCTTTCTTTCTTTGTGCTATAGCCCCTTGTTCTCTGATTCATGATTTCCTATAATTATCCGTTCTCTTCCTCTTTTTTTCTCTATCTTTATGCAATTGAAAAAGTTTCAAAGTTATCTGTTGAAGGAATTTTCCTCTTCTTCTTAACCTTTTCCCCACAAATTACCCCTTTTCACCCAAGAAATATTTTTGCAACCCTGGATATAAAGATATGTAAAATAGGTATACAAATCAAACATTTACTGATACTAAATCATAAAGAAATTCACTTAAAAACTATTCTTTGATAGACACATATTTTTGCCATTTATGAAGGACAAAAGCAAATTTGGATACTAACGAGATTTTACATGAAGAAATTAAATCTTAGCAGAATATTTGATCTTTTACTATTGCCAAGTTTTTCCTGACCCCTACATTTGCTTATACAACTCCATATGCGGTTTCAACCCATGATTTAAGAAGCTTTGATTTATACCACTACCTCATAAAGTTGATCTTACGCTTTCCCCTCTTCCATTGTGCCTGATACCCAGAACAATGCCAGTTATTGCAGGTGTCGAGAAGATCCTGCCCTATTGTAGGCCTGTCCTCTACCACATTCCTGATTATGCAATCTATCACTAATTTATACCCTCTTCTATTAGCTTTTCTCCCCATTTGTTTCAAAAACAACTCCTTGGGTCTGCTCTCTCCCTCTGCCAGCTGCCCCTTCCCCAAAGGAGTTCTTGCTCTCTCAGTAGACTTTTTAAGTATCAGAGTGTTGTCTGCCCTGGAACTGCTTTGTTGATGCTGTGGAGTTGTCTGCACAGACACTGGTAGTTTACACTTTTGCAGTGTTAGTGCTTTGGGGTT
Organism: Myrmecobius fasciatus; assembly: GCA_023553655.1. Taxonomy (NCBI): domain Eukaryota; kingdom Metazoa; phylum Chordata; class Mammalia; order Dasyuromorphia; family Myrmecobiidae; genus Myrmecobius; species Myrmecobius fasciatus. Next base: position 447,989 of record JAJPUD010001160.1, on the reverse strand, counting down.
GTGGCCCTCAGGCTTTTGCTTTTCCCCAAGCTGTCTGTCTGCCCCGATTTAAGTATACTTCTATGGCCTAAGCTAAAGGATCCATGGCACTGGAAAGAGTGTGTGTATGGGGGTCAGAAACAGGGTCTGGGTGTGGGCTTTATTATAAGGTTTGGTTTGGGCCTTTGGTCTTGCTGCCAGTAGCATGGACGGCTTAGGATGAGGTGCTGGATGAGTTCAAGGTCAGTAAGCAGTAGCTAATGGATTTTAGGGTTTTTTTTAATTTGCCCTTTAAATTCTTGGGGTGAGTTGCTTTATCTTTGATGCACAATTTCTGACTGCAGAGGTTCTAGAGGTTGTGGGCTTTGGAGAAAATGTCTGGTCCTCCATCTTGTTGCTTATGTGACCTAGAAGTCTTTTCCTTTTTATTTCAATGCTATTATTCTCCTAGTCATCTAGGATCAAAATTTTGGAGTAATCTTTGACTTTCTTCTTCTTTTCAGTTTTGCCCCATGATAGCCAGCAAGTCCTGTCAGTCAATTCTTCCTTGCAAAGTTCCTGGAATAGATTTCTCTTTTCTTCCAGGATGGGCCTTTTGTTTTTTGGTCTATTACATGTTTGAACTAATATGCCTGGACTGTTACATTAGTTAATCTAGCACTTGTATTTCAATCATTTTGTTTGCCACAGAAATTTTGGTCTTCTGACTCATGTGGCATTCGTTTGTCCTTGCTGCCTGCAGAATAAATTTAGAGAACTGTAGAATTTTAGAATTGGAGGGAACCTTAGCAATCAAGTAGTCCAACCTGCTCATTTTATAGATCCATACCACTTAGTGGCAAAGTTGATTCAATGTTCACACACCAGATTACCCATGACTTTTTAGTCATGGGTAGCCCTCTAAAATCTAGCTCAAATATAACTTCTAACATCATTATTGCTGTTCTTTTTTCTTTATTAAAGCTTTTCATTTGCAAAACATATGTATGGGTAATTATTTAACATTGACCCTTACAAAGCTTTCTGTTAACAAATTTTTCCCCCCCTAGTCCCCACCCCTCCCCTAGATGGCAGGAAATCCACTACATGTTGATTATGTTAAAATGCTTGACAAATCGAATATATGTATAGATACTTCCACACTTACTGTGCCAGAAAAATCGTATCTACAAGAAAAAAAATCAGAGAAAGGAAACACAATGCAAGCAAGTATCAGTAGAGAGCATGAAAATGTTATGTTGTGGTCCACATTTCATCTCTCTCTCTGGGTGTATATGGCTTTCTTCGCTGAATAATTGGAACTGGTTTGAAACATTTCATTGTTGAAGAGAGCCACGTCCATCAGAATTGATCATCATAGTATTGTTGTTGCCGTGTATAATGATCTCCTGGTTCTGCTCATTTCGCTCAGCATCAGTTCATGCAAGTCTCTCCAGGCCTCTCTGAAGTGGTCCTGCTGGTCGTTTCTTATAGAACAATAATATTCCATAACATTCATATACCATAATTTATTCAGCCATTCTCCAATTGATGGGCATGCATTCAGTTTCCAGTTTCTAGACACTACAAAAAGGGCTGCCACAAACATTCTCTCACATTGTTGCTGTTCTTTGGGGCCACGACTCCAAACCTACTGTTTGAGCCAGATTAGTTTTCTTGTTCTACAATCATGAAAAATGCATATCAATTCCTTATATTCTCTCATCTTTTTCAGGCATTTTCCCTGCCCTCTTTGCTTATCTTGCCCTGACCATCTAAGGATGCTCCTTACATTTCCCCAACTGACAATTCAGGGCTACCATCATCTTGACTTCAGCCATACTGTGGCAATAGTTTTTGTTGACCACTCATCAAGGACTTGTCATATGCTGCTTTATGCATTTCCTCTGTTTTGCAAAGTCTTTGAGGCCAAGGACTGTCTTTAATTTCATCATATTCTCTATAGCACCTTTTACATTGTAGCTAGCTTTCACTCAATACACGTTTGATTAACATTTCAGATAATTCAGTTAACAGTTCAGATGAATGTGAGAATCCCACCTATAGAATAAATTTTGTAATTTCTTTTTCCAGGTGAAGGCTATGATATGTAGTGTAGTTTTTAGTTTGAGTATTCCTAGACATAGACAGTGAATTGCCAAGATAAAATTAAGAAAGATTGATGTGGGAGAAGTGTCCTTAAGTTTAGATTACTTTATTTGGCTTATTTGTTTAGAAATTTGTAGGCAGACTACAACTGTGGGTCAGTGTTAATCTTGTTTCCTCATCCCTCTTTTATCTCTTGAAGTATAAATGCCCTTTGATGACCATTGAGGTTGGTATTTTAAGGATGTCATAGGAGGAGGCTTTTAGAATTCATGGGTTTGGTGTATTTTTATTATTCGTTATTTCTTTCAAATTTGATTCCTTTAAACATTAAACACTAGAGGCTTTGACCCAGTGGTGGTAAAAGTATCATTCTGAGAATTAGAAGACTTGGATTCATTCATGTCCAAATGTTGCCATTTATCAGCCATTTGACATTAGGCAAGTAAATTACTTAACCTTTGAATCTCAGTTTTTCCATCTGCATAATTGGGAGAATAATATTTGTATTCTTTACCTTACCATTACTTTTTGAATCGTAAAGAATTACATATTTGAGTTACTGTGCTATTATTATTAATATGACTAGTTGAGTTAAATTGAATGATAATCATTGTTTTGCTTTTAGGCAACATTCCAAGAAAAATTAATGTGGAATTCAACTTTTCCTTTTGTTGTTTTGGTGTATTTTGTTAATATTTAATGTAAAGAATTATTTTCAGATTGTGGTGCTGTGTTCTCATTACAAATTAGCAAAGACAAGAGAATATATTTAGAATGTATCTATAATGAATGATATCTGAAAACAGGTTTTAGGCATTTTGCTGTGATCTATCAAATTAGAATAAACTTTTATATTTGAGGGACGGTTTTAAGAATTGCAGTTATATTCTGTTTTATCAAGTGTAAGAATTTGGAACTTGAGTGAGGCAAATTAATAAGTTGGACCATTTAGTAGGTAATTTTTATAACACATTGCTAGGCCAGTCTCATCTTGTTTGAGCTAAGAGTCTCGTGCATTTGTTTAATGACTACCAACTACTTAGCATATTATTTAAACATGAAACAGTCATTATTGTGGGAAGTATGTCATATCCACTTGCCAATTCAGTCTAAGATATTACAGAAGGCTCTAGTAGTGTGACCACTAATCAAAGGGGAGTGGTATTGAGGGGGAGAAAATAACTTCACAAACCTGTGGATCATGTTCTTGGGAGAACTTCCAGAAATTTTTAATTTAACCTGTAACCATTTGCCAAATAGCATATTTGGAAATAATCCATGTTAATAACACAGATAGTTAAATGATGACTTTCTCTGCCCCATTACATCTGTATGTCCTAAAATCATGAAATTCTAATGAAGTAGGATGAAGAATTTGATTCCCCTTTTTACTGCTCAAGAGACAAAAAGGAATAGAAATAATTGACTAGAAGTAAGTTGGTATATCAATTTTGTAAGAGGAAACATACCTCAGAAGTCCAATAAAAGCCTAAATAAAATTTTAGAAATGTCTTCTCTTATGAAATAATAATTCTATTGTGTCTTGATTATGGATAAACTATGAATATTGTTTTCTCAACATCTCTCTCTCTTTCTTCTTCCCCCTTTCCCTTTTATTGTTCTCATTCTCCTTTTTCTTTGGGTAGCTCAGGATATTCCGCTTCCTCTGTAACTATGGTTAATTTGGGCAAAATGCCCAGTCTCCCTTTTTTGGGGGGGTGGGGAGAACAAAGGATCCCTACTACATAAAAACCACACTATATTTGGAATCAGATGGCCTGGATTGTTTGAATTCTGAATTTGCCATTTATTATCTGTTTCTTAGGTCAAGTCATATCACTTCTCTGGCCCTTACCTTTTCATATGTAAAATAAGGGGGCTGAACTGATAAATTCATATCTCTTCCAGTTTTAAATATGTCATTCTAAAAATGGGTAATTTTCAGCTACCCATCTGTGTTAGAAATTTGACAGACTTGGCAGCTTTTACAGATGTGAGTAGATGTTATTTTTTCTTAATATGTATTTTTAATTTGATCATTTAACTTATTGCATAGTAACTTACTTAATTCATCTATAGAGGAGATATATGATCCATTATTGTTCTTATAAGGATGAATAGGAAACAATTATTTGGCTTGCCATGTTATAGTTAGAAACTTTACAAAAAGCCTGGCTTGTCTCTTTAAAATTTCCTATATTTTTTCTGTTCTAAAAATTTGAATTTTATGATTGTGTAAATATATACATATACATGTATGCATTTATAGCAAAATGAACTCCATTTTTTGCATACAAAATAACAGTATTTGTCAGATTTTAAGTATGTGATTGAAGTTAGATCTTCCAACTTGTATGATTCTTAAGTGCCAGAGTATTCTGCTTTATTGAAATAGTTTTGATTATAATCTGTTGAACTGCACAAAACATAATCAGTCCAAACAAATGTCATTTTTACTTAAATTATAATTCTCAGATTATCTTTAAATTTCACATTGCCATATTTTTTATGAGTAAATTGCAAAATGTAAAGTACTTTGAAATAATTTGTTTCAACAGGAAGTATGCAGAATGGACATTTAAAAAATAATTCTATTGTGGCTTGCCACTGTCACTCAGGACATTTTGGTATTTTATATCCTCTTAGTTACCGATTGATATGTGCTCAGGAAATGCAAATTTGTTTTAAAATGAATCTATGCAAATCATTTGTTTGCAAACCATAAATGTGCTAGAAAACATATAATACATTCATTGATAGCTGATTATAATAGTTGATTTATTATTTAATTTGATGTTTTTGCCCCAGTTTATCTTCCTCATTATTATGTTATTTGAAATTTTTAGAACAGAAAAAATATAGGAAATTTTAAAGAGACAAGCCAGGCTTTTTGTAAAGTTTCTAACTATAACATGGCAAGCCAAATAATTGTTTCCTATTCATCTTTATAAGAATAATGATCATTATTTGAAATCTGACCTCAGTTATTCATTAGCTGTGTGACCCTGAACAAGTTACTTATCTCTGTTTGCCTCAGTTTCCTCATCTGTAAAATGAACTGGGAAAGGAAATTCAAATCACTCAAATATCTTTGCCAAGGGAACCCCAACTGAAATGATTGAACAATAGCAACAATTATGAGATGATTGTTTTAATTTTATCATCTTTTACCTAGTAAGCATTTCAGAATTTTAAAAGTAATGATACTAAGATTTTCTGCATTGTTTGTTCACTTCTTTGATCTGATTTAGATAGTTAATATCAACATTATAATTAATTTGGTTTAGATAAGTAAAAGATGTGAACATCAAGTTATATTTTTCCAGCCAATGGAAATGCTATGCTACAAGAGGAGAATTCATTTCAACACAAGCTTTAGCAGCTTAAAAGTTAATAGTTTGAACATCTAGGCCAAAAAATCATGGGAAAAAAGCCAAGAAAATGAATAGTCCAGTGATCCCTGCCAATCAGGTTCTGTCTTTTGCCTGCAGGATGCTTTGTGGTTTGGGGGTTGTCTGCTGTGAACTCTACAGCAGCTAACTTAGGGTTTTCCCCCACAGTATAGGGTGATTCTGTGTGAGGTGCTCCTGCTCTGGGTAGTAAATGAATAATTCAGTCTTTCACTAATGATTTTTTTTTTCTTTTTTTTTTTTTTGAGGAGGGAGAGAAGCTGGGTGATGGTAGGAAGAGAAAGAAAAGTTATAGAAAAAGAAAGGGGGAAAACTGGTGCTTTTACTTACATCCGGCAGATGAAGCATTTACATACCTTTTTATTTGCATTTTACCCTATGGTAGATTTAGCATAACCTGTATGGGAATGACATAACTTTAGTGCCAATTACCTGGTCAAATAATATCGCGTGAGAGTTCTGCATTGTGGCTTCATTTTTGCTTTAAGGCTTTCAGCGGAAGTGAGTCACACATTGTTTCTGAGTTTACACGCTGTCCCTCCCTTTGCTCACTGGCTAAAGGTGTATTGGAATTTTCCAGGTACTGTGTTGGAGGAGATGTAGAGGAGGAGGGGCAGAGCGTGGGTTTGGTGTTCTTGGGAGAAGGATCAAGTGATTGTTTCACCCAGACTTAAATCAGCATTTAATGACTGAATTGGTATAAAAAAAAAATCTTTAAGTTTAATAATACACACAGAACATATAAACACATTGTTGACTTTACTATTATTTTATTAGTGTCTATTTCTCTTATTGATTTGAAATGTATACTGAGATTCTCCTCAGCAGGATTTCAACACATTTTTGTGTTTATGCCAAGAACACAGTGTTCTGTTAAGTCATTCAGTGACGATAATTACTGGAATAAAGCCAAGCAGGGTCAAGTTCATTCACATAAGTCAGTGTAGCTTCTCACTGGGTGAGGAATGCTTGTCTTGTCTTCACATGATAGGTGGGTTTGAGATGTCAGTTGTTCCAAATAAGAGCTAAAAATTATTCCATTAACTTTTTGTTTTTTAAGTTTATGGTTTTCTTGTTAGTGCTTCCAATGTAAACAATGCTGTGGTATAGAGATTGCACCATTTTTTTTTTTTTTTGGCTTTTTGCTGAGGCAATTGGGGTTAAGTGACTTGCCCAAGGTCACACAGCTAGGAAGTGTCTGAGACCAGATTTGAACTCAGCTCCTCCTGACTTCAGGGCTGGTGCTCTAACCACTGCGCCACCTAGCTGCCCCTAGATTGCACCATTTTTTTCAATTTTTTATCTGGACAAATGATATTCTGAAGTCCTGCTAAAATACCTATGAGATTGGAGCCTACTTCTTTTCTTTCAGCATCTGATCTAATAATGTGAACCTCTTGAATACCATTGTCATATAAGCTATTAGTTTATTTAAATGTTATATGGGAGTACATTCAGAAAATACTGTTTTCAATTCTAAACAGGGATGAGATAAACAGAAAGGTTGCAGATAAAGAAGAATTGCATCTTCTTGTCTTAGATGGGGAATATGTATATAAAATAACATGCTTACTTAGCAGATAGCATATCTACTTGAGGATTATATTCTTTTAAAATGGGAGTGAATGGAGCAGTTGAAAGAGAATTCATCCCCTTCAATTGGATGAGTGCAGAGAGCTCAGAAAGCTAAGTAAGAACTAGAATGGCCTATATCACTCATCTGACTCTTACCAGTATGCTAACTTGTATTATTATTAAAACCTGTATGTGTCCTGCTAGATTTCATTTCCTGGCAGGATAGATATACTCTTCCTCAAGCCCTTTTTTAGCCTTAGAATTTAGTAAAGTGCTAGGCATAGAATTCAAACTGAGTGTGGGTGAAATATGGAGAAATAGTAATAAAAAACTTGCCTTGGTGTTTACTAGGATATAGATAATTTCTGATAATATGTAGCAAATTAACATATTTGCTTCTGCTGATTATTCTGAAACCAAATGGATTTCGTTATATTTACTGATGACTGATGCCTCAGTAGAGGCAATTTGTCAATATTGAAGTGCTTTTTAAATTAATAATTTAAGCATAGACTTAGAAGGGACCTTTAGAGGTCAGCAGGTCCAACCCTTTAATTTTCTCGTTGAGGAAAATGAGAGACAAAAAGATTACTGAGGTTACATAATAAGTGACAGAGCTGTGATTTAAATTCAGATCTTCTGACTCCAAATACAGTAGTCTTTCCATTGTACTACCTTGCCTCCTAATGTTGTTAGAAGTTAACTGGAATTAATTAGAATTTAATTTAGTGCATATAATAGGGGAAACCAGGCATACTGCAGAGGGGCAGTGTTATGTAGTAGATAGGATATTGACTGCTCCTTCCCAGTCTCTCTTGCAGGATCTTCTTCTGTGTCATGCCTACTAATTATGGGTGTCCCCTAGGCTCTTCTACCTCTTCTGTCTTGTTTGGTAATTCATCAGCAACCATGGGATCAATTATCATCTCGATGCCAGTGCTTCTCAGATCTATCTATCTTGCCCTGACCTCTCTCCTGACTTCCATTTTCATATTTCCACCTCCTTTGGACATCTCAAAGACATCTGAAATACAGCATGCCTCCAGATGAACTCATTCCCTCTTTTCCTTAAATCCTTCCGTCTCCTGAATTACTTAAAGGCTGCCACCTTCTTCCCAAACACCCAAGCTCACAACTTAGGTGTTATCCTGTATTCTTCCTCGCTTTCTCTTTCTCAAAGTTGTTACTTTTACCTTCATAAAATCGCTTCTGTGTAGTTCCTTCTCTCCTCTGGCACAGGCATTTATCATCTCATGCCTGGACTGCTAAAATAGCCTGCTGCTAGATGTTCCTGCCTCAAGATTCTCCACACTTCAGGCTATCCTTCACTCATCTGCCAAAGAAATCTTGCTTAAGTGTCAGTCTGACTAGGTCACTCTCCTCTTCAAAAACTTCTAGAGGTTCAAATATAAAAATCTGTTGGGCTTTTATAGCTTAATACAGCCTGTCTGCTTTACATCTTTCCAATCTTCTTACATAATGGCTTGTTTGCTCCCTCTCTCAACTTGGGGTTTTTTCACTGGCTGTCCCCCATGCCTATAATTCTCTCCCTTCTCATCTGCGCCTTCTGGTGTCCCTAGTTTCTTTTGTTTCTCCTAAAACCACACTTTCTCCTAGGCCCCCATAATGCTAAGCATCTTCCCTCTGAGATTACCTCAAATTTATCCAATAACTATCTTATCTGGATATAGTCGATTTTGATTGTTATCTCCCCAATTAGAATGTGAATCCATGAGGGCAGAGATAGGTGAGATTTTTTTGTTTGTTTTTGATATTGCTTTTGCTTGCAGCCCTAGTGTTTAATAACAGTAAATATTTAATAAATACTTGACTTGGTTGTGGGATTGAGAATCAGGAAATATCTGAGTTTGAATCCTTATCTCTGCCACTTACTAATTTCTCATCTGTAAATGGTAATACTTATAGACCCCATTCACAAGGATGTGTGTGTGTGTGTGTGTGTGTGTATGTGCTGCAAACCTCTAAAGTGATTTTTGAATGTCAGCTTCTATGACTATTCCCATTAGCCCAACTGGTAGCAGCACTGGGTCTAGGTTGATTGTCATCAGACAGTGACATACCTCTTTTTTTTTTTTTTTTTGCTTTTGCTGTGGCAGTTGGGGTTAAGTGACTTGCTCAGTCACACAGAGATGGTGACATATCTCAATAAGTTTAAGGAGTACTATTTCTTATACTGAATTTGATATGAGCACAATTCTAACATTAACAAATTAATACATTTCATGACTTTCTACAAGGAATACTCATGACTACAGATTTTTTTTTGCTTTTTTGCTGAGGTAATTGGGGTTAAATGGCTTGCCCAAGGTCACACAGCTAGGAAGTGTTAAGTGTCTGAGGTCAAATTGGAACTCAGGTGCCTCCTGATTTCAGGGATGGGGCTCTATCCACTGTGCAACTTAGCTGCCCCCATTGTAATATACCTTAGAGATTCATGGAGTCAAAAAGAAGAATTAATGAAATAGCTGTGTGGAATATTATAAAGCTATATATTCTCACATATATGCTGTGTATGTTCATATACTACATACATCTCATACTCTCCCCCATTCTAGCAATCATTTTAATGATAAAAGTAAGTTGGGACTGTTATGGGCACAGATCCTTAAAGATTGTAGGGCTGAACTCAGAAGCTAGAATGGTGGTTGATGAAGCCTTAATTAAAAGTTAGTCATTGTAAAATCCTGTTTTCCCAATTTTGTTCCCTGACCAAGCCTTAAAAAGCAGCATGGCATACTGGAAAGAGCTCTATCAGAAGGTGACCTGAATTTGTGTCTCTGTTCTTTGACTTGCTGCTTATGTCCATCTTAGTTCTTTGATTAATGAGGGGGGTAATTGACTTGGCGACTCTGGTCTTTTCTATTTCTAACAAGGTATATCCTAAGCTCTTTTACAGTTTTGGATCAGCATAGTCCAGTAGTTAAAAAACAAAACAATGAATGAATAAATGATAAAGCATTTATTAAGTAGTTACTTTGGGCTCTACATTGTAAGAGAGTCCCTGCCTTCAAAGAGTTTATATTCTAATGAGAGACTACAGATAAAGGGGAGCTAGTGGGAGGGGGAAGGTGATCACCCCGAGTCATATCTGAAAGATATCTAGGAAATGATGTAAAGACCAGTTTCTCACCAAAATAAGGCGAAAACTCACCTGTCTGAGGTCAGAGTCAAAGCTAGTTGCCAGTGTTTGAAGTAGGATGAATATAGGTGGCAGTTTAAAAGTCGGGAACACCTAGCTTCAAGTCCCACCCCTGTAACATCTCTGAACAAGTCACTTTACCTCCAAGTGGCCCTGGCAAAGATCTAAAAGTAGGTTGGAGAGAAACTTCAGGTCTGTTCTGTATGGGTAGAGAAATTTTGTTTATGTCTATACAGTGAAATCATAGGACAAAAAAAAGGAGGACAAACACCTTTTTCCAGTGTTGAGGGAATTAATCTATCATGGTACACAATTAATAAATGCTTAAGAATCATGCAACTTAATCCTTTGACTAACCACTTACAGGGGTCATATGGTAGAGTTAAATGCCCATAAATTAACAAAGCTGAATGCTCCATTAAATATTAGAATTCTTAATTGCAATTATTATATATTGTAGCAATTTTTGTCCCCTTCTAAGAATTTACCTCAAAAATTAAAATGGAATCCAAAGGGAAACTGTTATTCTCTAGACAGATATTAACTTTATACACAATTGGGTAAATGTATCTAGTACATAAAATGAGCCCAACTAATAGCAGAGTTAGAATTCAGAATATCATGTGACTTTTCTAATAGAGCATTCAAAGAACTCTTGGAGATCTCCTAAGTAGTAAGATGGCAAAGAATGCGCCACCACCATAAGTATTCAGATATATGTGCTTGAATAAAATGAAGGAAACAATAATATGGAAGGAGGTACAGATTTAGCAGGCAGCTAGCTAAGGAATAGTTAAAATTTCAGTGCTAATGTGTTTTGTATTCATCTTATACTAAGAAGTCTTGCATCTAAATTTCTGGGCCTTGGCTCACTTTGGTATTTGGATCTGAGGGAGGGAAAATAATTTTACCAGGTTCCCATGGTCCAACACCCACTCCCTAGCTACCTGTCAGAACTTGCTGTGCTTATCTTGACTGTGTGGGAGACTGGTGATTTATCAGCACTGTACTTTGCTAGGTATATCTGTCTTGTAGATACTTGAAACATTCCGTTAGGTTTTAGGGATATCAGCTTGGAAAAGAGTCTGTGGAGGTGTTGAGGAGGGACGCAAAGAGGAAAATGTGCTTAAATCAATTGTCTTTTTCTGTTATCTTTGCTTCCCTTAGTCTTTCATTTGCTTTGTGGTTGCATTCTTCTGTAAAATCATGGAGCAAGTTAGCATTTACTTTCTTCCCTACATAATTTTCGGTTCTTTTGTTTTAATTTAGCTGGATTTCCATAAAGGAAAAGTAACACAGAGCCATCCAATGTTCTTTTTTGAATATGCATTTTAGAAAGAGGTTTGGAATTTAGAATTCAGAAAAAAATAGGACCACAAAGAGGGAGAGGCAGAAGAGAAGTAAAACCTTGTCTGCAAAGTACTTTAGTCTTTTGAGAGAATTTTTTTTTTTTTTGAGTTTTGGGATCATCATCATAATAAGAATAAATGATGATCCAGAAGTTTATATATACAGACATGTATGTATCTTATGTATTTTACTAATAATTCTTGGTTTTGTTTATAGTCATTGCTCTGAAAAATACTGTGATATATATTGATTTTAGTCTTTTTTTGTTAATATCTTTTCTTCTAGCTTGGTGATGCAGTCTGCACTCTATTATAGAATATCATGACTTTAGTAAAATGACAGTATAACACATTTATGATTTAACTTCAAAGAGAAATATAAAAATTGAAAAAGAATCTCATGTATTGAAGTCATTTTCTCAATCATTTCAGAAGTTAATACAATTTAGAAAATATTCTTTATTATCTAGGTCAAATTTTCCAGTTAATCTAAGACAGATTTTGCTGTAGAGATAAGAGATGTACCTTTAGACTGTTTGCTTTTTAGGGAAATGGAGGATTTATGGGAAGGGACTAAGATCTACCTACACCCTTCTTTACCAGTACAATTATACAAGAAGTTGTGGGGGATTTTTTTTGGTTCTATTTAATCCCTTTAAAACTATAATCGGTCATTGGCCTAAATGGTACATTCTGGCTGGCACCTATGGCATCATGTGACAATGGAAAGAATCCTGGATTTGGAGTCAGTGCCCCTAGCTTCAAATCCTTGCTTTTTACTAGCTGTGTGATTTTATCCTTCTTGGTCTCAATTTCCTTATCCATTAAAAAAGTAAGAGTTCAATGAGATAATCACTGATGTTCCAGAATTATCAGTTAGAAATGATCTCAGCACTCATCAAGCTCACTCACAACTGAAAAAGGTTGCCTTTGTGATGACCTTGAACGTAGTGGTCACTGCCCCTATACTTTTGAGACCTCCAGGGAGGGGGGAACCCATTGTCTCTAGAAGCCACACACTCCTTTTGGATAGATCCAATTCATAGTTAGTTTTTTCTGACATGTAAGCCTAAATCTGACTCTTCATAACCTTTACATGGTACTCATAGCTCTCTGGAGGCTAGACAGAATAAATGTAATGCTTCTTCCATTATGTAACTACTCAGATAGTCAGCAATTACATGTTTCTTCTCCATTCTCCTGACACTTTTTTTTTTTTTTCAGGTTGAACATTCCCAGTTTCTTTAATTGGTCTTTCTATATCATAAATATAAAATACTTCATTATTTTGGTGGTTCTTGCCTGGATTCTTACCAGCTTTACATCTGTGATCATATGAAATTCTTTCCCAGATGAAAGTTTATTGTCCTTTATTTTAAGACTTTATGTGTAGTTGTAGTGGAAAAATAAAAGTGGTTATATTCTTTTTTTTTTGTAGAATACATGCCAATTTAAGTTGTTCCAGGTTTTAGGCTTTTCCAGAATTTCTGCCTTTAGAATGTAATTTTATCTATTGACATCTAATACTTTTCCATGTGTTTGATTTCATAGGTACTAGTGGTGTGAATATGAGAGACAAAAGACTGGTATTAAATGTTTACTTTTATTAATTTCTAATATAGCTTTGATTTGCTTCATTTGCCTTGGCAAAATAAAGAAAGAACTTATATCACCTCTGTTATCACTGTGCTGGGACAAAACTTGTAGTTCTAAATTTTCAAACTCTTCATGAAATCGTAGGGTCAAGGTATCTGTCTCTGTTTGTTTGGGATTACTAAGTATTTGTTTTGTGCGTCAGAGCAGTTCTGTGCTACATACAGTTTGAGTTATCCTCCCCTTCCAGCTGTTTCAGTCCTAGTTGTTGGAATAAATGTCAAATAAATGCAGGAATGTGATTTAGGTTTCATTTTTCCTTAAAGGTGGGAGTTGATGTTTGGTTTCTCTGAATTCTTGCTCTGAGTCTCCTAGAAAAATCCATTTAATCTCAGTAAATAAGTTTAAACAAGATTATTCTACCCAGGTAACCCACCAAGTTCTCTCTAGAGATAGCAGATAGTATTTTGCAATTGATGACTCCTTTCATAAGAGTGAAAGTATAAAAACTAAAATAAGCTTCATCACTTTCTCCTGCTTCAGTTTGGTGGGGGATGCAAGAAGACCTGAGTTCAGATCCTGAATTTGTCAGTTATGTACGCTTAGATGAAACACCTAGTTTCTGCCTGCCTCAGTTTCCTCATCTGTTAAAAATGGAGATCAATAATCCCACTTGGGATTGGTATGAAGTTCAAATGAGGTAACATGTAAAGAGATTTACAAACCTTAAAGTGCTATATAAATGCTAGCTGTTGTTATTTAAAATATTTATTCTTATTTGTCTTTGTTCCACTTCATTTCAATCAAGTGTTTGCCTTAGGGTATCTTGTTGTCAGTGTGCACAAATCTAAGGCATGGAAATTATGCCCTGGTGATCAATCAGTGTACTCAAAGCAGTGTTTGTTGGCTAGATGAATAAATATTGATAGGGCCTTAGGACCTAGTTGTTATATATATATATATATTTATATATATATATATATGTTTATTTATATATATATATATAAAGCTTTTTATTTACAAAAATATGAATGATTTTTCAACATTGACCTTTGCAAAAACTTTTTTTTTCCCAAGCTTTTCCCCTCCTTCCCCCCACCCCCCCCCCCTAGATGACAGGTAATCTAATACATGCTAAATAGGATAAATTATATGACAAATACAATACATGTATACATATCTATACAGTTATCTTACTGCACAAGAAACATCAGATCTAGAAAGAGAAGAAGAAAAAAACCTAAGAAGGAAAACAAAATGCATGGAAATATTCACAGAAAGCGTTAAAATGTTGTGTTGTGGTTCACACTCAGTTCCCACAGGCCTCTCTCTGGATGTATATGACTATCTTCATCGCTGAACAATAGAACTGGTTTGAATCACATCATTGTTGAAGAGAACCATGTCCATCAAAATTGATCATCGTATAGTCTTGTTGCTATGTATAATGTTCTCCTGGTTCTGCTGATTTCACTCAGCATCAGTTCATGCAAGTCTCTCCAGGCCTCTCGAAATCCTCCTGTTGGTCGTTTCTTACAGAACAATAATATTCCATAACATTCATATACCATAATTTATTCAGCCATTCTCCAATTGATGGGCATCCTTTCAATTTCCAGTTTCTTGCCACTACAAAAAGGACTGCCACAAACATTTTTGCACATGTGGGTCCCTTTCCCTCCTTTAAAATCTCTTTGGGATATAGGCCCAGTGGAAACACTGCTGGGTCAAAGGGTATGCACAGTTTGATAACTTTTTGAGCATAGCTTCAAATTGCTCTCCGGAATGGTTGGATCCATTCACAGTTCCACCAACAATGTATCAGTGTCCCAGTTTTCCCACATCCCCTCCAATAGTTATCATTATCATTTCCTGTCATTTTAGCCAATCCTGGCAGGTGTGTAGTGGTATCTCAGAGTTGTCTTAATTTGCATTTCTCTGATCAGTAGTGACTTGGAGCACCTTTTCATGTGACCGGAAATAGTTTCAATTTCTTCGTCTGAAAATTGTCTGTTCATATCTTTTGACCATTTATCAATTGGAGAATGGCTTGAATTCTTATATATTTGACTCAATTCTCTATATATTTTAGAAATGAGGCCTTCATCAGAACCTTTGGATGTAAAAATATTTTCCCAGTTTATTGCGACCCTTCTAATCTTGTCTGCATTCATTTTGTTTGTACAAAAACTTTTTAACTTGATATAGTCAAACTTATCTATTTTGTGATTAATAATGACCTCTAGTTCTTCTTTGGTCACAAATTCCTTCCCCCTCCACAGGTCTGAGAGGCAAACCATCCTACATTGTTCTAATTTGTTTATAATATCATTCTTTATGCCTAGATCATGAATCCATTTTGACCTTATCTTGGTATATGGTGTTAGGTGTGGGTCAATGCCTAATTTCTTCCATACTAGTTTCTAATTATCCCAGCAGTTTTTGTCAAATAGTGATTTTTTATCCCAAAAACTGGGGTCTTTGGGTTTATCAAACACTAGATTACTGTTGTCATTGAGTATTTTGTCCTGTGAACCTAACCTATTCCACTGATCCACTACTCTGTTTCTTAGCCAGTACCAAATGGTTTTGGTGACCACTGCTTTATAATATAGTTTTAGATCTGGTGCAGCTAGGCCACCCTCATTTGCATTTTTTTTCATTAATTCCCTTAAAATTCTTGACCTTTTGTTTTTCCAGATGAATTTTGTTGTTATTTTTTCTAGGTCAGTTAAATAATCTCTTGGGAGTTTGATTGGTATAGCACTAAATAGATTAGTTTAGGTAGTATTGCCATCTTTATTATATTCGCTCGACCTATCCAAGAGTACTTGATGTTTTTCCAATTGTTTTGATCTGACTTTATTTGTGTGGAGAGTGTTTTGTAGTTTTGCTCATATAGATCCTGACTTTCCCTTGGCAGATATATTCCCAAATATTTTATACTATCGATAGTTATTTTGAATGGAATTTCTCTTTGAATCTCTTGCTGTTGCATTTTGTTGATGATGTATAAAAATGCTGATGATTTATGTGGATTTATTTTGTATCCTGCAACTTTGCTAAAGTTGTGGATTAATTCTAATAGTTTTTTAGTTGATTCTCTAGGGTTCTCTACGTAGACCATCATATCATCTGCAAAGAGTGATAATTTGGTTTCCTCATGACCTACTCTAATTCCTTTAATTTCTTTTTCTTGTCTTATTGCCCAGGCTAGCATTTCTAATACAATATTGAACAGTAATGGTGATAGTGGGCAACCTTGTTTCACCCCTGATCTTATTGGGAATGGTTCTAGTTTATCACCATTACATATGATGCTAGCTGATGGTTTTAAATAGATGCTACCGACTATTTTAAGGAAAAGTCCATTAATTCCTATACTCTCTAATGTTTTTAATAGGAATGGATGTTGGATTTTATCAAATGCTTTTTCTGCATCTATTGAGATTATCATATGTTTTTTGTTAATTTGGTTATTAATATAGCCAATTATGTTAATAGTTTTCCTAATATTGAACCATCCCTGCATTCCTGGTATAAATCCTACTTGGTCATGGTGTATTATTCTGGGAATGATTTTCTGTAATCTCTTTGCTAATATTTTATTTAAGATTTTTGCATCAATATTCATTAAGGAGATTGGTCTATAATTTTCTTTCTGTTTTTGTTTTACCTGGTTTACGTATCAGTACCATGTCTGTATTATAAAAGGAGTTTGGTAGGAGTCCTTCATTCCCTATTTTTTCAAATAGTTTATATAATATTGGAGTTAATTGTTCTTTAAATGTTTGGTAGAATTCACATATAAATCCATCTGGTCCTGGGATTTTTTCTTAGGGAGTTGATTAATGACTTGTTCTATTTCTTTTTCTGAAATGGGACTATTTAAGTAATTTATTTCCTCTTCTGTTAATCTGGGTAATCTATATTTTTGTACATATTCCTCCATTTCACTTAAGTTATCAAATTTATTGGCATACAGTTGGGCAAAGTAACTCCTGATTATTGCTCTAATTTCCTCTTCATTGGTGGAAAGTTCTCCCTTTTCATTTTTGAGACTAACAATTTGATTTTCCTCTTTTTCTAATTAAATTAACTAGAGGTTTATCTATTTTGTTGGTTTTTTCATAAAAGCAACTTTTAGTTTTATTTATTAATTCAATAGTTTTTTTACTTTCAATTTTACTAATATGTCCTTTTATTTTTAGGATTTCAAGTTTGGTATTTGATTGGGGGTTTTTAATTTGTTCTTTCTCTAGCTTTTTTAGTTGCAAGCCCAATTCATTGATTTTCTCTTTTTCTATTTTATGCAAATAAGCATCTAGAGATATAAAATTTCCCCTTATTACTGCTTTGGCTGTATCCCACAAATTTTGGTATGTTGTCTCATTATTGTCATTCTCTTGGATGAAATTAGTAATTGTGTCTGTAATTTGTTGTTTCACCCATTCATTCTTTAGGATAAAATTATTTAGTTTCCAATTGCTTTTTGGTCTATTTTCTCCTGGCCTTATATTGCATGTGATTTTTATTCCGTCATGATCTGAAAAAAATACATTTATTATTTCTGCCTTCCTGCATTTGATTTTGAGGTTTTTGTGTCCTAACACATGGTCAATTTTTGTATAAGTTCCATGGACTGCTGAGAAAAAAGTAAACTCCTTTCTGTCTCCATTTAATTTCCTCCAAAGATCTATCATACCTAACTTTTCTAACATTTTGTTTACCTCCTTAACTTCTTTCTTATTTATTTTGTGGTTTGATTTATCAAGTTCTGAGAGAGGGAGGTTGAGATCCCCCACTATTATAGTTTTGCTGTCTATTTCTTCTTGCATTTCTCTGAATTTTTCCTCTAGGAATTTCCATGCTATACCACTTGGTGCATATATGTTTAGTATTGATATTGCTTCATTATCTATGGTACCCTTTAGGAAGATATAATTTCCTTCTTTGTCTCTTTTAAATAAGTCTATCTTTGCTTTTACTTGGTCTGAGATCAGGATGGCTACCCCTGCTTTTTTTTGTTCACCTGAAAAATAATAGATTCTGCTCCAGCCTTTTATCTTCACCCTGTATGTATCTCTATGTTTTAGATGTGTTTCTTGTATACAACATATTGTTGGATTCTGGTTTTTAATCCAGTCTGCTATCTGCTTCTGCTTCATGGGAGAGTTCATTCCATTCACATTCACAGTTAAAATAACTAATTCTGTATTTCCTGCCATCTTATTTACCCTAGCTTATGCTTTTCTCTTTCTTATCCCCTTTCCCTCCTCCCTACTATTTTGCTTTTGATAACCACTTCCCTCAAACAATCCTTCCCCTTTAGAGCCCCACCCACCCCTTTTTCCCCCCTTTCCCTCCTGTTTCCTTATAAGTACATCTATTATTCCCTCTGAGCCAAATCTGATGAGATGGAGATTAACCCAATTCTCATTCCGCTCCCTTTTCTCCCCTCAACCATTATAGGTTTTCTTTGCCTCTACATGTGATGTAATTTCCCATATTTTACCTCCTTTTCCTCTTCTTCCAGTGTTACCCCTTTTCTACCTCTAATTTCTTTTTCAGTTTAAAATATCATAATAATCATAAAATCACAATAAACATATCATAATAATCATAAAATCACAGTAATCATGTCATAATAATCATAAAATCACAGTAATCATATCATAATCATAATGTAATAATAGATTCATAAAATCAACCCTCATTCTATAAGTATCTATAACATAAATATAGTTCTCAAGAGTTTTGTTTTTTTTCTTGTTACCTTTTTATGTTTCTCTTGTGTTCTGTGTTTGTAGATCAAATTTTTTTGTTCAGTTCTGGTCTTTTCAGTAGAAATAGGTGAAATTCTCCTATATCATTGAATGACCATCTTCTTCCCTGGAAGATAATGCTCATTCTAGCTGGGTAACTTATTCTTGGCTGTAATCCAAGTTCCTTTGCCCTTCAGAATATCTGATTCCAGTCCCTTCGATCCTTCAAAGTAGAAGCTGCTAGGTCCTGTGTGATCCTAATTGTGGCTCCCCGATATTTAAATTGTTTCTTTCTGGCTTCTCGTAATATGTTTTCCTTGGTGTGATAGTTCTGGAATTTAGCCACGATATTTCTGGGGGACTTAATTTTTGGGTTTCTTTCAGGAGGTGATCGGTGGATTGTTTCAAGGAGTATTTTGCCTTCTGGGTCTAAAATATCAGGGCAGTTTTCTTTTATGATTTCCTGGAAGATAGTGTCTAGGTTCTTTTTTTCATCATGGCTTTCAGGAAGCCCTATAATCCTTAG
>JAJPUD010001160.1:397783-422156 GCA_023553655.1 Myrmecobius fasciatus | reverse complement strand
TTTTGTTTTTGTTTGACTGATTCTTGAAGTCTTGATGAATCATTCATTTCCAATTGTTCGATTCTAATTTTTAATGTCTTATTTTCTTCAGTTTCTGTTTTTAGTTCCTTTTGCAATTGACCAATTACATTTTTTTGTTCATTGCATTTTTTTTCCATTTTTTCTATTTTATTTTGCAGTGATCTCATTTCGTTTCCCCATGTTTCTTCTAACTCTCTTTTAAGATTTTTTTATGCAATCTTCAAAAAAAGCCTTGTGACATGGAGACCAATTTATGTCTCTCTTTGGGGCTTTTTCTGGAGTTGCTTTACCTTTAGGGGCCTCAGGATTTGAGGTCTGTTCTTCCCTCTCTCCATAAAAGTTGTCTATGGTGAGAGCTCTTTTTGGTTTTTTTATTCATTTTTTTTTTTTTAAAGGTGTGAGGTCTGTTTAAGGCAAAGGTGGGACAGCTGCTTTAATTTGCCCTGGGGCAGTTCTGCTGATTGAGTTATTTCAGGAACTGTGCAGTTCTGCTGATTGAATTATGTCAGGGGCTGGGCAGTTCTGCTTTAGTTCACCCTGGGGCAGTTCTGCTGATTGAATTATTTCAGGTACTGGGCAGCTACCCTGATTGAATTATTTCAGGTGCTGATCAGTTCATCTGATTGATTGATCACCCTAGGGTGCTGTGTAATGGCAGCTAGGTCTGATGCTCATCAGGGGTTCAGTGATTCACAATCTACCCCCCACAAAAGGCAGACCCTCCAAACCACCTGCCCACAATCAGGACAGATTGGCCCAAGAGGCCCCCAGAAGACTCCCAGGTGTGTGAAAAGCACAACGCTCCCACTCCTGTTTCAGCTCCTGTTCCAGCTCCCTGCTCCAGCTCCCTGCCCTGGTCTCCCTGTGCTGCAGTCTGGGTTCAGCAGACCACTTCCCCGCCCAATTAAAACAGACCTTTTTTGAGGTTCTTCCAGAGTATCTTCTTTTAGAATCGTGTTGTTCTCCAGATATTGTGGATTTTTTTTGCTTCAGAATCAGTCTAGAGGCTTCATATGTTGTTGGTTTGAGGGGAGGTTAGAGCAGGTAACAGAGACTCCTGTCTGATCTCTGCCACCATGGCTCCACCCCCGGAAGGTAGTCAGGACCTAATTGTTATTGGTCTAGTTTTTTTCTTTTAATGGTAACTTTAGCTTATAATTGTGAGGCAGATAGCTGGATAAACTCTGGGCCTGAAGTCAGGAATTCAAATTATGGTTCAAACATTTAATAGCTGTATGATCCTGGGTGAGTCACTTACTTTAGTTTCCTCAGTAGTAGAATGGGAGTAATAACCGCATCTGCCTTTCAGATTGCTTATGAAAAGTGCTTAGCAAATTACCTGGCAGGTAGTAGATTCTATGTAAATGCTTATTGCCTTTCCCTTTCCACCTTATTTAATGACCTTCTGATTAATATGTAAAATAGAAAGCCTTGCTCCCCAAAAGTATTCATTACTGTTATTGGAGAATGTTCTATTTCAAGTATAAATGGAAGAGGGATTCCTTGTGGATGGGCTGATTAAACAGACGTTCCTGTTTATTAATGGAATTAAGTAAACTATATTAAGCCTTAGGATATCATAAGACCTCCTTCTCAAAAGAGATTGGTCATCTAACAATCCACATAGGCAAAAAACAAATGGATAAAGAATACTACATAGAAACATTTGCAACAAAAGGGACAAAACATCAAATTTGGAGTCAGGAGCCACACTGCATTTGAATCTCAGTCCTGCACATTCTTGAAGAAGTTAGTCAGCTGCTCTGTTCCTCAGTTTCCTCATTTACAAACTAGGATAAAAATACCTGTTACCTCCTTAAGGAGATTGTTAAGAGTATTAAATGAAATGTAAACATTGCAGATTTGGATTAGAGAAGGAAAGAAAAAAAGGAAGAAGTGACAGGGGGAAGAAGAGGAAAAGGAAGAAGAAGAAGAAAGAAAGGAGGAAGAGGAAGAGGAGAAGGAAAACTAAATGAAAAAAATTAGAGATAACCTCAGAGGGAAGTCTCTGATTTTAAGTAGGACTTGGGAAGACTTCTTGCATGATATGAATTTTTTTTATTAAAACTTTTTATTTGCAAAACATATGTATGGGTAATTCTTCAACATTAACCCTTACAAAGCTTTCTGTTACAAATTTTCCCCCCTACTGCCCACCCCTCCCCTAGATGGCAGGATATCCACTACATGTTAATTATGTTAAAATACTTGACAAATCGAATATATGTATACATATTTCCACACTTAACATTTTTGTGCAAGAAAAATCATATCTACAAGAAAAAAAAATCAGAGAAAGGAAACACAATGCAAGCAAACATCAATAGAGAGCATGAAAATGTTATGTTGTTATCCACATTTCACATCCCTCTCTCTGGGTGTACATGGCTCTCTTCACTGAACAATTGGAACTGGTTTGAAACATTTCATTATTGAAGAGAGCCATGTCCATCAGAATTGATCATCATATAGTATTGTTGTTGCTGTGTATAATGATCTCCTGGTTCTTTTCATTTCACTCAGCATCAGTTCATGCAAGTCTCTCGGCCTCTCTGAAATCATCCTGCTTGTTGTTTCTCACAGAACAATAATATTCCATAACATTCATATACCATAATTTATTCAGTCATTCTCCAGTTTTGGGCATTCATTCAGTTTCCAGTTTCTAGCTACTACAAAAAAGGCTGCCACAAACATTCTTGCACATGTGGGGTCCTTTCCTTCTTTTATGATCTCTTTGGGATGTAAGCCCAATAGAAACACTGCTGGGTCAAAGGGTATGCATAGTTTGATAACTTTTTGAGCATAGTTCCAAATTGCTCTCCAGAATGGTTGGATCCGTTCACAGTTCCACCAATAATGTATCAGTGTCCCAGTTTTCCCACGTCCCCTCCAACATTCATCGTTATCTTTTCCTGTCATTTTAGCCAATCTGACAGGTGTGTAGTGGTACCTCAGGGTTGTCTTAATTTGAATTTCTCTGATCAATAGTGATTTGGAGCACCTTTTCATATGACTACAAATAGTTTTAATTTCATCCTCTGAAAATTGTCTGTTCATATCCTTTGACCATTTATCGATTAGAGAATGACTTGAATTCTTATAAATATGAGACAATTCTCTATATATTTTAGAAATGAGACCTTTATCAGAACCCTTAAATGTAAAAATGATTTCCCAAATTATCGCTTCCCTCCTAATCTTGACTGCATTGGTTTTGTTTGTACAAAAACTTTTTAACTTAATATAGTCAAAATTACCTATCTGGTGTTCAATAAAGGTTCCAGTTCTTCTTTGGACATAAATTTATTCCTTCTCCACAGGTCTGAGAGGTAAACTATCCTACGTTCCTCTAATTTACTTATAATATCACTCTTTATAATCCAGATCATGAACCCATTTAGATCTTATCTTGGTATGTGGTGTTAGGTGTGGGTCAAGCCCTAATTTCTTCCACACTAGTTTCCAATTTTCCCAGCAGTTTTTGTCAAATAGTGAGTACTTATCCCAGACGCTGGGGTCTTTGGGTTTATCAAACGCTAAATTGCTATAGTTATTGCCTAGTTTGTCCTGTGATCCTATCCTATGCCACTCATTGACTACTCTATTTCTTAGCCAGTATCAAATGGTTTTGATGACCACTGCTTTATAATATAGTTTTAGATATGGTACAGCAAGGCCACCTTCATCAGCCTTTTTTTTTTCTTCATTAATTCCCTTGAAACTCTTGACCTTTTGTTCTTCCAAATGAACTTTGCTACTGTTTTTTCTAGATCTGTAAAAAAGTTTGATTGGTATGGCACTAAATAAGTTGATTAGTTTTAATAGTATTGTCATTTTTATTATATTCGCTCAGCCTATCCATGAGCATTTTATGTTTTTCCAATTGACTAGGTCTGACTTTATTTGTGTGGAAAGTGTTTTATAATTTAGTTCGTATAGTTCCTGACTTTTCCTTGGCAGGTAGATTCCCAAATATTTTATACTATCTATAGTTATTTTGAATGGAATTTCTTTTTGTACATGATATGAAATTTTAAGAAAGAAGCCAGGAATTCTGGGAAGCAGAGATAAGAAAGTAGGGGATTCCATACATAGAAGACAGCCAAATTAAAAAAAAAAAAAAAAGCCAAAGCACAAATAGCAAACAAAGTTTGCATATGACTGAGGGATTACAATGTTTACACAAATTGTGATTTCACGGAATTTTGTTAAGAAAGAGATTCTAACTGCTAGGGGGATCTGGAAAGGTTATCCTTAGGAAGTGACTCTTGAAGTGAGTTTAATGGAAATTAAGAAGTTTAACAGATAGAATTGAAAAGGGAGAGGGGGAATGCATTCAAAGACCCAGAAGTAAGAAATGGAATGCTGTTTGTAAGACAGCAGGTCAGTTTCTTTGACAATGAGAGAAAGCTATTGGGCTGGATCACATTTGGATAATTATTTAGCACCATGATTAAAACTTTATCATTAAAGGCTCTATTCTACCATTAAAAAAAATCCCCAAGAAAACACCCCAATTCTTAGATAGGCTATGAGTCATGGAATATCCTTATCTCAGAAGACTCAAAATTATAGATGATCAAAAGGAGAATGGAGAGTTACTTTTTAGATTCTGTCATGGGTAGCCTGTTACATTGGAAAACATGTTGTGTTTGGAGTACCATTTTCTCATCTATAAAATAAAAGGGTGAACCACATGGCTTCAGAGCTCCTTTCCAGTTATAAATGTCTAATTTCTAAGTAGTCAACGGTATTTTATTAATGATGGTGATACAGTCAGAAAGTAGTGAACAAGACACTAATGAAGGATATGGAAAACCAGAAAAAGACCTGTTTTGATTTTTAAAAAGTAAAGGCCAGTGAACTGTACTTCAATTTCTGAGAAAATTCTTGAAAGGATCATTAAAGGGAATGTTGATAAATACCTAGAAAGAAAAGTAATTCTTATAAAGATCCAGCATGACTCCACAACTCTTGCCCCTTTGTCCAGTGATCATTTATGCCTTGTCAAATCCAACCTTGCTAGTACTGTGCTAGTAGTAAAAGCTACTGGGAAAGGACACAAAAACATATCAGCTGGGTCCACCACAAATTTCTATTGTCTGTTCATTGTTGCGTGGCAGTCCTTTTATTGATCTTATCACATGCTCCATAATAAATGGTCCATGCTTTTTCTTTTGTCATCATGCTCTCTCTACCACCTTGCCCTTTTCTAAACTGGAGGACTGTTGTCTGCCTAGAAAATAGAAGTAATCTGTTCTAGTTCCCGCTTTACATTGTACTTATTTTCTCTTCTTTGGTTCCAGTTTCTGAGAAAAAGATGACCATTCGTTAAGACTAATCCATCTATGTGCGCTCTTGAATCCATTCTATCATATCCCTTTTATATTTTTAGTTATTTTGTTAAATATTTCCCAATCACATGTAAAATTTTAACATTCATTCTTTAAATTAAATTAAATTATTTTGTATTAAAGCTTTTTATTTTCAAAACATATGTAGGAATAATTTTTCAGCATTGACCCCTGCAAAACCTTGTGTTCCAAATTTTCCTCTCCTTCCCTCCACCCTCTCCCCCCAGATAGCAAGTAATCCAATATATGTTAAACATGTTAAAATATGTATTAAATCCAATATATGTAAACATAAGTATACTATTATCTTGCCACACAAGAAAAATCAGATTAAAAAGGGGAAAAAATGCAAGCAAACAACACAAAAAGAGTGAAAATGCTATGTTGTGATCTCCACTCAGTTTCCACAGCCCTCTATCTGGGTGTAGATGGTTCTTTTCATCACAAGATCATTGGAACTGGCCTCAACCTTCTCACTCATTTTAAAAAATTTTCAGTTCCAAATTTTCTCCCCTCTTTTTATCCTTCTTCCCCTTTCAGAAGGCAAACAGTTTTATATTGATTATACATATGAAGTTATGTAAAACATATTTCCACATTAGCCATGTTGCAAAAGAAAACAGACCAAATAAATCAATAAAAATACAGAAAATGAAAAAAAAAGTGCTTCACTATGTATTTAGAATTCATCAGTTCTCTCTCTGGAAGAGGATAACATTTTCCATAAGGGTCTTTTGGAATTGTCTTGGAGCATCATTTTGATCAGAGTCGCTATGTCTTTCACAAATGATCATTATTACAACATTGTTGATACTGTGCACAGTGATCACCTGGATCTTTTCATTTCACTTTGCAGCAGTTCATATAGATCTTGCCATGTTTTTTTTCTGAAATTTCATCATTTCTTCATTGGTTCTTATAACACAATAATACACATACTATCCACATACTACAATTTGTTTAGCCAGTCCTCAATTGATGGACATCTCCTTGATTTCCATTTCTCTGCCAACTCAAAAAAAAAAAAAAACTGCTATAAATATTTTAGTATAAAATGGTCCTTTTCCCTTTCTTTGGTCTCTTTCAGTTACAGACCCAGTAATGATATTTTGGGTCAAAGGATTTACAAAATTTTATAGCATTCTGAATGGAGTTTCAAATTATTCTCTGGAATGGTTGGACTAGTTCACAATTCTGCCAACAGTATACTAGTGTCCCAATTTTTCGATATCCCATCCAGCTTTTGTGAGTTTCTTTTTCTGTCACATTAGTCAATCTCATAGGTGTAAGTTTAAAATTCTTTTAACTTGTATTTGTCTAATCAGTAGTGATTTAGAGCATTTTTTCATATGACTTAATATCTGATTTCTTCTTTTGAAAACTACCTGTTTGGGGAAGCTAGATGATGTGGTGCATAGAGCACCAGCCCTGAAGTCAGGAAGACCTGAGTTCAAATCTGGTCTCAGACACTTAACACTTCCTAGCTGTGTGACCCTGGACAAGTCACTTAACCCCAATTGCCTCAGCAAAAAAAAAAAAAAAAAACAAAGAAAACTACCTGTTCAAATCTTTTGACTATTTGTTAATTAGGGAATAACTCCTATTTTTATAAATTTGGCTCAGTTCCCTATAAATTTGAGAAATGAGGTTTTCATTAGAGAAATATTCGTTAAATTGCCCTTCCTCCAATTTCCTGTTTTCCTTCTACTTTTAGCTACCTTTTAATTTCATGTAATTAAAA
Source organism: Myrmecobius fasciatus (assembly GCA_023553655.1). Classification (NCBI taxonomy): domain Eukaryota; kingdom Metazoa; phylum Chordata; class Mammalia; order Dasyuromorphia; family Myrmecobiidae; genus Myrmecobius; species Myrmecobius fasciatus. The sequence goes on along the minus strand of JAJPUD010001160.1, from coordinate 415,037 downwards.
TTAGGTGAAGCTAGGTGGCACTAAGCCTGGAGTCAGGAAGACCTGAGTTCAAATTATGCCTCAGACACTACTAGCAACTTTCAATAATTCTTTCTATCTTTTGTTTGGTTATAAACTATAACCTCATAGTAGATGTAGGTACATTTTTTCCATGCTCCTTAATTTATGCTTATCCTATCAACCTTTATGTCTAAATCATTCATCCATTTTGACTTTGTCTCATGTAAAACTGGGCCTAGTTTTTATCAGACTACTTTCTAGTTTGTGTGGTAACTTTTATTAAACAGTGAATTATTACCCCAAAACTTGGATCTTTGGGTTTATCAAACACTAGATTATTATGGTTATTTAATATAGTGTATTATGTACCTAATCTATTACACTTCTGTGCCACTGTAGTTTTTAGTCAATACCAGATTGTTTTGATGATTACTCTTTTGTAGTATGGGTTGAAATCTGGAATAAACACAAAGATCCATCCTCATAGTGCTTTTATAATTCTTACCTGGTCATAATATGCAATCTTTGTAATATATCTCTTTGCAGGTATTTTATTTAAAATTTTTGCATAGATATTCACTAAGGAAATTGGTCGATAATTTTCTCTATTTTTGTTTAATATAATAAATCATATTTGTTTAGTATAATAATCATATTTGTGTCATAAAGGCATAGATAGGACTCTTTTACCTTTTTGTTTTTTCAAATAGTTCATTAGTATACAGATTAGCTCCTTAAATGTTTGGTAGAATTCACTTATAAATATAGCTTGTTCAGGCTATTTTTTTCTTAGGGAGCTCATTGATAGTGTTTAATTTTTTTTCCCCTTGGGTTGTTTATTTTGTTTTAGATAGGATTATTATAATATCATTTCCTCTTTTGTTAGTCTGGGCAGTTTACATTTTTTGTAAATATTCATTATTTTCACTTAGTTTGTCAGATTCATTGACACAAAATTGGGCAAAATGGCTCCTAGTTAGTGTTTTTAATTTCCTTTTCTTTGGTGGTGAATTTATCTTATTCATTTTGATACTGGTAATTTGGTTTTCTTCTTTTTAATCAAATTAGCCAATGGTTTACCTATTTTCCCCCCATTAAAAGCACATCCTACTCTTATTTACTAGTTCAATGGTTTCCTATTTTCAGTTTTATTAATCTCTTTTGATTTTCAAGATGTACATTTTGTTTATGAATTTTTAATTTATTCCTTTTCTAGGTTTTTTTTAAGTTGCATGCCCAATTCATTGATTTTTTTTTCTCTCTCTCTTTTATTGATGTACACATTTTTTTTTTTTTTTTGCTTTTTGCTGAGGCAATTGAGGTTAAGTGACTTGCCCAGGGTCACACAGCTAGGGAATGTTAAGTGTCTGAGACTAGATTTGAACTCAGGTCTTCCTGACTTCAGGGCTGGTGCTCTATCCACTGTGCCACCTAGCTGCCCCGATGTACACATTTAAAGATATAATATTTTCCCTAAGTACTGTTTTGGTGACGTTTTGGTTTGTTGACTTTTTGTTGTCATTCGCTTTAGTGAAATAATTGATTGCTACTATGATTTGTTCTTGAATCCAGTCATTCTTTAGGATTAGAATTTTTAGTTGGTAATTAACTTTTAAAATTATTTACTTTTATAAGATTTTGGTTTCCAATATTTTTTTGCATGCCTCCCTCCCCTTCTCTCTAAGAGGGCAAACATTCTTATGCAGATTATACATGTGCAGTCATATTAAATGTTTCAATTAATTATTGGTCATATGTGAAAGAGAAATTAGAACAAAAGAAAAAGACCATGAAAAGGAAAACAACAACAACAACAAAGATGTTAAATTAGTATGCCCTTCCCCTCCTTTTTTCTTGTTGGATAAGATTGATTTTTGTTATCATTTGAATCTATATCTTTCATCTATCTTTTTCCTCTTTGAATCAGTTTAAATGTGAGTGAAGTTCAAGTATTCCTCCTCTAACCCCCATTTTCTCCTCTACTGTAAAACCTCTTTGTTGTGCACTCTTTTGTGTGAGATAATTTTCCCCTTCTCCCATGAGATCCCTTTTTTTTATATATCCATTTTAATTTTACATCTTGCCAATAAATTGACTCACTCCTATGGCTTTTGTAGAATCCTTCTAACTGCCCTGGTAATGTTAAAGTTCTTAGAATATACATGTATTATCTTCTAATATAGAGAAGTAAACAACAGTTAGTCCTTATTGAGTTCCTTATAATTTCGCTTTCATGTTTATCATTTTATGCTTCTCTTAAGGCCTGTATTTGAAAGTCAGATTTTCTATTCTGCTCTAGTCTGAACTTGAAAGTCTGCTTGAAGTACTGCTTGAAAATCCTCTATTTCATTAAATATCTATTTTTTTCTCTTAAACTATTATATTCGCTTTTGTTGGGTAGATTATTTTTTGATGTAATCCCAGTTTTTTTCTTCTTCTAGAATATATTCCAAGTCTCTTTCTCCCTGAATATGGTAGCTGCTAAATTTTATGTGATCCTGAGTGTCGTGTTGTGGTATTTGAATGATTTCTTTCTGACTAATGTACTTTCTCTTTGATGGAGGCATTTTGTAATTTAGATATAATATTACTGGGAATTTCCACTTGGGGATCTTTCACAGGTGGTAATTAGTAGATTCTTTCAATTTCTATTTTACCTTGGGCAGCTTTCCTTGATAATTTCTTCAAAAATGATATGTAAGGATCATGATTTTCAGGTTATCCAGAATTATTAAATTATATCTCCTTGAGTTAGTTTTCTGGTTAATTATCATTCCTATGAAATACTTTACATTTTCTTCTATTTTTTTTGTTCTTTTGACTTTGTTTTATCATTTCTTGATATCTTATATCTCAAGGAGTCCTAGCTCCCATTTACCCAATTTTAATTTTTAAGGAATTATTTTCTTTAGTGAACTTCCATTTATCCAGTTCTGCTTTTTGGGTGTTCTTTTCTTCTGTGAACTTTTGTACCTCTTTTTCCATATGGATACTTTCTTTTGTTAAGGTGTTACTTTTTTTCCAATATTTTTGTGCCTCTTTTTTCCCACAAGCAGTTGTCTTTTCATAATCTTCTTTGCTTTAATTTCTTTGTCTAATTTTTACTCTACCACTCTTATTTGATTTTGAAAAGCATTTTTTAGCTCTTTCAGAAATTCTTTTTTTGTTTGTTTTTAAAAGCTTTTTATTTGCAAAACATATGCATAGGTAATTTTTCAACACTGACCTTTGCAAAGTTTTCTGTTACAAATTTTTCCCTCCTACCCCCCTCCCCCAGATGGCAGGAAGTCTAAACATGTTAATTATGTTAAAATATTTGACTGATCGAATATGTGTATATATATTTATACAGTTATCTTGCTGTACAGGAAAGGAAGAAAAAAAAAAAAACCTGAGAAGGAAAACATAATGCAAGCAAGCATTAATAGAGAGCGTGAAAATGCTATGTTGTGGTCCAGACTCAGATCCCACAGGCCTCTCCCTGGGTGTATATGGCTTTGTTCATCACTGAACAACTGGAACTGGTTTTCTTCTAGAAATTCTTGTTGAGCTCATATCCAATTCACGTTTTCTTAAAGTCTTTGCTTGTAATTGTTTTTAACTTTGTTGTCTTTTGAATTTGTCTTAATATTCCTTGTCACCATAGTAGCTTTTTATTATCAGGTTCTTTGTTGTTGTTTGTTTATTTTCCCATCCTATTTCTTGATTTATGGTCATGTTAATTTTTTCATATCGGGGGCTGGAGGGGCATTGTTCCAAGCCTCAGGCATTTTCACAGTGCTGGTGTTTGGAGCCAGTTCTGAGGGTTTGGAAGTTTTCATTGCTTTCAAGGTGGTTTGATATGGGGAGATGTGTGGTCATTGCTGGTCTACACTCTGGCTCTTCCCTAGAAAGGACCCCTGGTTACTTGGAATTGTAATTGGTTCTCCTTGGAGTCCTTGATCCCTTGGACCTAGGAGCGATGCTGCTCCTTAGGCTTCTGCTTTTGACTGAGAGTGCTTCTCCATTTCCTTGAGCTGTGACCCAGAAGCTGCTCCAAAGCATCTGGTCCTGGTCTGGCGCCAGCTCTGGGAGGCCCTGGACTCTTGTTTTGGTCAGTTGCCCATCTCCTTACCACTTCTGCCTTGGGAATGCCCTAAGCCTAGGCTCAGCTCTGGTGTTTTATCCGCATGACTCCTCCTGTACAAGTCTCCCTTTCTGACCTCCTAAGTTCTCTTGGGCTAGAAGAATGGCTCGCTCTTATTTATTCTGCCATGCTAGGCTTTGATTTGAGGCATTTAAAAAAAGTTCTTTGGAGGGAAATATGGGGAAAACCCAACTGAGTGCTTTTTCTACTCTGCCTTCTTGGCTTCACCTCTCTCTTCTGAAGCTTTACCCTTTAACCTTTTTTATATCTGGTGAATCTTATGGATCCCTTCTCTGAATACTATTTTTAAATGCATAAAGTAAAATACATAGAATTATAATAGAAACCAATTATATTGAAATAATGATATAGATACACAAATACACCCCCGACACCCACACGCACATTCCCATCAGAATTCATGAGTCTCTTGAAATTTTTTCTAGGTGCCTGGATTTCTGGTTAAGAAGCCCTATTTCCATCATATATTTTCTCTCCTTCCCCCATGTACATATATACACATATATGTGTATAGATAGATGTAAGTATAAAGATACAGATATCCACATACTTTATTGCTGTAGCCTTATAACTGATCTCTGTCACAGATTCCTAGAAAGAGTCATTAAGACTCATTACTTCCTTTCTATAACTCCCACTCATTGTTCAGCTCCCTGGTTCTGACTCCTGATTTCATTCACTCTACTGAAACTGCTCCTACCAAGTGCAACAATAATCTCTGAACTCCTAAATGACAGCCTTTTCTCTGTCCTTATTCTATTTAACCTTTCTGCATTTTCAATACAACTCCTCCAAACTCCTTAGACTTTCTCATTTCTTCTTTTTTTGTGGTAATGCTTTGTCATAGTTCTTCCCGAATGTCATCTCCCTCCTCTCATTTCTTAGCCTTCCTGTTTAAGGTGATGCAGAGCCTAAAGATCACATAATAAAGTTATACATAATTACTCCAACAATGAAAATGAAATTAATATAGAATAACAAATAAACTCTGGTCAACTATAACAGTGTTTGTATCATCTTGTCAAAAGTTAAATGACAAATCTTTACTTTCTATTGACCATAGATAATCTGTATTTTGGAAAGAATGTATCTTGTTAGGAATATTGTTTGGACCATTTTTATTGAAATGAAATGTAGATGCTTTTTAATGTCCTTTTTACAGTCCTTTAAGTCCTATACTTTCTATTTTCTCTTAGACAAGTGCAAGAAGATTAGAAACAGAAATGAGGAAATGCCATTTTGACTTTCCTTATAATTACTTCTTTCCTCTTTCTTTCTTTAAGAATTTCCTTAAAAGCCAACTTTCTAAAGTTTTCCTTGATTAATCCCACTCTACTCCAGTGACTACTTCATCATTATCTTAAAGGACTTGCATTATATCAATTTTCATTTATTTATAGAGAACAGCCTAATTAAGCTGCATATTTAAGATCTATGTCTAGTTTATGCAGAGATCAAAATGACCATGTAGTTATGGTATACCTGATACCAACTTGACCATAATGAGAAAAAATTTGAAAATCCCTTTTAAAAATTCATGCCAGCTATCTAGTAATTGTTTTTTTTTAATTTCTCAATGAAATAGGAAATTTTTTTTGCTAACCTATTAAAGTGTTAAGTCCTATAATTGCTATGTACTTGTATGGTGTTTTTGCCATTCCAGAATGCTTTATGTTCTACTAAACTCTTGTCTACCTCATTATAGCTTGTACCTAATCTTGACTTATCAAAAGCTTATAGAACAAAATTTGGGCAAATCCAATCAAGTTAGGAAGGCTTCAAGTATAAACTAGTCAATGATTGTTTGGCTGGTTTTGTTTGTTTGTTCATTTTGAAAGACCAATCCACCTACATTTGAAAAGGTTCATCTACAGAAGATTGACCACTAGGAAATGGTTTTTGTTTCAATATCTATGAATGAAAGTGTTCTACAAAGTCTTGGAGGGCGTGTGACTTGGAGTTACTGAAAGCCATATTCACACTTATTAATCTCAATCCTTTAATTTATTTTAGGAACCTTTCTCACTTCTGTCAATGGTAACACCATTCTTTCAGTCATTGATGTTCACAGGCTTGTAGTCACCTTTAATTCCCCCTTCTCCTTTTCAATCACTCTACCTAATCAGTCACCAAGTTTTCTCTCTCCTACTTCAGAGACCTCTTTGTCTATGTGGCTGGGGGAGAGAAGGAAGCCCTAGTACTCAATCCACTCACTGTATGACTTAGCTGCCTCAACCAAATTGATATTCTTAATAGAGAGACCTGACCATTGTACTCTTTCTATAATCAGGAAATCTTCAATAAATCCTTCTGGCCTCTAGGATAAAGTACAGAATCCCATTGCTTGTCAGTGTGGTTTCTGTGCATGCTCTTTCATACATACTCCTTTCCAGTTGAACTACCTTGGTGGATGTTCCCAATACAGGACATTCCATCCCTTTGCACATGTTGTCTCCTGTGCTTGGACAGCATTTCTTCCCCACTTCTGTCTTAAAATTTCCAGCTTCCTACACAGCACACAGCTCAGATGATCTCAATTACTCCCTCTTGAAATAATTTTTGTTTTACTTGGCCTATTCGTTGTACTTAAGTTTTTTAATGTTAAATTGTTTCCTAGAATTTATTGGTCAAAGAATTCTCTACCTGTTGGCCAGTGATAAGCCTCTTCTCACCTAGCTGAGCTGGTCCTTAAATAGTAGACTGATGTAGCAGGGCGGTTGTTTCCTTTGACACTCAGTTCACTCGTTACCTTCTATTTGAGAGCTTTCTTGATCCTTCCATCTTATAAATCCTACCCTCTGAAAAGTTACTCTCTGAAAACACATTTAGTATATGTATTTATTTTGTACATATTTTAATTATGCATGCATTATATAAATAAATCTTGTCCTCTTCTAGTCTACTACTTCATTCTCTTGGTAGAATTTAATCTCTTTGAAGATAAGGACTCAAGTAGAATGCTTGCCTCATCAGATACTTAATAAATGATTAATTATATTTCAAAAACCTTTTGGTAGAATCTGCCATTTTGCAGTCTAATATAATCTTTGAGAGTCTACGGTTAACTTTATGCCCAGACGAAGTAACGGAATTGGAATTTTATGGAGGCATAGTTCATATTTATATATACACATTTACTATTTGTAATTATACAGATCAGTAGTTATATCTTTGCTTTTATGACATAATTATGCTCCTATCTCTGATCTGTTTGATGCTATAGCCATAGTCACAAATGCACTCCCAATTATAATTGTCTTCTTGTAATATGACTTGATATTCTATATTATCCATTTTGCAATATAATTTACAGAGCTTGTTTTAGAATATTAAATTTTTTATGGTCATATGGGCATCTTGCCAGATATGCTACTATCATATAGTGATTGAATCTTTTTTTTTTTTGTATTCTAGTATAACAATTATTAGGATAGTGAAATATACTAAGTAGAATAATTAATAGTCTCTTGTGAGGTATTTTTTAGTTCCTGCATAGATCTAATTAAATCCATCTAAAGTAAAGGTTATTTAATTGGGGTACATTGACTTGCTTTTTTTTTTTTTTTTTTTGCTGAGGCAAATGAGGTTAAGTGACTTGCCCAAGATCACACAGCTAAGAAGTGTTAAGTGTCTGAGGTCACATTTGAACTCAGGTCCTCCTGACTTCAGGGGTAGTGCTCTATCCACTGCACCACTAGATGCCCCTGACTTGCTTTTTAAAAAAATGGTTGACTAGTTCAGTAGAATTGGTTTCATTTGTAGTCTCATATATTTTATTTTATGCATTTCAAAACTGTTTTGAGAAGGTGTCTGTAGTCTTCACTTGACTGCCAAGGAGTTCTGTAACCCCAAAAAGCTGAGAATACCTTATTTAGAGGACTTAACCCTAGTAACTATAGCTAAGTTTTTTTAACTGCTAATGTAACAGAACATTATTCACTAGTCATACATGTTGGTATTAACACTTGGGATTCTGTACTTAGAGAGGGATATTATAATTTTTGAAGCCATATGAGGCAGCTAGGTGATCCTGGGGTCTGGAGTCAGTAAGACCTGTATTCAAATCCAATTGTAGATGTTTAGTAGCTGCATTAAGTAACTTAAAACTTTTTGCCTCAGTTTCCTTAACTATAAGATGGGAATAATATATAGCACCTACCTTCCAGGACTGTTATTAGGATCAAATAAAATAATATTTATGAAGTGCTTAGCATAATGCCAGGCACACGGCTAATGTTATATAAATGCTTATTCCCTTCTTCCATGAAGTTCTTTGCAGATGGGATCTGTTTCTGGGACCTTTACTCTAAGCAGAAGTTGACCTTAACATAGAAGTTCTCTTTTAAATGTTAGTTATATTACAGATTAATTATATAATTCATGCCATCCAGCTTCAGAGGAAACCTTATCATTCTAAACTAATGGGGCTCATTTCCATGCATAGGAAGCTATTAAAATCCTATTTTTAAAAAAGGATCTCTGAAAACTTAACAGAAAAGACAACATGGACTTAATAAAATGAATTAATGCCTTATTAAATTTATTAAGGCAAGTATACCTTGTATTATAAGGAGAACCTAGTGGCCCTAATGTTTAAAATTTCAAGAAGTTTTTCCATTTCTAAAACTAATTCTCTGTCAGGATTCTCATACCAGAGAAAAGAAAAACAAAGTTATAATTATAATAGAAATGAGAAGAATTTTTTAATAATAGTTTTTCATTTTCAAAATACATGAAAAGATAATTTTCCACATTCATCCTTGCAAAACCTTGTGTTCCAAATTTTTCTCCCTCCCTTCTCCCAATCCTCTTCCCTAGACAGCAAGTAATCCAATATAGGGTAAACATGCAATTTGAAAAGAATTTTTTTTTAATGTAGATAAGAAGTAAAGGCTAAGGGTATTGATCTTTTTTTTTTTTTTTTCCCAAGTATAAGTAGTGTACATACTCAGGATTCCTTACTGAGTGTGTCTTAAACAAATATAGTGACATTACTACATTTTCATATGGTACTTAACTCTTTGTGGTATTAGATACCAAATCAATTTAGGGAAATTGCAGCAAGCCATGAGTAGAGAGAACAACATATGAGCTTTGTTTAAAACAATGCAGTTCAACTCAACTTTTTTTTTTTTTCCCCAGTATTGTTTGTATTAAACCATTAAAGAACCTTCTAATTCTGATTTTCTAGAATTCTATGGTTCTTTGAACGTTAAATTCTTTACAATCTAAAAGACATTGAGTATGCAAAGATAAAAATGAAAAATAATCACACCCCTGAGATACTTATATTATAATGGGGAGTGCAAGTAAGCTGATGAGTCAAAACAAAAACAAAAACATTTGAAACCAGAAGAGAGCTGTGGCAATTAAAAGGGTAAGGAAAAGCTTCCTTCCCTTACTGGGTAGCAAATGAACCAGATTTTAAAGACAGTTCAAGATCCTAAAAAGTTGTAATGAGGCAGGAAATGCATTCAACATTTGGGAAATAACTTTTGTAAAGATATAGAGGTATGAAATGGAATTCTGATTTTGGGGAATAGCAAGTAGTTGTTTGGCTGTAATGCAAATGATATATAGAAGGCCATAATGGGAAATTAGGGTGGAAAGGTAGTCTGAAATCAGGTTTCTGCATATCCTTAAATGCCTAAGAGAAGAATTTGTATTTTAACTCGGAGACAGTAAGGAACTATTGAGGGTGTTTGAGGAGGTCACTAGCAACTATGTGGAAAATGTGGAAAAAAGAAAGAAGAAATGGAAGGACAGAAATCCTGTCTCCCTCCTTCCATTTATCCTTTTTATGTCTTTATTGTTTCCCTCAGTAGAATGTAAACTTCTTAAATATATTTTATTTTTGCCAATTACATGTAAAAACAATTTTGGGAATTCTTTTTTTTTAATTGTGAATTTCAGATTCCCCTCTTCTCCCCTGATCCCTTCCTTGAGACAGCAAGCAGTTTGATATAGGTTATACATGTGCATGCATGCAAAACATAATTCCATATTAGTCATAATGTAAAAGAAAACATCCCCCCCCAAAAAACACACATGAAAAACCCAAAGTAAAAAAAAAATAGTGTGCTTCAATCTTCATTCAGATTTCATCAGTTCCTTCTGTGGAGATGGATAACATTCTTTATAAGTCCTTCGGAATTGTTCTGAATCTTTGTATTGCTGAGAATAGCGAAGGCATTTATAATTCTTCATCATACAATATTGCTGTTACTGTTTTCTAATTCTACTCATTTTACTTTGCTTCTGTTCATGTTTTTCTGAAAATGTCCTGTTCATCCTTTCTTAATAGTACAAGAGTATTTCATCACAAACATATACCACAGTTTATTTAGCCATTCCCTAAATGATGGGTATTTCCTTAATTTCCAATTCTTTGCAACTAAAAGAGAGCTGCTATAAATATTTTTATACATATGGGATTTATACATATATATATATATATTTTTTTTTTTTTGAGACACAGACCTAGTAGTGGTATTGCTGGATCAAAGGATGTGCACTATTTTATAGCTCTTTGGGCATAGTTATAAATTTTTCTCCATAATTGTTGGACTCGGTATCCCAGTTTTCCTGTGTCCCTGCCAACATTTGTCATTTTTCTTTTCTGTCATACTAGCCGATCTGATAGTTGTGAGGAGGTGGTACCTTAAAGTTATCTTAATTTGCATTTCTCTAATAAATAATGATTTAGAATTTTTTTTCATATGAATATAGATAGCATTTATTTCTGTCTGAAAACTACATGTTCATGTCTTTTGATTGTTGTAATTGTTGTTTGCCCTCGAAGAGGACCAATGATCATTTATCAATTGAGGAATGACTTCTAAATTTGACTCCGTTCTGTATGTATTTGAGAAATTAGGTCTTTATCAGAGAAACTTGCTGTAAAAATTTTTTTCTCCATTTTTCTGCTTTCCTTCTAAACTTGACTACTTTGGTTTTGTTTGTGTAAACCCGTTTTAATTTATCTATCTTATTTTATAATGTCCTCTATCTTGCTTGGCCATAAAGTTGTCACTTATCCATAGATCTGACAGGTAAACTGTTCCATGCTCCCCTAATTTGTTTTATTTGTGAATCATGTACCCATTTTAATGTTGTCTTAGTATAGGGCATAAGATGTTAATCTTTACCCAGTTTCTGCCCAAAGTGTTTTACAGTTTTCCTAGCAGTTTTGTTTTTTAAATCAAATAGTGAATTCTTGTCCTAAAATCTTGGATCTTTGTATATATTATACACATTAGATTACACTATGCATGGTGTACCCAATATATTCCATTCATCTACCTCTTTCTCTTAGCCAGTACCAGATTGCTTTAATGATTACAACTTTATAATACAGTTTAATATCTGATATAGCTAGATTACCTTCACAATTTTTTTATTAATTCCCTTAAAAGTTTTATTTCTTATTCTTCCAGATGAATTTTGTGATTATTTTTCTAGTTCCAAAAAATAATTTTTGATAGTTTGATTGGTATAACAGTAGGTAAATTAATTTATTTTAGCATATGGCTTACCCATGAACAATTAATATTCCTCCATTTATTTAGATATCTTTATTTCTATGAAAAGTGTTTTTTCTTGTGTGTACATAGTTCCTGGGTTTTTATTGGCAAGTAGGATCAAAGTATTTTACATTGTTTCTGTTTGTAGCTTTTGGACATTGTTGGAAATATAAAGAAATCCTGATGTTTTATGTGGATTAATTTTATATCCTGCAGCTTTGCTAATGTTGTTAATTATTTCAAGTAGTTTTTTAATTGATTGTCCAGGATTCTTTAAATTTATCATCATATCTTCTGCAAAGAGTGATAGTTTTGTTTCTTCATTGCCTATTTTTATTCCTTTGATTTGTTTTTCTTTTCTTTTTGCTACAGCTAGTATTTCTAGTTCAATATTGAATAAGAATATTTTCTTTTCTTTGCTCCTGATCTTATTTGGAAGACTTATAACAAATCCTTATTAAAGATAATGCTTGTTGATAGTTTTAGATAGATACTACTTACCATTTTAAGGAAAGCTCCATTTATTCCTATGTTTTATATTGTTTTTATTAGGAATGGGTATTGAATTTTCTCAAAAGTTTTTTCTCCATCTTTTGAGATAATCATAAGTTTTCTGTTGGTTTTGTAATTGATGTGATCAATTAATACTGATGGCTTTCCTAATGTTGAATGATCCCTGAATTCCTGATATAAACTCCACCTGGTTATAATATATGATTTTTGTGATATACGGCTATAATTTCCTTGATAGCATTTTATTTAAATTTTCTGTATCATTGTCATTAAGGAAATTGGCCAGTAGTCTTATTTTTCTGTTTTTGCTCTTCCTAGTTAGGTATCATCATCATTTTTGTATCATAAAATGTCATACTTAACCTATTTTTCTAAATAGTTTGCATATTATTGCAATTAATTGTTCTTTAAATATTTGGTAGAATTTACTTGTTTAATTGTATTAATTAATATTGTATTAATCTATGTGGTCCTGCGATTTTTTTGTTAGTTCATTGATAGTTTGTTCAGAATATAAGCTTCTTGAGAGTAGAAACCATATTGCCTTTTTGCTCATATCGCCTAATTTATAGAACTTTTTAGAATAACCCTCTAGTTGTAAAAGTTTGGATTAGAGATAAAAATCTAAAAAAATAAAGCTGTATTCTTGACTTTTTTGGGGGGGTTGTTTCTTATAAATGAGTCTCAGGTATAATAAGGTCTTTCCAGTAAATAAATCCTTGTGGATTGGATTCAGTGTGGCTTATTTTTTCTTAAATAATGGGGGTAGAAAAGCAGGATGACATAGTACATGGAGAGCTAGCCTGAAAGCCAGAGAGGTATTTGACACATACTGGCCTTTGAAAGCTCTTTTTTGAGTTGAGGGGAAGCATCTGTAGAGAGATTCCCCTAAGTCAGTAAAATTAGAAGTCCAGTTCTAGCTTAGCTTTTTCTTAAGCTCTGAGCATCTCTCTTTTAATGCTTTATTTTTTCCTTTTAGAAATATACATATTAAATTAACACTGATTAGTCAGATGGGTGCTTAACCATTGCCTTTGCTCTCTAAGAATACTGTAAAAATACATAGAAAAAGATGAATCACATCAGCTAAGTTGAGTATAAAAACTTAACTGATTTTATTCCCAGAAAAAGCAAAAATATATTCTGTTCTTTTATTTATTATGGGAAATAATGAGATGAAAATTTCAGTGGTGAAGTGATAGCTATTTGTAAGTACAGCATGTAGGTTTTTTTTTTTTTTTTTGTTTCGTTTTGTTTTGTTTTTTGTATGGGGGGGGAGTAAAATTACTCTCTGCTGGTAAAATGTTCAGTGCTATTTCTGGGCCTTAGGGAAGGGTGACTAATATGCTTGTTAGAGAGAAGATGATGCTTATCTTAAAGACAAGGACCTAAGGGTCTGCATATAGTTGGAGCTTTTGTTTCATTAGAAAATATGGCTTTATATGCTTATTAAAGTTATTATTTAGTTATTTAGGAAGGGGAAAATTTCCTTTGATGCCCTTTTTTATGTGCATTTTACCCAGGAAAGCAGCTGATCATGTTAATAATCCTTTTTTTATTCTTTTGAAATACATTCCAGCTGTTTACAGCTACTTAAATTTTATTTTTTGTCCTGTTTGGCACAGACAAGCTAGATTGAAACTAGGATATGCCTGCCATATGAAAGATGGCTTTCTAGGTCAGGAAGTTGGCCCTGTGTGAGATCTCTATCGGAGCTCACCTGCATAAGTTATTCCCTTACATTGGACAATGTAAGACTGAGCCTGTCATGTTAACTAAAAGAGCAGTCCTGGATGCTTTTTCAGTGTTTTTAATCCCACAACTTCAAAGAAAGTTTTTGGTTTTGTTATATGCAGAACAGAGGTCTCACTACTGGATGAAAAACTCTACTAATTGGTTAAATATGTTCTTTTGTCTAATTACCCATTGGTAGTCCTAGCAGTTTCTCTAAAGTTCATTGAGTGGAATTCTCAGCTGGAATCTCTCCATCCTTTATTTGCTCTTTCATTTCTAATATATTTGTGTCCTGTGATCTGGATTGCAGAATTATTTTAAAATGATCTTTCTTGGGAAGTTTTCTCTCAGTGCTATCCCAGGATCTAGAAAAGAATATTATCAAGAGTTCTCTGATAACTTATTTTTAGACCTCAAGTTTTGTGGTCTAGGCCTGTCCTAGATTAGAGTAGGAAAAGGCTTGAGGCGAGGAGACCAAACAGGTGGCCCTTGCAGTAGACTAGGCTAGAGGTGAGGGACCTGTACAGTGGTGGGGCATGGAGGGAAACAGAGAGGGAAATGTATGTAAGAGATATTGTTGGACGAAGGCTGCTAGGACTGGAAAATGAGATGTCATAAGAGGTATGGCTAACTGTTTGACACATCTACTCTAGTGTTCACAATACAATATCAAAGAGATCTAGAGAATCTCCCAGTATGCTGGGTGGACTCCTCTGGAAGATTGAAACTGATATAGAGAGGAATCAAATAGTACCAGAAGATATCTGCATGTTTAGAGAGAGTATTCATATTAATGAGATCCCAAATAGATCCAAGTATTGAAGTACTTCCCACCCCCTTTTTTTCCTGGGGTTTTCCTGGCTTTTTTCTTTTTTAATTAATTTTTTAAAATTTTTTTTAAAAAATGCTTTTTCCTGTTAATTGAGGGTTACTTGTTCAGATGAATTTGATTTGCAATCACATTCCCATCAACTATTGCCTCCTATCAGGTCTGTAGAAATCTGATTTTGCTTCACCTCTGTGCCTTCCTTTTTCTTATCAGATTATCAGGCATTGACTGTCTTTTGCCTCTCCTCTGTTTCAGAAGACAGTAGAGAGAGAATAACCAGAGAGGAAAGAAATAAACATTATAGAAGACTAAAGATAAAGGCTTTTCAAAATAGAACTGGTAGCTTATGCAGAGGTATCAAACTCAGCCCCAAGTGTTAGTTGGAACCAGATTTAATTGAAATTATGTTGAATTTGGTTGAATAATGTTGAATTGAACTGTTGTTCATTGAAAATTGTTGAATTTTTTAAATTGTTGAATGATTAAAAAATGCTGAATAAAATAAATTTAAAAACAATACAGCAGAGATAATGATAATTTGTGGCTTTTTCACGGCAATATGGGGCCAACAAGGATCCATTTTTGTTTAAATTTGACATTACTTGAAAAGAGCCATCTACACCCAGAGAGAGTACTGTGAGGACTGAGTGTAGATCACAGCATAGTATTTTCACTTTTTTTTTTTGTTATTGTTTGCTTGCATTTTGTTTTCTCAATTTTTTTTTCCTTTTTGATCTGATTTTTCTTGTGCAAAATGATAATTGTGGAAATGTGTATAGAATTGCACATGTTTAACATATATTTTATTACTTGCTGTCTAGGAGAGGGGGAGAAAAAGATCTGGAACACAGGGTTTTGCAGGGTTGAATGTTGAAAATTATGCATGTGTTTTGAAAATAAAAATTTTTTAAAATAAAAAAAATTACATCAGTGATTTTTCAGGGTCAAAAGTAGGTGTGACATTTTTAAAAAAATCATAATCATTAATTAAGCACTTTACCTGTGTGCCAGTCACTGCACTTAACTACAAAGTTTACAAAAAAAAAGAAGCATTGCTTATTCCCTTTAGAAACTCATATTCTAATGGGGGAGATAATACGAAAATATTTGTGCATACAAGATAAATACAGTCTCAGTGGGAAGTCATGTCAGAGGGAAGGCTTTGATATGAGTAAAAAGCATGAGCTATTGGGTGGGTCTAGTAAAGGCTTCTTGCAAAAGCTGCCGTTTGAGTTGTGTTTTGAAGGCCAGGAAATTCCAGAAGCGAAGGGAGGATGGGGGGCATTTTAAGGCATGGCCAGGGAAAAGGCAGAGTTTTGGATTCAGTGTCCAGTGTAGCAACAAGTAAGGCTGGTATTGATGCATCAGAATATCTCCACTCCAAAATAATGGGCAGCTGGGTGGCATAGTAGATAGAGTATAAGGCCTGGAGTCAAGAAGACTCATGTTCCTAAGTTCTAATCCAGCTTCAATCACTTACTAGCTGCCTGACCCTGTTTGCCTCAGTTCCTCATCTGTAAGATGAGCTAGAGAAGGAAATGGCAAACCATTCCAGTAGCTTTGCCAAGAAAACCCCAGATCTTGAAGAATCAAACATTGCTGAAAATGGCCGAACTATAAAAGCCATCATCATTATTGTCATCACTAATATTGCTGTATCCAGGTGCACACAGCTAGTATCATAGAGTATGTAGTGGAGGAAAATAATATGTAAAATAATTAAAAAGGGATAGGTTTTGAAAGGCTGTAGTGATGTTAGACTGTGATTTTTAAAAAGTCATTTTATAGCTAAATGGAGGATAAATTAGCAGAATGGGCAGGTAAGTGGATAGTTCTGGCCTGGAATCAGAAAGACCTGAGTTCAAGCACAGTCTCAGATCCTTACTAGCTGTCTGCCTCAGATACCTCAGCTGTAAAATGAGAATAACAATAATAGCATCCACCTCCCAAGGTTATTGTGAGAGTCAAATGAAATCATAATTGTAAAACTCTTAGCACAATCCCTGGCACATAGTAAATTCTATATGAATATTAGCTATTAATATTATTATTATTAGGATTAGAATGGGGAGGGATTTGTCTGTTAGAATGGAGAGATCACTTGGAAGACTACTGTAATGCATCCTGTATAAGGTGAAAAGAAGGATGAAAGTGAGAAAAGATCATTGATTTGCATAAGACAGGGTTCTTTGGTAACTTTCAAGTAATTGAATTTCTAAAGAAAGATTGCATGAGAAGATAGCAGGATTAGGTAAAGATTTTTAATATCTTTGAATGTGTGCTTATTAGGCAGACAGATCAGCTGTTACCTTTTCTTTGTAGGATGAAAGAGTTGTTTGCTTGCATTGTAGTTGCCTTACTCCTATAGACACCGGAAAATAGCCATGTGAAATGTGCCTGTTTCTGCAAATGAGTTAAGATTGCCCAGTTTCAGATAAGCAACAGCTAAGCATCTTTAAAAGAATTCCTAGGCTAGGAAAACTTTAAAGTTTAAAGATGAGGAGAGTA
>JAJPUD010001160.1:262359-397683 GCA_023553655.1 Myrmecobius fasciatus | reverse complement strand
GGGCTTTTTAATATATTATTTAGCTGAACACTTAGCTATTTATAATTTCTCCACATCAGGAAAAAAATTTGAAGGAGTAAGATGATCATACAGAGAATGGAAATGTCAATGTTGGAGTGAGGTGAAGGGGAGGTTAGTGGTTCATGTCATGGGGGTAAAAAAGAAGGGATGACTAACATTCTTACACTTGTACATGTGATTTGTAGTAATTGAGGTTTAGACAGTTACAATTGTTCAGTGAAGAAAGCCATATACACCCAGACAGAGGGATGTGAAATGTGGACCACAACATATCATTTTCATGCTCTCTATTGATGTTTGCTTGCATTGTATTTCCTTTATCGGATTATTCTTTCTTGTAGATAAAATTTCTCCTGCACAAAAATGATGTGTAGAAATATGTATACATATATTCAATTTGTTGAGTATTTTAACATGATTAACATGTAGTGGATATCCTGCCATCTGGGGGAGGGGTGGGGAGTAGGAGGGGAAAATTTGTAACATAAAGCTTTGTAAGGGTTAATGTTGAAGAATTACTTATACATATATTTTGCAAATAAAAAGTATTAATAAAAAAAAGTAATTGAGGTTTAGAGATGGCTTTCTGGTCTTCTGAATCCTGCGAGCCTACTCTGTTACCTGAAATGTTTCCAGGAGATTTGGTTTGCAAGGTGGATGGATGAACAGTGTCTAATGCTCCACAAAAGTGATAAGATCTTCCCAGCTTAATTTCCCCCAATACTTCGTGTTTTGTGGATTCAGATTTACAACAACAAAAATGTTCTTAAGCTTCGTGGCATTTTAAAACTGTATTTGAGACCACAAGTAGTTTCTTCATGTATCCTCTGAAGTTCTTAGGACACTTAATTCTCCCTCTTGACTTCCTCTTTGGCTAGTGGCTGCAATTTCCTCTACAGGAACAACTTCCTGCTGGTACTGTTCAGCTCTGCCACTTCTGTCTTGGATTACCCAGTGTTTTTTATCTAAAGCCATAAATGAATTGCAACACTTGACCATTTCATCACAGAATAAATTGGGGAAGTCTAGCAGGAAATCACAAGTTGACCATCCCAAACAAGAACTTTGTGTCTCTTGGTTGCTGTGTCATGATAAGCAGTTAGTGTTTGGAACAGCAGTTATGGAGTGATCCTTTTATGAAAGGATTGCTCTCTTTAGTGACACATGTTTCGAGAGTCATTGCTTTGGAGAACTAAAATAATTCAAAGAACAGATGGATACAGGAAAATGACCTTACCCCCAGCCCTTAACCATTCCTCTCCTTACCTTTATCCTACTGCCTCCGTTCTTCTTCCACCTCCTCCACATCAACATTTTCCTGGATATGATATTTATATATTTTATTTTATTTATACAAATGCAAGCTATCAATGTATAATTCCATAAGCTTAACTGAGCTTGACCCATAGTGATGAGTAGTTCTGGTTTTTACTGAAGGTCATGTCCAGTTCCTTAAGTAATGCATAACAGAGGTTTTCTCAGTGCATTTAAAAAAGTTTGCCTCCCTACAGTCATCTTACAGGAATCTACACTTATGACTACATTGGAAAAAAAAACTTGTCTGCCATGTTTCCTTCTTCTCTTACCCTTTCTCTCATTTGTTTTTCCCCAAGTGCTTTTGCCTGGCAAGTTCATTATGTACTGTTGACCTCATCTTTTTTGTACAAGTGCCCTCACTAATCAGGAAGCATGATTACCTGCTGAAAACCTGAGTTTCTTGAAGCCAAAACAACATTCCAGAATGGTAGTGTTTCATCCATTAAGCTGCAGTACATGTGAAATCAGTCCCTTTTCCTTTCACCTTGCTGGCAAGCTCTGTTGTATAGAATCCAGTGTTAGAAGAAATTTGACTTTCAAAATACAGAAGGAACCTCTTTGATTTCCTTCTGAATCAACTATAGAAGCCAAAACCCATTTTCCTTTTATTTCACCTTTAGAGATAACTATTAATACCAAATTTTCCAAAGTTTAATGGAAAGGTATCTTATTAATAACTTTTGTGCAGCATTTACCTTCTCTTAGAGAATAGACAATGAGTTTTTAGTAAAATATTATATTCAATGCATTTAGCACCTTTGATATGAAATTCAATTTTACTTCATTCTAATTGTCCTTAAAATATCTCCTTTATAAGAGAGGATAACTATTAGATTAGGGTTGAGGTGGGAGGAGGGAGCAGAGGAAGGGAATATAGTACCTTCCAAATGCCAGGAACTATGTAAAGTGCTTTACATATATTATTACATTTGATCCCCCAATGACCCTGGGAGATAAGTGCTGTTATTATCCCTATTTTACAGTTGGGGAAACCGAGGGAAATGGGTAAACTGATTTGCCCATCATTACACAGCTAGTATGTGTCTGAAGCTGGATTTGAACTCATGTATTCCTGATTCCATGCCCAAAGCTCTATTCATTGAGCTATCTAGCTGCCTCTGTCCTACTATGAAAGTGTATGGTAGATGAATATTTACTATATCTTGCCAGAAGAAAATAGTATAGTAGTAGAAAGGGCCCTGGTTTCGAATACTTTTCCTTATTATCCATGAAATATTTGGCAAGTCACTTAATCTCTTTGAGTCTAAGTTTCATCATCATCTGTAAAATGAAAAGGTTAGAATTAGGCAACATTGAGGTTTTTTTTCTCCTAGTGTCAATTCAAAAATCCTTGTAAATTAGTAATTTTTTGGTCAGGACTCTCTCCACTCAGTAGTATTTTATTTTCCCCAATTCATGTAAAGATAGGTTTTAGCATTCATTTTTGTAAATTTTTGTGTGCCAGATTTTTCCTCCCTGTATCCCTTACCTCTCCCCTCCCCAAGACAGCAAGCAGTCTGATATAGGTTATACATATATAATCCTTTTGAACATATTTCCATATTTGTCATGTTATATAAGAAAGATCAGATCAAAAGGGAAAAAACTACTAGAAAGAAAAAGCAAAACAATCAAAAAGGGGAAAATACTATGCTTTGATCCACAGTCTCTCTTTCTAGACGCAGATGGCATTTTCCATCCCAAGTCTACTGAGATTGGCTTATATCAATGTATTGCTAAGAATTGCTAAGTTTATCATAGTTGATTATCACATAATCCTGCTGTTACTGTATGCAGTATTCTTGATTTTACTCATTTCACTAAACATCCATTCATGTAAATCTTTCCAGGATTTTCTGAAATTGGCCTATTCGTCATTTCTTATAGAACAATCATGTTCCATTACATTCATATACCATAACTTATTCAGCCATTCCTCAATAGATAGATGGGTATCTAATCAGTTTCCAGTTTCTTAACACCATGAAAAGAGCTGCTACAAACGTTTTTGCACATGTGGGTCCATTTCCTCTCTCTTATGATCTTTTTTTGGGATATAGACCTAGTCATGACTCTGCTGAATCATAGGGCATCTGCACAGAATTCTTAAAAGAGTCCACTAAACACATCATTTAGTAAACACAAAAAGTTAATGGAATTTCCAAAGTGTTTTTTTTTCTTGATAGGATCAATTAATTTTTGATGGAATTTTAGAATGTTGAGTAAGAAGGGATGTCATCTTGATGTCAGTATGAGATCTCTGTTATACATTGTTTATCACCCTATCACCAAGCATTCATTAAGGTCCTGGGATTATAACTGTACACTTGATACATTTCTTACTCTCAGGGACCCTACATCTATTTTATCTTATTTAGCTTCCACTGGAACATTTCCATTACTGTGAAATTCAGTATCTCACATATCATTCCTGCTTTTGAAGAGCCAGAGAATCTTTCCTAACATTGGTTCCAGGGGAGGCATACCAAATATGTATAGTTTATGCAAATCAGTAAGCATATTACATGTTTAACTTAATTTAATAAACCATAAACAAGTACTAACTTTTTGCCAGATTGGAGACAGGAATAAGAAAAAGTCTTCAATCTAATGGGAGAAGACAATACACAAAAGGAAGATGAAAAGAGGGAAAGGGGTGAGTATAGTGTTTTGGAAGCCTAGGAGAATGGAGTTACCCAGCATGTTGGCCCAAAAAGGCTTTAGAAAAAGTTTCATGTTTCAACCTTCCAATCATAAGAGGAGGTTAACAGGAGACAGACTTTGACCGCAAAGAGCCTACTTTACAGATCAATGGAGTGTGAATATTAAAAAAATGTAAATATTATGTATTCTTTAAAAAAAAAAAACCTCCAAAGGTAAATTGGGGTTAAATGATTTGCCTAAAATGTGGATTTGTACTCGTTTTTTCCTATATTGAGCTTAGAAATAGGACTAATAATTTTGGAGATGAGAAAAGGTTTTTAATGGGAGATGATATCTGAACTGAGACTTGAAGAACATTTTAAGTACTGGAAGGTAGAGGCAAGGGAACAGTTTATGAGCTGGAAGGAAGAATCAGCCTATATAGAAGCTCAGAGTTAGAAGATAGTTTAGGGAATAGCAAGTAACCTAGTTTATCTGTAATCTAAAGTATTATGTCAAGAGCAATAATACAAAATAAGTTAGAAATTTATGTTGAAGCTAGAATATGAGGGACTTTAATTAAAAAATTTTCGTTGCATGTCTATTTTTTAATATTACCTTAATTTTTCCCATATATCCCTTCCCCCTCCTCTACCAAATAGCCAGTCACCCACTTTTACAAAAAGAAGAGGGAAAATCTTGCATTTTTTCATCTCTACTCCAGGGACAAGTCTGAACATTATAATTAAATAACCTTTGATTTCATTTTCTGTTTTTTCCATTTGTAATTTTTAGGCACTATATATTTTATTGACCCTGGTTTTGTTATTTCACTGTATCAATTTATGTGTATTCCAATGTTTCTTTGAATTCTTCATATCCATATTTGTTATGGCACAGGAAAATCCATCGTATTCATCTCTAACAATTTGTTCTGCCATTCCTCAACTAATGGACATGTATTTCCAGTTCTTTACTATAACATAAAGTGCTTCTGTGAATATGGGACCTTTCCCTCTGCCTTGGGCCTCCATGCAATATATGCCTAGTAGTGAGAATTCTATGTCAAAGGATGTGAACCGTTTAGTTTTTGAAATTTATTTTCAAATTACTTTTTAGAATTGGTGTATACCAATTCATATTAGCATCATGTTGATACATTAGTATTGTATTCAGTTTTTTTTTCCCCCACAGTCTGAGCAATTTTAAATGCCAGACTGAAGAATTTGTTTTTCCAAGAACTCTAGGATTATAGATATTGAACTATATATGGTGTGTGTGTGTGTCACACACACACACCCCATATATATCTGTAACCTTATTGGTGTGGCAATTTTTTGTTTATAGTTTGTAAACCCATCCATGTTTTATCAATCTGTGAAGCTATTGTCCATGTCCTCCTGAAAATTTACTATTGCTCTTTGTGCGATTTGTAACTAATTCTTCAGTGATAATGACATTTCATGATTTGCAGCCATTTACAGCACCATTGCTAAGAATATTGATGCAAAAAAAAAGTGAGTTTTGTTTTTGGAAGATTTTTTGTGGTTATTAAACACACTACACAATTTCTCAAAGGCAATCCAGATCTATTTTCCCATATTTGATTCTGGGAACAGTTCATTGTCCCTCTTCAATGTCTCATAGATGTGTGTACTGGTGATCAAATGAAATATTGTATGTAAACCTTTGTTAACCTTAAAGTGGTTATTATTGTTATTGTTGACCAACTGTAATATTATTCTCTTGTAAATAGACTGAACTCTTGAATGGTTATGATTTTCCTTTAGGAAATGTTGTAGTGATCTGAGATTTCATGCTGTTCTCACACTGGTACACAAAAAAGAGCATCTAGAAAATATTTTCAGTAATGAAGGTTCTTATCTTTTTCTGTGTCACGTATCCCTCTTGGTAGCCAGGTAAAACCGATGAACCCCTTTTCAAAATTCCAGGTAACAAGCATTTATTTTATTTTATTTTAAATAATATTTTATTTTCCCAAATACATCAAAGATAATTTTCAACAAATTACCTTTGTGAAACCTTGTGTTCTAAACATTTCTCCCTCTCTTCTCTTCCCACCCCAAGTCAGCAAACAATGCAATATATATTAAACATATGCAGTTTTTCCAAACATATTTCCATAATTCATCATACTGCATAAAAAAAATCAGATCAAAAGGGAAAAAACTATAAGAAAAATTAACAAGTGAACAAACAACAAGAATAGAAGGTGAAAATACTATGCTTTGATCCACATTGTCTCCATAGTTCTCTTTCTGCATGCAGATGGCATTGCCCCTCACAAATCTATTGGAGTTGCTTTGAATCACCTGGTTGTTGAATTATCAGTTGATCATCACATAATCTGCAACAAGTATTTGTTAAGTGCTTATTGTGTGCCAGTACTTGTGCAAAATTGTAGGTATACAAGTACATGTGAAAAGAAAGATAGTTTTTCTCTCAGAGTTTATGTTCCAGTAGGAAAAGAGTCTCATAAAAAGGGAACTGAAAATAGAGATGGGAGTGGGAAAGGATAGGGGGTCTCTGGAGATGGAGGGAGGAAGGGAAATATGGCAGCAAACAGTAAATAGAGGTAGAAACATAGTCAGAGGTTAATGAAGCATACCTGGCTTAAGTCTGCCCCAAATGTTGGCCTAGGAGGGATCTCATCAGTCAGGGGTCATCATGGCAGAGGGATGTTTCAGAATACAAAGGTTCCATGTGTTAAAGGATGTTCTAGCTAAGAAGGCAATTGAGTGTGTTGAGTCGGAAGCATATCTCAGTGATGTGTTTAAAAAAGCAATTTTAAAATTCATTAAAAAATTTTTTTAATTCATTTTAAAAATAGAATTACAAAGAAAATCAATTATGTGAAATGGTTATGAAAAGTTTTTTAAACAAACAACTTGAAGGATTTCATGTTAAGAATCCTTATCCTAAAAGGAAGTTCTCCCATTGTACTATGTTTGTAAAACATTTTTAATGACGACAGTGGCAAACTATAGAGTTCTTAGCCTCCTCTTCCCCCAAGAAAAAGGCAGAAAGCCATTCATTCAAGTCCTTCTACTGCATAAGTAAAAGTTTAGGGACCATTTTTGTCTCTTTTGTTTTCTTAGGTTGTTGTGGCCAAGTAAATCATCACCAAGGAGTCAACCTACTCATGATGAGCCCTCTGGGTCCTCAGAAAGCCTACTGTTGTCAGAACTTTGTTTGAAACTCTCTTAAGTCTTGTAGAATCTGTCAAAGCTTCTCTTTCACTGGCATAGTCATCAAAGTCCCACAGTCACCCCATTGTAGTGATGAGTCAAGTAGTTATAATTTTGTGACCTGGATAATTAAATTGTGCCTTAGGAAGATTATTTTAACACTTGGGTGATCAGTTGATTTGACAGGGAAGAAGCTAGAAGCACAGAGACCATTTGGGAGCTATTAAAATAAGTGAGACAAGAATTGATGAAGGCCTACACAAGAGTACTGGCTTTGTGAGTGGAGAAAAGGAAATAGTTGTGAGATATGTTGTGAAAACAGAATTAGTATGACTTGACTGTTGATTGAATGGAAGGGTGAGGGAAAAGAAAAAGAGGCAAAAATGACTGAGATGGCAAAGTGCAATGACTGGAAGGGTGGTGATGTTCTCACCACTATTAAGGAAGGTATAGGGAGGTAGATCTTTAGAGTAAGATAATGAATTTCATTTTAGACATTGAATTTAAAGTACTAAGGTGACATAACAGTGATTATTTCTAGCAGACAGTTGATAATCTAATGCCTCATGTTGAACTTATATGGAAAAACTCTCTGAAGAACTCTCTCAGGGAGAACTAGCACCTTTGGAATGAGGGCTTTGGTGTCCCCCTTTTACTCAACTCTCACCCATGGCTCCAAGAAGATGTAGTGTGAAAAGTAGCCACAGCCTAGTAAAACTGCCTCAGCAGATGAGCTAAACCAGTCTGAGAAGTGACAGTCCTCAGACCCATCAATGAGTTAGGGGAATGTCTATCCCAAACACATGGAGATGTCCCCCAGAAGAATGTTATATGAGAACAATTTGGTCCAATGTCCCTGAAGGCAGCTGAAGTAGGGCAGGTTATTGGGGGACGCTTGCAACTTGGTCAAGCATCAAAGACTAAAAGTGCCAGGACCATTGCCACATGTCTCGACTTATGTCCAGCCACTGGACTTGGACAGCTTTGCACAACTTTGCTTCACTTAAATCCAATTCACATACATGTGAAGACATCATCATTATGCCTTTGATCCTCTTTAAATGTAAAGAATAAACAATATTTGTATTCTTAGCATTTAGTCCAGTGCTTTGCTCTTTGTGTGTATGTGTGTGTGTATAATAGCTTGCTTTTCCCAATTACATGTTAAAACAATTTAAAAATATTTTTAAAAAAATATTTTGAGTTCCAAATTTTCTCTCTTCCTCTGACCCTCTCCCTCCTCTCTCCAAGACCATAAGCAATCTTATATAGATTATACATATGCAATCATGTAACATTTCCATATTAGTCATTTTGTACAATGAGATTCCAAAAAAATAATGAAAGAAAAGAAGAAGGACCAAAGGAAGGAATAAAGGAAGGAAAATAGCATGCTTCCGTCTATATTCAGATAGTATCAGTTCTTTCTCTGGAGGTGGATAGTGTGCTTTATTGTTAGTCCTTTGAAATTGTCTTGAATCATTGTATTGTTAAAAATAGTTAAATCATTCCTGATTCTTCATCCTACAGTGTTGTTGTTACTGTGTAGAGCATCCTCCTGGTTCTGTTCACTTCACTTTGCATCATATCATGTGTTTCTAGTTATTTCTAAAATCATACTTTTTCAGTTTTTTTATAGCACAATATTCCATCACAATCATGTACCACAACTTGTTTAGTCATTTCCCAACTGAAGGTCATCTCTTTGATATTCAACTCTCAGCTAGTATAAAAAGAGCTGCTATAAATATTTTATACACCCCCCCTTTTTTGGGGGGATATCTTTTGAATATAGATGTAGCAATGGTATTAGTGGTAAAAGGGTCTGGACAATTTTATAGTTCTTTGGGTATCTTCCAAATTGCTCTTCAGAATGAATGAAGCAGTTCACAATTCCATCAGAGTATGTATATTAGTGTCCTAGATTACCCATATCCCTTCCAACATTTATTATTTTCCTTTTTTGTCAAATTAGCCTGATAGGTATGAGGTGATACTTAGGAGTTATTTTAATTGTATTTCTCTAATAGTTTTTTTAGAACTTTTTTAATATGATTATGGATAGTTTTGATTTGTCTTAAAACTGCCTGGCCATATCCTTTGACTACTTGTCAATTGGGAATGACTTATATTTTTATAAATTTCATTCAGTTTTCCATATGTTTGAGAAATGAGGCCTTTTTCAGACATACTTGTTAGAAAAAGTTCTCACAGTTTTTTGCTTTCCTTTTTAATTTTGATTGTTTTGGTTTTGTTTATGTAAAATCTTTTTAATTTAATGTAATCAAAATTATCTATTTTATATTTTGTAATGTTCTTTTATTTTCTTTGGTCCTAAATTCTTTCCTTATCCATAGATACGACAAATAAATTCTCTTAATTTGCTTATACATCACCCTTTATGTGTAAATTATGTCCATATTTTGACCTTATCTTGCTATACAGTGTGAGATGTTGGTCTATGCCTAGTTTTTGTCATACTGTTTTCTAGTTTTCCCAGAAATTTTTACCAAATGATAAGTTTCTGTTTCAAAAGCTTAGATCTTTGGGTTTATCATATACTAGATTATTATGATTTTAAGTATAATGTAATACTGATTTACTATTCTTATTTCTTGGTCAGCACCAGATTGTTTTGGTAATTACTGTTTTTTAATACAGTTTGACATCTGATTTTGCTAGATCATCTTCCTTCACATTGTTTTCATTGATTCCCTTGATATCTTTGACCTTTTGTTCTTTTAGGTGAATTTTATTATTTTTCTAGTTGTATAAAATAATATTTTGGTAGTTTGGTTATGGCCCAGTGCTTGACTCTTAGTAATTGTTTAATGAATATTTGTTGACTGACTTCAAAAGGGGTTTCTTATTTGGCAGTGGAGAAGTTGGAAGGAGAAAGAACATTGAATATAAGTTCTATTATGTAGAAATGGTTGTCAAACTTTTTTCTATATGTTATTGTTGTTAATATATATATGAAGGTCAGGTTTTTTTCAGTCATGTTCTCCTATTAATCCTTGTGTACAAATTTTAGTTCAGTGGAACAAGCAGATGACCAGTGAACACAAGAATTCTTTTTTTTTTAATAAAGCTTTTTATTTACAAAACATGAGTGACCTTTCAACATTGACCTTTGCAAAAAAACCTTTTTTTTCCCCAAGCTTTTCCTTTCCTTCTCCCCACCCCCCACCCCTAGATGACAGGTAATCTAATACATGCTAGATAGGATAAATTATATGACAAATACAATACATGTATACATATCTATACAGTTATCTTACTGCATAAGAAATATCAGATCTAGAAAGAGAAGGAGAAAAAACAACCTAAGAAGGAAAACAAAATGCATGGAAATATTCACAGAAAGCGTTAAAATGCTGTGTTGTGGTTCACTCTCAGTTCCCACAGGCCTCTCTCTGGATGTATATGACTATCATCATCGCAGAACAACTGGTTTGAATCACATCATTGTTGAAGAGAACCATGTCCATCAAAATTGATCATCGTATAGTCTTGTTGCTGTGTATAATGTTCTCCTGGTTCTGCTGATTTCACTCAGCATCAGTTCATGCAAGTCTCTCCAGGACTCTCTGAAATCCTCCTGTTGGTCATTTCTTACAGAGCAATAGTATTCCATAACATTCATATACCATAATTTATTCAGCCATTCTCCAATTGATGGGCATCTTTTCAATTTCCAGTTTCTTGCCACTACAAAAAGGGCTGCCACAAACATTCTTGCACATGTGGGTCCCTTTCCCTCCTTTAAAATCTCTTTGGGATATAGGCCCAGTAGAAACACTGCTGGGTCAAAGGGTATGCACAGTTTGATAACTTTTTGAGCATAGCTCCAAATTGCTCTCCAGAATGGTTGGATCCGTTCACAGTGCCACCAACAATGTATCAGTGTCCCAGTTTTCCCACATCCCCTCCAACAGTTATCATTATCATTTCCTGTCATTTTAGCCAATCTGACAGGTGTGTAGTGGTATCTCAGAGTTGTCTTAATTTGCATTTCTCTGATCAAGAGTGACTTGGAGCACCTTTTCATGTGACTGGAAATAGTTTCAATTTCTTCGTCTGAAAATTGTCTGTTCATATCTTTTGACCATTTGTTAATTGGAGAATGGCTTGAATTCTTATATATTTGAGTCAATTCTCTATATATTTTAGAAATGAGGCCTTTATCAGAACCTTTGGATGTAAAAATATTTTCCCAGTTTACTGCTACCCTTCTAATCTTAACACAAGAATTCTTTAAGAGTTTAAAGAAAAAAAAAGAGAATATTATCTTCATTTCACTTAGAGAGAAATTGAAGAATAGAGTGGCAGATTAGTAGTGTAAGATCCCAAAATTAAAATCATAGCGATTGTGATATGATATGCTATGCTTGTGAATTTCTGATAATAATCAGTTCTCTTTTATTTTGCATGATGGCTTCTTTTCACTCCAAACCATTTCTCATCTCAGTACTTTCCAGAATATATTTTTTCTTTCCATGCCTTTCTCTCCATGTACTTCCCTTCTTCTTTTGGATAAATTTAATGGAATGATATAACTTGTTTTTAAGTTTAGTTACAGAGAGTTAAGAGAAAAATAATCAAATTATTATTTTAATTAAGTTAACATGGAGAGAGTACCTTCTTTATTCATGAGGTGTTTGTTTCTATTGTTCATTACATATTGAATTGGTACATTTTTGGCTCATTTATAGGATATTTTGGTAGTCAGTTTAGTCCAGTTAAATATAGCAGCTATTTTTTTCATGATTTATGTTGGCATTAAAAAGTTACTGAAACTGGGAAAGGGATAATAAGGTCTACCCTGAAGCTAGTATAATCATTTGCTATTTAAAATGTTTTAATAGCTCATGATTGAAGCTTTTATATAAACTAAATACTGCCCAAGTTCATTAATTTTTTTACCTTAGTTCTTCAGATTTATGCAGTTAAAATTTCTCAAGATTTCTCCTATGAAGTTCCAACTTTAGATGGTAATTTGTGACATAGCGAGAGGCCTATTGAACCTTTAGTAGTTAATAGTACTATGAGTTGTGTTTCTAAGAGCTTAAGTACAGTTTTTTAAAAAGTAGCCTTGGTTAAAAAGATAAACATTATAAATCATAGGTGTGGTAGTTCTTATTTCTGTTATTCATAATGAATTAAAACTGTCTTTTACATAAAATACTTTAAAAATTATTATTAAAGCATTAGCCCTTGAAAAAGTTTTGTCCTGGGTGTGTAGGAAAAGAATTTGGCATGCAGTTGGTACATATCATAATTTTACTTGATTTTGGCACTTCGTTGGGAAAATACATTTAAAGTAGCTGAAGTTTCCAGGTTCAAAAATTGGCTGTAGCATATATGTAATTTTTTAAAAATAAAAATGTCAAATCTTTTTTATCATGTAGCATTATTGAACTTGAGCTATGACCAGATTGGTACAGGGCCTCCAAAAGAAATCCATCATTTAAGTAATTTGCAAATCAACAAGGATTTTAGTGGAGTTAGTCCCAAACAACTACTGTTCAAAACTTTTCTGGAGCATATGTTAAAGATGTTATAATGTTGTCCAGAATGAAAATTATAGAATCTCAGAGTTGGAAGGGACCTCAGTAAGACATCTAGCCCAGTGCAACCTTGAAAAAGAATTTCCATTACAGCACATCTGACAATGGTCAGTCAGCTTTCCTTGAATACTTCCACTGAGGGGGAATGTATATTATGTATACCCCTTTGCACTTCTTGTAACTACTTGTTGGAAGGTTTTCATTAAATAAAGCATAAATTTGCTTCTTTGTTATTTCTACCTATTGCTCCAAGTTCTTCCCTCTGGGATCAAACAATACAAATTAAATGACAGCCTTTCCATTTCTTGAGAATGATTATCATGTCATTCTGAATATTGTTTTTTTGTCTAGACTAAATATTTCCAGCTCTCACTAATTCTTCATGGCATGGAGCTAAGTCACGTGAAATATGATAAGTGAAGTAAACATTTTTGTTTTTGTTGAGTCCTTTTTCAGACATATACAACTCTTCATGCTCCCATTTTGTTGTTGTTGTTGTTGTTTTTTGGCAAAGATACTGGAGGGAGTGTGTGCCATTTCCTTTCCAGCTTATTTTAGGAATGGGGAAACTGAGAAAGAAAGGGTCACACAGTAAGTGTGAGCCTGGATTTGAACCCAGGTTTTCCTGATTGTGGGCCCAATGCTCTATCTGTAGTGCTGCTGTAAACATTTTGTAAACCATAAAAATCTTGATGCTTCTTAAAAATCTTTAATGATGTTACTGTGTTGATTCTTCTACTACAGTCTGTTGACTTGTTCTCAGGCTCCTTTGGTGGCTAATTATCATAGCCCTTAACCTTGTGTTCAGGCTTCCTATTACCCTCTCTAATAAACCTCATCAGCTCCCATGGACTTAATTACCATCTCGTGAGGATAACTCATAGTGCTGTATATCCAACCTATCTCAAACCTAAAATTCAGCTCTGTATCATCAGTAATATGTTAGACATTTCAAAGTGGATGCCATAGATTCAGTTTAAGATCAAAATGTTTACAACAGAATTCATTGATTTCTCCCTATTCCCCCAAACCCCTACCTCTCTTCCAAACTTCCTAATTCTGTGAGTTAGTTTTAACTGTTGTGATTTTTAATCCTCAAGGCATTCTCTAGCTTGTCAATATTTTTCCTAAACTGTAATGCCTATAATTAAACTCATAACTCCAGACTTTATGGTCTGACCAAGACAGAATAAATCAGGATTATAACCTGTTCATTTTTGGAAGGTTTTACATTAAGCTTTTTTTTTTATTATTATCATAGTGTTGACATATTGAGTTTGCATTTTGCTAAAAACCATTTTTCCCCAAATTATTTTACAATACTGTTTCTGAATTTGCTTCTATTCATAGCCTATGTATTCTTACTTTTTCTAGAAACAGTAGTATGAGGCCCTCTACATATTTATACATCTGGACAACTTTGGAAGTTTAAAGAGTAAAGAGAGACATGATGTGCCTTAATTTAATTAAAATTACTCTGACAAAAGCAGTTTAACAATAGTAGTATTCCTTTGAGAATAATCAGAATGTGATTCTCTAGAAGTTAACAACTTAATAGACACTGGTTTACTATAGCTGGTAATTAAAAAGTTTTTTGTTTTTTGGGGGTTTTTTTGCTGTGTGTGTGTAACAAGTTTTTTAGAAAACTTTCAATTTAATAAGTAAGTTTCAGTCTTTATGCTTAAGATCATTAGCAGTATATTTACAATTTAAAGACACAGATTATGAGTTTGTACAAAATAATTTGTCATACTCAGGAAGACAAGCAAACGTTTCTATCTTCCTTTTTATGTATTTCCAAAGAATTTGAATTTTGTTGTTCTGTCTTGAGAATACATTTTTCATGTCTAAATGTCTTGATGGGTCTTTTTGTTTGTCTTAAGGGTCTATAAAATAGAGAATACCTTCCTATTCTCAGTCTACTTAGTACGTCTCCCTCACAGTTTCATATTAGATATTGTCCCCTTTTTTTACGTCTTTTGTTCTGGAAAATTCATCTTTCAATTATATTTAATTCAATAAAGAAGACAAACCCTCCCATTACAAGAAATACTATTAAAAAGCAGACAGCATTTTAATTATAATAGATGAGTTGGTGAGTTTGATAGCCAAGAGTGGCAGACAGTTCTCAAGGCATGCTATTTTCTCCCTTGGTATTCTGCCCTTGCTTTGTTTTCAGGATGCAGTTGCACTCAAAGGGAAATTTTAGCTACCCATTTAAAAAAAAAAATTTTATTTGCATAACATATGTATGGGTAGTTCCTCAGCATTGATCTTTACAAAGCTTTCCGTTACAAATTTTACCCCCAGTCCTCACCCCTTCCCTAGATGGCAGGAAGTCCACTACATGTTAATTATGTTAAAATACTTGACAAGTCGAATATATGTATACATATTTCCATATTTATCTTGCTGTGCAAGAAAAATCGTATCTACAAGAAAGAAAAATCAGATAAAAGAAACACAATGCACGCAAACATCAGTCGAGAGCATGAAAATGTTATGTTGTGGTCCACATTTCACATCCCTCTCTCTGGGTGTATATACTTACCCATTTTTGTATTTGTATTTCTTTGTGTGTTCAGTACTGTTCTGTGTGGCAAAAAAGATACACAGCTCATAGGCATAAAGAGAGCTTTATGTATTTGAAAAAAAGAAGTCAATCTCCATATTTTCAGGTTTTCAGAAGGTTCTGGTTTAGTTCTGTTATTTTCAGAATGTGGTTTATACAGAAAGTAATTATTTGGGGATAAGGAAGAATTCTGAATATAGAGAGGAGTCCTTAACAGTGAAATATATACCATTCCAAAAATGGCATCCCTCTGCCCTGACTCAATAAACTCCAGTGGTTCCCTATCACTTCCAGGATCAAATGCAAATTTTTCTGGCATTCAAAGCCCAAATAACTCTGCCTCTACCCTCCCACCTTTCCAGTCTTCTTACATCTTACCTCACCCCTTCTTCCTAACCCTAATCCTAATCTCCCTGCATATTCTTCCAATGGAGGTTCTTTTAAGGAATGGAAATAGTCATCCTAGAGAATGTTTATGTATAAGGACTTTTTTTTTTTTTTTTTAGGTCATGAAGAAGGTAGCCATTCTTTATGGAAGTGAAGATTTTCCAGAAATGACTGCAATATTAAAAGACATTGATATACATATAGATGTATGCACATTCAAAATCTTAAAAGGAGCATGCAGATCACCACTCAGGGAATTGAGATAGTACCAAAATATATTGAATAAATCCAAGTTTCTGAATGGGGATATAGCTTTTAAAGAGGAAATGACACTGGGAAATGACAGATTTTTTCCTTTAAAGAAAAGAACATTCATAAAACATTTAAAAAAGGAAAAAGGAATTCCCTCGATGCCCTTTTTGGTTTCATTGCACTGAGAACCTTGTTCAGCCATTTCCACCAAAATCTATAGAAATGATCTATCCCAGTTAAATGAGATTTTGTGAGATGGTGTATTTCTGGGTATTTCTTCAACAGACTTTAAGATCTTATGGTAACTGACATGCTTTAAAATGCTTGTTTATTATTTGATTGATTTTCAAAGTCATGTCTCTTTTAAAAGCTACATCCCCTTTCAGAAACTTGGGTTTATTCAATATATCTTGGTGCTATCCCAATTCCTTTAAGAGGAACTTTTGTATGTGTATACATTTTTATGTATCATATCAGTGTATTTTAATATTACAGTCATTTCTGGAGAACCTTCACTTTCATAAATATTGATTCTCTTTTTGATGACCCCCTCCCCAAAAGGATTTAAATATGAACAATTCTCTATGATGACTTTATCTGACAATATGTTCTGCTCTTGCATTCTTCTGTCTCCGAAGAATGCCATGAGGAGGGAGGAACATTCC
This sequence comes from Myrmecobius fasciatus, assembly GCA_023553655.1. Taxonomy (NCBI): domain Eukaryota; kingdom Metazoa; phylum Chordata; class Mammalia; order Dasyuromorphia; family Myrmecobiidae; genus Myrmecobius; species Myrmecobius fasciatus. Next base: position 381,047 of record JAJPUD010001160.1, on the reverse strand, counting down.
ATTACTTGTTCCCTTGAACTGTCATAACTTCATTTACTTAGAATTCAATGTTCTTCTCACTTTCATAGTTGTCATAAATATCATACATTTGGACTTTTTCTTGTGCTGCCTCACTTTACTCTTCTGGTTTTTCTTTTCTTCTGAATTGCTCACGTTTATAATTCCTTGCTCTATAATAATGTCCCACAACATTCCTTTTTTAGGGAGTGGAAATAGATTATTGAACTTATAATTTTACTGATTTAAGGGACTGCCAATGAGGAAATTTCTTTTCTTCAAACAAAGAAGAGAAGCAGCTTCTCTGTAGACTTACAGATTTAGATAATTAACTAGAACAGTAGATAGAGTGTTGGACCTGAAGTTGAAAAAAATCATCTTCCTGAGTTCAAATCTGACTTCAGATACTGTGTGGTCACTTAACCCTGTCTGCTTCCCTTTCTTTATCTATAAAACTGGAGAAGAAAATGATAAACTACTCCATTATCTTTGCCAAGAAAATCACAAATAGGGTCATGAAGAGTTAGACATGACTGAAATAACTGAACAATAATAAATTATGCTGAAGGTGGGATCTTGATTTTGAGTCTACCTCTTTAAACATTGTGATATCCTAGATCTGTTATTCTCAACTGTAAAATAAAGATTATTGTTAATATTATTATTGTTAATTTTTTTCAGTTGTGTTGCACTCTTCATGACCCATTTGGGATTTTCTTGGCAAAGATATTAAGTCAGTTTGCTATTTGCTTTTTTCAGCTCATTTTTCAGATGAAGGAACTGAGGCAAACAGGATTAAATGACTTGTTCAAAGTCATACAGCTAGTAAGTATTTGACACCAGATTTGAACTCAGGAAGATGTCTTCCTGACTCCAGGCCCAATATTCTATCCCCAGTGTGCCACATAGTTTATTATTATTATTTTATTATATTGTAGCTTTTTCATACATTTTCCAGTTGATAACCATATGGTAGTAAACAACTACCATAAAGTGTACTGACCCCTTTTACCTTTAATTTTCTATGGGAATATATCAAATACTTAGTCACAAGCTATTGACAATTTGATCACTTATCTTGCATAATTCAAAATTGTTATTCTGAAGCGTTGAACCAATAAACCACCCGGGCATTGCTGTGCCTGTTTTCCTATAGTTAAACCTCCACTGTCCACATTTTAAATCAGCTCTACTAATTTGACAGGTGAGAAGTATAAACTTTGAGGTATTTCAGTTTGTTTTTATTTTACCATATTTGTAACTATTATATTTTAACTTATATTTAAAAATCACTATAAGTGATTTGGAGCATGTTTTCAAAAAATCATGTATAGTATGAAATTAATTTGGGGGTAACATTTTATAAATTCTTTTTAAATTTTTGATAAATGTTAGTGTATGTCCTTTGACCATTTATCTATTTGAAAATATCCTTAGGTTTCATATTTGTGTCAGCTATCTATATATTTTGCTTTATCAAAAATTATTGATAATATTTGATGCACATGTTTTCCCCAATATGATATTTCTCTAGTTGCCTTCATTTATTTTATGTAAAGCCCTTTAAATTTTATGTATCTGAAATGGCTTGATTTATCTTTTATAACTTTCTCTATTTCATATTTGGTTAAAAAATCTTAAACTCATTAATGAAAAAAATGCAAAAGAAAGTGGCCTAACTATACTAAACCTAAAATGATTCATCTATCTAAAACCATCAGCAAGTATTATATGTAATAGGGATAAACCAGAAGCATACCCAGTAAAGTCAGGGGTGAAAAAAGGTTACCCATTATCACCACTACCATTTACTATTTTACTGGAAATGTTAGCTTTGGCAATAAGAGAAGAAAAAGAAATTGAAGGAATTAGAATAAGTAGTGAGGAAACAAAATTATCACTTTTTGTAGATGATATGCTTAGAGATATACTGAGATACTTAGAGAATCAACTAAAAAACTACTAGAAACAATTAAGACTTTTGCAAACTATGAAGAAATTACTTTATAGAGCTAGAAAAATGTAGTAATTCATTTGGAAGAAGAAAAGGTCATAAATTTCAAGGTAATTAATGAAAAAAAATGTAAGCAAAGGTGACCTAGCTGTACCAAATGTAAAATTATATTATAAAGCAGCAGCAGTCATCAATACCATTTGGTATTAGCTAAGAAACAGAGTAGTGAATCAGTGGAATAGGTTAGATTCACAAGACATAGCAGTCAATGACTGTAGTTATCTAGTGTTTAATAAAAACCCAAAGACTCAAGCTTCTGGGATAAGAACTCACTATTTGTCGAAAAATTGCTGGAAAAACTGGAAAATAGTATGGCAGAAACTAGAAATTGTTTCTAAACAGTCTAAATCCCCATCCCAAGATAAGGTCTAAATGGGTTCATGATTTAGACATAAAAAGTGATGTTATAAGCAAATTAGGAGAGCAAGGGATAGTCTACCTCTCAAGAACTAGAGAACATTATGAAATGCAAAATGGATAATTTTGATTATATTAAATTTTAAAGTTTTTGTACAAACAAAACCAATGTGGCCATGATTAGAAGGGAAGCAGAGAGATGGGAAAAACATTTTTACATTCAGTGTTTCTGATAAAGACCTTATTTCTAAAATATATAGAGAATTGATTCATATTTATTCTCCTGATAAATGGTCAAAGGATTTTATAAACACAATTTTCAGATGAAGAAATTAAGGCCATTTCTAGTCAGATAAAAAAATGCTCCAAATCATTATTGATTAGAGAAATGCAAATTAAGACAGCTTTAAGGTATCACTTCATCATTGGCTAAGATGACAGAAAAAGATAATGATGAATATTGGAGGGGATGTGGGAAAATTGGGACACTAATACATTGTTGGCGGAGTTTTAAACTGATCCAACCATTCTGGAGAGCAATTTGGATCTATGCCCAAAGGACTATAAAACTGGGCATATCTTTTGATCCAGCAGTGTCTCTACTAGGTCCTTATACTAAAGAGATCATAAAGGAGGAAAAGGAACTTACATGTATAAAAATATTCATAGCAGTCTGTTTTGTAGTGGCAAAGAACTGGAAGTTAAGTGGATGCCCATTTGTTGGGGAATGGCTGAATAAGTTATGATACATTAATGCATTAGAATATTATTGTTTTATAAGAAATAACAAGCAGGCTAATTTCAGAAAGACTTAACATGAAGTGATGCTAAGTGACATGAGTAGAACCAGGAGAACTGCACATAACAATATTATGTGATGTTCAACTGTTATGGACTTGTCTGTTCAACAGTGAAGTGATTCCAATAGACTTGTGATGGAAAGTGCCATTCATATCCAGAGAGAGAATTAGGAGACTGAATTGGAATCAAAGCATAGTATTTTCACCTTTTTTTGTTTGTCTGCTTGATGTTTTTTCCCCTTCATTTCCTTTTCTTTTTATCTGATTTTTCTTGTGCAGTGTGACATATAGAAATATGTTTAGAAGAATTTGCACATGTTTAACCTATATATTAGGTTGCTTGTTCTCTAGGAGAGAAAGGAGAGAGAAAAATTTAGAACACAAGGTTTTGCAAAGGTGAATGCTGAAAACTATCTTTGCATGTATTTGGAAAAAATAAAAAACTTATTTTTTTAAAAAAATCTTATCCTCACCATAGTTTTATGAAGTAGCTCCTGGGCATTCTTTTTTTTTAATATCTTAAAATGATCAGAGACAACTTGTTGAAGTGAATAGAGAGCTGGAGATCTATTCTAATTGATCTAGTTTGTCTTCTTAAACTTACTTAGTTAAAACTCTCAGGACTCCAGGAAATTCTCAAATAAAATGCAGAGCCAATGCAGATCAATAGAGGAAGATTCTTCTAACCTGAATGTTCTAGTTAAGTATCAGCCACATGATGCATATACTGCTTTTGGCCCAGCACTCTAGTGAGTAGTACCATTTGAATCAGATTAAAATATTATTGGGAAACACTGAACAAAGTGAATAAAAATGCCATAATATAAAATAATGTTATGTTTATCATAATATTTTAAACAAGTCAATATGAGGGTTGAGGGGATTCATATGTATAGATTAGTATTCCTATTGAGTTTGACATCACTATTCCAGTTTTCTCATAGCTCCTCCAATGTTTGCCATTTCCTTTTTTGGAGTGTTCTTGTTTCCCCCTCCAATCTTACAGATGTAAGCAAGGTAAAAGCTTGGAGTTTAAATTTTCATTTTTCTCATTATTAGTGATATGGAACTTTTTTCTTCAGAATTTTACTTTTTAACATCAAGATTCTATTAGCCTCTTTAACTTTCACCCATTGCTCCCAGCGATGGCTTTCACAGCAACAGAACAAGCCTAGCCCCTTTTCTATATAGCAGTCCTCCAAAGACCTGAAAAACAACTATCTTCTCTTCTCTGAGCTAAACGTGCAGAACCTGCATAAGCACTTTTTTCTCTAATTTTTTGAATTTTTTTCATAAATGGAAATGTATTTTCTTTCCCTCTTATACCTCCCATCTAGAGGAGTGGGTGTGGAAGGGAAAGACAGACTTATAACAAATATACATAAGTATTTTGTACAAAATTGAATATGATTAGAATGTCTTTGAGGGAACAATCTAAATATTAATGTGCGAAAAATAAAATGTTTTACAATGACATGTCTGACAAACCTACTTTAACTCCTAGAAGAGAGCCCTGGAGTTGCTTGGGTGTGTGGACAAAAATCCCTCTTATCAAATTTGCTGGAGAAAAAAGATTAGCTAATGTGATAAATAGCACATTCAGGCTTCTGAATGATCTTGTCAGGCCAGAATGTTGAATCAAATGTAAAAACATGAAATATAATGAGGATAAATATGAAGGTTTTTACTCCTGGGTCCAAAAATATCAGCTTCATAAGAATAGGATTAGCATAGGTGCAGCTATAAAGCAGTTAGTCTGAAAAATACCTGACCTTTTTTTGTGGATTGTAAACTCATTAAGATTCAGTGATGTATTATGGCTATTCACAAGGGTGATACAGCTCTAAGCAACATTAAGTTGTTAGTGTCCCCAGCTGAGGAGATAGTGCTGCCATGATGGGTATCATACTATATATGGAGTTCAAGGCAAGGCAACACAATATAGGAAGACATCCAGATGAGCATGAGCAGGATGTAAAGGGCTCTGAGTTCTTGCCACATAAGGACGGATTGATGAAGCTGAAGGAGAGAAAATAAAACTTAAGGGAGACATGAGACCTACATTTAAGTCTTTGAAAGATTATTTTATAAAAAAGAGATTAGTCTTATTCTGTTTGACTTCAGAATCAAGAATTGTGGGACAGGGGCAGCTAGGTGGCGCAGTGGTTAGAGCACCAGTCCTGAAGTCAGGAGGACCTGAGTTCAAATCTGGTCTCAGACACTTCCTAGCTGTGTGACCCTGGGCAAGTCACTTAACCCCAATTGCCTCAGCAAAAAAAAAGCAAAAAAAAAAAAGAATTGTGGGAATTTACAAGGCAGCAAAATTTGGACATAGTGTAAGGGGCAAAAATTCTTAGCAACTGTACCTAATAGAAAATGGAATGGACGGCCTTGGTGGAAAGTGAGTTAGTTCCCTTTCCTTTCAGATAGTTGAGAAAAGGCTAGATCAGTGTCCAATGGTCCAGCTTAGATGTGATTCTTCTTCCAGGTCAAGTTGGACTAAATGGCCTCTGAGGCCCTAGGATTCAATCATCAGGTTTTTTGACATGTCCGATCCAGGTAATTAGATTAGTCACTTACAGAGTGAGGTCAGACTTTAAAATTTGCCTCAAAGGAGGTAACAGATTTTTTTCCCCTCCACAACAGGAAGCAAGTTTGGCTAGTAAAATCTACTGACTCTCCATGTGATTATACTGGCAAGAGTTTGCCTACAAGGGACATTTGCCCAATACCCCCATATGCTATCCATTGTCAAAGGATGGAATGTTCTCTGAAAGCTTCTGCGTCCAGCTGCTGTCCTCCAAGAAGGTTTGGGACATGACTCTTCTGACCCATACCAGCGAGCCCCCATTCAAAGGGAGTTTTTTAAATGGCTTGGCCATTTTTTTCCAGTTCTTCCTCTGGCATTACCTCCTGTGTGATGCCGTCATTCCCTTAGTTAGAAATGTTCCCTCCCTCTTTACTGGCCTCTGGCCACTGTGACTTCTTTGTACTTAATCACTTTCTAGCCTGAATTATAGTTATTTGTGTATGTATTTCATTCCTTACTACATTGGAGAATCTTTGAGGTTAGCAAATGTGTCTTATTTCATCTTTGATTTTCCAGTGCTTAACATGAATAGTTGATATTTAAAAAATGTGTGTTGCCTTGTGAATTTATGTGACCCTTGTACAATTCAGTAAGCATATTGAAGTGCTAGTTTTGCACCATGACAATACAAATATATGTTTACAAATCACCCTTGGCTCCATCCCCTGACCATCATTCCTGGATTTTTTGTACTGGTTCATGTGATTCCTATCTCTCAAAAGTCCCTTAGAATATAAGCTTCCTAAGAACAGAGATAGTTTCTTTTTTTTTTTTTCTTTTCTTTTATTTGCAAAACATATGTATGGGTAATTCTTCAACATTAACCCTTACATAGCTTTCTGTTACACATTTTCCCCCCCTATTCCCCACCCCTCCCCTAGATGGCAGGATATCCACTACATGTTAATTATGTTAAAATACTTGGCAAATCAAATATATGAATACATATCTCCACACCTATCATTGTTGTGCAAGAAAAAAACATCTACATGAAAGACATATCAGATAAGGGAAACACAATGCAAGCAAACATCAATAGAGAGCATGCAAATGTTATGTTGTGGTCCACATTTCACATCCCTCTCTCTGGGTGTATATGGCTTTCTTCACTAACAATTGGAACCGGTTTGAAACATTTCCTTGTTGAAGAGAGCCATGTCCATCAGAATTGATCATCATATAGTATTGTTGTTGCCGTGTATAATGATCTCCTGGTTCTGCTGATTTCACTCAGCAGCAGTTCATGCAAGTCTCTCCAGGCCTCTCTGAAATCGTCCTGCTGGTCGTTTCTTACAGAGCAATAATATTCCATAACATTCATATACCATAATTTATTCAGCCACTCTCCAATTGATGGGCATCCCTTCAGTTTCCAGTTTCTAGCCACTACAAAAAGGGCTGCCACAAACATTCTTGCACATGTGGGTCCCTTTCCCTCCTCTAAGATCTCTTTGGGATATAGGCCCAGTAGAAACACTGCTGGGTCAAAGGGTATGCACAGTTTGATAACTATTTGGCGCATAGTAGATACTTAATAAATGTTTGTTGATTGATTAATTAGAACTTCTGTTTTTTGTTTTTTTTTTTTTTAAAACAAATTGCCTTTCACTTTAGACTTACCTTCTGGGAAATTACCTACATTTTCTATTAATTTAAATGTATACATATTGTTTCTCATTCATAGAACACAAATTCTTTGATATCAGGGACTATTTTGTTTTGTCTTTGTAGTATATGGATACATGTATGGGCATATGTATCTAACAGAGTACCTGCAGCATAGTAGGTGCATTATAAATGCTCAGTGAAAGTGGATTTTCTGCCCTTGTTGCATCAACTTATAGATACTAAAACAAACTAGATATGGAACCAATCATCAGCAAGCATTAAAGTTTCATAAGCCATTCATGATTTCAGCTATGTTCCCAACCTTGGAAAACCACAAAATAGTGTCACCCATCTCATAAAATTACTTAGAATGAGAAATAAGCAAGCATACTTTATTTTATCTGAATAATGATACCCCATGTTATTATTGTTAATTGTATATAAATAATATGATTAACAAAATATAATTTCATCTGAAAGTATTTAATTCACTGCAGCTTTTTGTCAGTATGCATTTTTCTCAAACAATAGATACTAATAGTATAATGTCTGTCATGTCAGGATTAAAGAAATATTTTAATGTTAAAAAGCGTCCTCCAATTCAAAAAGGTTGGGAGTCATTGAACTAACTGTATAAGATTTGTCTATATTCACACAGACACAGCTAGTTTGTGGCTAAAACCTGGGCTTAGATTGAAGCCTGGAGGTCAGTGCAGATTTTGTGATATATTTTAGAAAATCTTAGATTTATTTAAATTTTAGATTTAGAACTTAGATTGATTTTTGTTGTTTGGTAATCAATTTACACCTCTCTTCAACCAGTTTTCAAAGAATCAGTCAGTCATTAAGCATTTAGTATATATGTATCACATACTAAGCAGTATTCTAAGCTCTGGGAATATAAATTTAAAGAGAGAGAGAGAGACACAGACAGACAGACAGACAAATCTTGTCCTCCCAAAACTGCCTGTTTAATGGGAGAAAAAACTACACACAAAAGAAAACTGAAAAGAGGAGAAAGGTAGCAGAGGAGGTGATATGATGCATTAACCAGGTGGAAAATGAAGAGATGCTCATTTTAATTAGAGGTTCTCAGAGGACCTCTCTGCTTTGTTCAGTCAGAGGGGCTGCAGAGATCAATGGTGTTGATGAAGTATTAATTCTAGAGCTGATTTGACCTTGTAGTCTGAATAGATTCCTGAGATGTAATAAAAAAGTTCAGAGGAGGCCACTGGAGAAGGAAAGAAAAATTGAAGAAGGGGAATTCCTCTTTTTCTCAATTTTTTTTATCTTCATATTATTTGTTTTAATTTTAAAAAATTTGTATTCAAGTATAACCAATATTTCTTCCTAGAAGAATACATTTCACAATTTTAAAACACTTATTAGTGATGCTTAAATTTTAAAAGTATGCCTTTCCTGTTGATTGAACTCCTTGGCATTTTGTTATTTCCAAGTAAACAATACTAGCATGACTTCATAAATCAAACCCAGGACAACTTTGCAGTCACATGGGTTTTAAAAGCATCATCCAAATAAACAATGTTTTGCTCAAATACACAGTTGGAGCCAAGTTCTTTTATGAGAATGGAATCTTTCAAGAACTCCTATGGCCTATGCTAGCTTTAGAATCACTTCTCTCACTAAGATGCAGACAAATTTTCATTATTCATGCTGTAGCAAAAATTGCCAACCAAACCGCCACTCTTTTATTCAGAGATGACTGATTCTCTCATAATCATGGTCTGGTCCACTGTAGCTAATAAAATTCCAAAGAACCTATTAAACTTGATCTTTAGTTATTGAAGCAATGATTAAGCAAACATTGTGAAACATTAAGCCTCTTAAACTCCCTAATCTACAATTCCTTTTTTTAAACCTTATGGTTATGGAAAAATGCATTGAATGACATAGTTCCTCCTCTCTGGACAGCTCATTTCACTTATCCTCCTGCCTCCTTTGCTTTATTGACTGGTAAATATTCACTCCCTTCTCAAGTATTTTGGCTGGAACCGTTTTCTGTTGAAAGCCTGTTCTGTTATGGACTAGTACCCTGTGTTTAGAGTTCCAGGGTTTGGCTTTTGTTTGTCTTATAACCAATAAGGCTATAAATATAAGCCATTATTTTACCTCAGTTTTCCCATCTTAACATTGAGAGGTTAACATTTACCTCCTTTATCTCCTGGAAGTTTTGGAGAGATCTATATTGCTAAAATTTGGACCTTTTAAAAGAAGTGTTCATATAGATAAGAGATATTAGTGCAAGAAAGATCTCGTATAACTCAGAAATAAGAATTATAGCAACTCAGCTTCCTGAACATAATCCCAAACTTGGAGATAGTCTAAAAAGGGCTAAGCATACACACAAAAATGGCACTAAGGACTGTTAGAAGGGTTTTGGAAGGATAGACACACTAATAAATTGTAGGTGGAGCTGTGAAATGGTAGAACCATTTTGGAAATTAATATAGAATTATGCAAATAAAGTGACTAAAAATGTCTATACCTTTTCAACCAGAGGAATCCTGGGGGTTCAAATATATTGCAAAGTATTTGTGTCACACTTCTGAAATAGCTAAGAATTAGAAATAAAGTAGATGCCCATCCATTGTGTAATGACCAAATAAACTGTGATAACATGAATGTAATGAAATATTTTTGTGCTGTCAGAAGTAAAGCACGATGACTATAGAGAAGGATGAAAAGATTTATATGACTGATGAACAAAGGAAGCAGAGCCAAGAAAACAATATACACAGTGACCTACAACTGTAAATGGAATGAATAGTGACACACCAAAAAAATCTAAAGTAAAAGAAACAAAATTGTAAAGATAAAACAGGATTCTAATAAGAGGGATGAGTATATCCCCAGCTTTTCAGAGAGGTGGGAGATCCACAGGTGTTACACATTGCACATGATGTCAGACTTTTTCAATGTTTTGATGAGTTGTGCTTACTTTTCTCTAAAAAATACTCATGGAATGACTCTAGGAAGGGAGCTGAAAGGGATGCTTGCTACATATGGTGATGTAAGAAACAGAACAAGTGAATAAAAATAAAACCAAATAAAAAGGACTTAGGCTCTGGAAATAATTCACAAAATCTATGCCCTAAAGTCATGTTTTGTTTTGTTTTTTTACTTCTTAGGTTCCTACTCAGAGCCCATTTGTGCGTCTGTGTTTTTTGTTTCAGTGAGAATTTGGGATTTTATTAGAGTAAGGAATTCCCAGTGGAAAAAAACTGCTAGTGCAGATTGCCACTTGCTCTGCAATGTGTTGTCTAAGATTATTGCTTGAAGATTCTAAGAAATCAAGTCATTTAGCTAGGATCATACAGCCAATGTGTGTCAGAGGCTTGGATCCAGGCATTCCTTACGCTAATTCCTGTTCGCTTATCATTCCTTACTATCGCTCACTGTTTCTTATTCTTTTCTTTAATGCTGTATTTTTAATAGTATTTCACTTTTTCCAATTACATATAAAGACAATTTTAACATTCATTTTTATAAAGTTTTTGAGTTCTAAATTTTCTCCATCCTTCCCTTCTTTCCCTCCTCAAGACGTTAAGCAATTTTATATAAGTTTTATATATACAACCATGTAAAACATTTCCATGTAAGTCATGTTATAAACGACATCTTCTTTCTTATTTATAAGAATTTTGGTATTTGAAATCTGAATGCAGATCAAAACACACTGTTTTCACTTTTTTTGCATAGCTATTTTCTTTTTCTATTTCTCCTTTTACAGCATGTCTAATATGGAAACATTTTACATGATAACAAATATATAAATTTTTCATTACAAATATGAAATGCAGTGTTGTGAGGTAATACATTGAACAAGACATTGGACTTGGAACTGTAAAGACCCAAATTCACATTCATTCTCAAACACCTACTAGCTGTGTGACTGCAGGCAAGTTTGTTTGCCTCAGTTTCTTCAGCTATAAAACAGTACCTACCTTGAAGGGTTGTTTTAAGATTCAAATTATATAATATTTGTAATGTTCTTAGCACATAGTAGGCACTATATGTGTCATCATGTAATCATGATGATAATTATTATTGCTGTTTCCATTTAAAAATATTTCCAATAAAATGTTTGAAAATAAAAGTTTTAATATTTAAATGGATAAATTTTATCTATCTGGAAAGATTCTTTTTTTTTTTTTTTTTTTTTTTGCAGTGTGATATAGTGATTAGGAAGTGATCCTGAAAGACAGAAAGATTGAACTTTGAGTCCTTCCTCTAACACATAGTGTTTAAACCAGGGCAGTCTCTTAGATTCTGAGAATTGAAGTCTAGACAATTTAACAAGCCCTGGAAATCGCCAGCCTACTTTGGTAGAAGGAGACTTCTCACCTGAGAGTTCCCTATAGCAATTAAACCATAGGGCCAGTCCTTCTCCCTATTCTTATTCTCTAGCATTTCCTACACAGATTTTAATTATTGTTGTTGGCCAGTCATTCAGTAGTCTTTGTATTGAACTATTGTTGTGAAGTCATGCAGTAATCTTTTATGACTTCATGGACCATAGCATGACAAAAACTGCCCTTGGAATTTTCTTGACAAAGATAATGGAATGGTTTGTCATTTTCTTCTCTGATGAATTAAGGCAATCAGAGCCCAGAGTCACACAGCTAGTTAGTATCTGAGACTGGATTTGAACTCAGGCCTTGCTGATTCCAGGCCCACTGCTCTAACTACTGAGCATCCTAGCTGCTGCCATATTGAATTATATAACCATCTATTTTTTTTTATTTTTTTCTTATTAAAGCTTTTTATTTACAAAATATATGCATGGGTAATTTTTCAACATTGACCCTTGCAGAGCCTTCTGTTCTAAATTACTCCCTCTTTCCCCCACCCCTTCCCCTAGATGGCAGATTGTCCAAAAATGTTAAATATGTTAAAATATTAACCATTTAATTTTTATTTTTTTTGCTTTTTGCTGAGACAATTGGGGTTATAAGTGACTTGCCCAGGGTCACACAGCTAGGGAATGTTAAGTGTCTGAGATCAGATTTGAACTCAGGTCCTCCTGACTTCAGGGCTGTTGCTCTAACCACTGTGCTGCAGCTGCCCCAACCATTTAATTTTTAAAGGAGAAAGAGAACTTGTAGAATAAAGGAAAATGAGAAAGGGACCTGGAAAAGTCCAGAAATGTGACATAGAAAAAAGACTATCTCATGGTCAAGCAGCTTGCTTTCTACTTTGTGACTGTGGGTATAGCAATTTTCATCTTATTATACAGATGGGCAAATTAAGGCCCCAAAAATCTGGATTTCTTCCCTTGCTCATTTAGCTCCTGCCTTCCCTGACCTTCCCCTGTCCAGGTCTCTTTCCTAGTCACATTTCTTTGTTTCCATTTTTCCCATCTCATTCTCTTTGTTTTCTACTATTAATCAATATATTCTCTTTAATCTGAAGTTTAATTGTATTTTGAATTCTTTTCTTAAAAAAAAACAAAATAAAACTCCTTAGCTTTCTCGTTGGAAAGATTTTTTTTTTTTTTGGTATGCAAACAAAAACACCTTGTCACCACCTGCTGCCAACCTGTTCCTTGCATTTTCAGTTGGAAAGCTTTGAAATGGACAGACATATTTGTAAAATAGTAATCCTTCTGTTTGTTTTCCTCCTAGCAGGTCCCTTTGAATTAAGAGTGCTTGTCTGGGGACTCCTCAGCCCCAGACTGGGGTGGGCAAACACTGAGTCTTTTTCTTCTTCTGATTATCCTGGAAACAAGTGACTGACAATATTTGAAACAGACAAATAGTTGCTCTAACAGTATTAACATGGTTTCAAACCATGCTCTGCACTTTCATCCCTAGGCCACCTGTGGCCATGTGGATGGGAAAGGAGCCAGTTTTCTTTTAAAGATCTAAAATCCCTGTTCACCCTGGAAAGGTGAATACTTCACATCTACAACCCCCTAAACTCAAAATGATGAATTCTGGTGCTGAACCATGCTGAATACCTTGTTCACTGCCTTTCTTGCTAGTGTGGTTTCCCCAACTAATAATTCCCTTCCTTGAGGACATGGCCTTTATGCATCCCTCTGTTAAGACTCTTCATCCTCACTGACGAGAAATTTCACTCCTCCAATTGTCTGATTTCTCCATTTCTTCACTTAACTCAGAAACTGCCCTTTACCCTGACATGTTCCAGTAAGTTCCCCTGTGCTATCTCTAATCTCAGAGCTGAGATTTCTGAAACAAAAGGGTGCTTTTGGGATGCTAAACTTATGATATAACCTCAATCTTCTGATGCTCATTTGGCTTGAATGTGAAGTTGGAAGAACTGAGTAGTTTGGGAGAGACCAGTGGTTGGTGGAAGCTTTACTGGGTGTGTCACTGGTTAAAGGTGTTTACCTTAAAAAAAAAAAAAAGAAAGAAAGAAAGAAAAGGGGAGGGGGAGTGCTGTATTCTCTTGAATGTTTGAGAAAATATACAGATTTTGTTTCTTTCCTTGTTCACTTAGATCAATCTTTTCCCATCCTTTAAAAAATAAGAAGTTAACTACCATTTATATAGCATTTTAAAAAATCCTCCTTTTGCCCCAATTTACAGATGTGGAAGCTGAGGCCTTAAACTAGCTAGTATTTATATTTTAATTTAGCCCTTTAAGGTTTGCAAAGTGATGGGGAAATTGGAGCTAAACTAATCACTGTGCTAAGAGTTTGTGATGATCTCATTCAGTTCTTCACAATAATCCTATGAAGTAGATGCTATTATTTTTTTAAATAATAATAGCTTTTTATTCTTCAAAATACATGCAAAAATAGTTTTCAATATTACCTTTGCAAAACCTTTTTTTTTCAAAATGTCTTTCTCCCTTCCTTCCTCCCTTTCCCTTCCTCTAGATAGCAAGTAATCCAAAATAGGTTAAATATGTGCAATTCTTCTTTCTACATTTATCATGCTGTACAAGAAAAATAAGATAAAAAATGAGAAAGAAAAAAAAAACAGGAAAGCAAACAACAACAACAAAAAAAAGGTGAAAATATTATGTTGTGATCTATATCCACTCCCCATAGACCTCTCTCTGAATGTAGATGATTCTCTCCATCACAAGTCTTGGAATTGACCTGAATCACCTCATGTTGCAGAGAGCCAAGTCCATGTAGATGTTGTTAGTAACTCCATTTACAGATGAGGAAACTAAAGCAAATGAGGATTAAGTGACTTGCCCAGAAACACATGGCCAGTAAGTGTCAGTGGCCAGATTTTAACCAGGAATCTAAGGCTCTTACAATTAGGAGGAACATTTATATACTGCTTACTGTGCGCCAGGCATTGTACTAGTAACTTTATAAGTATTATTTCATTATATCCTGACAACAGCTCCAGGAGTAGGTACTATTATTATCCCCATTTTACAGATGAGGAAACTGAGGAAAACAGATTGTAACTTGTTAAAAGTCACAGTTAGTATCATGGCCAAATTTGAATTCAGGTTTTCTGGCTGCCAGGCCAGGCAATACTCTATTCCATGAACCACTTAACTGCCACAAATTTTGCCTCTTTATCCTTAGTTTAAAATGTCCAATTACCTAGTCAAGTATGATAGACTTAACTCTGTAATACAGTGATCCAAGACAATTCCAATAGGCTTGGAAAGGAAAATTCTATCTGCCATCAGAAAAAGAACTATGGAGATTGAATGTGGATTGAGGCAACTTATTTAACTTTTTTTGTTGTTGTTTTCCTTCTCTTGATTTTTCCCTTTTGTTCTGATTTTTCTTTCCCAATGTGACCAATGTGGGGATATATAAAAAATCTTACAAAAATGAAAGTTGAAAATTGTCTATATATATGTGATTAGAAAACCATTAAATTTATTATTTAATAATATCAATAATAATAAATACTATGATGATGAAAAATTAAAACAATATCCAATCATCTGGTAATTTTGGTTAGACAAATTAGATAAGGTCCTCCCAGAAGCTGAAAGTACATCTATATGTATACAATATAAATATATGTATATATTTGTTTATTCTACAACACTGGGGTTACTTTTGAAAAATAGCAAGAGTTGAACTATATGTGTATTAGAAGGAAAGAATAGGGGACTGTGTTGAGAGTGAACTTCTGTATTATTTGGCATTTTTTTTCTTAATTATGTGGAGGACTCTTGTAATAATTTAAATATAAATATTTACATATACAAGATAACTGAATAAAGATCAAAGATGGAAGAGGTCCTCAAGAGGCATTTAGTCTAATCTTCCTTCCCAATTTACAGATGAGGAAAATAAGGTAGAGAGAGTGACAGACTAGGTCCTTTGAAGCCAAACTATGTACTCTTTTTACTCTCCCACGCGGTATCCAGACCAAGGAAAGTTAGTTTCAGGTCTGATCAAGTCACATTTCCAATATTCTATTCAGTTCTGAGTACTACATTTTAGGAAGGACAGTTAACAATATATTATGAATGAATCCAAAGCCACTTAATGACTGTTAACTTTTACATTTCATTTTTAAAGGGGCATGAGTTGTTTTATTTTTTTCATGAACAATAGTTTCTTGGTGGGTTTTTTTTTTTAAGATGGTACATAATATACTTAATAATCTTGCTCCTAAATATCTCACCAAGCTCTTCCTTTGCCAGAAGCTGCTGTATAGGAACAGAGTTCTTTATATTAATTCTCATTTCAGTAGTTTTGCTATCTCTCCTTGCCAAAATAAATTGAACCCTGTATGGAGTCTATACTGTACTTTTGTTATTAATTAATACCTTAATTTCAAGGGCTCAGAACACCTTAAGAATATTCCCACTATAATAGTAACATTTTTGGCATTGAGAGAAATAGAAATTGAGGCATTGTGAAACAAGTTGTGATAGGATTCCACCTCAGAGCTGGGATAGGAGACAACAGAAAACAAATTGTTTTGACATTAGTACTTGACTGTTGTATTCATTTTTTTCTACTTTTGAGCAGCATTTTGGGATACGAAGATTATTTCCTTATTATGCATACCATGAAATTATATAGTGTCTTATGCTTTATAATCATTTACTTACTGATTTTTATACTGAACTCTACTGTTTCAAAGGTGCTTGGTTTTTTTTCCTGACAGGCATATTTTTTTTTATTTCTTTGTGATGGTGGCTTAAATTCCTTGGAATAGAAACTTTAGTGAACCTGGTGCTGATAGAAACTAACACAGCTCTATGATCTCATCAGATCTTACAAGCCCTGCAGGTTTGGGCCTGGTCAAAAATTGGTTAGAAGATCTTTAAGAAAAAACACCCTTCTTCAGGATGTGGTAGAGAGAATGAGGTCTGAGTCAGCATGAGCCAACACCCAAATGTGACATTGGGGGGCACTGAGTTTCACAGGTTCTCAATTACAGAATCCTTCAACTGAGATGCTGACTGTCCTTGGATGTATTTGTAAAACTAAAGATGCAATGCTATGCTTTTCTCTGAAATCTGGATACAATATTTCCCTTTTCCCCCTCCCCCAGATAGCCCAATTAGAGATTGCCTTAGCATTTTGGGCCTTGTCTTTATTTTTCTCCTATTCTGGGTTTACACCTGAGTGGGTGTGGTGCTTGGTACCTGGTATTTGTTTAGCTTCAAACAAGGACCTTTCGGCAGAAAAGTGAGATTTCAAAATGAAATGCTCATTAATTACATTGTGCTGCATTATACTGTTTGCCCTGAATCTGACCTTTGAATTTAATCTTTCTATAAATTTTAAGGATTAAAGCTTTCAAGCCTGAGTATTTAAGAAGCAGTGTGTTTCATGTTTCATTATTTCATTTGTCATTGTGGTTAGCTCTACTCACAGGTTGCTTTTTAATCTTGAGTTTTATTTCTGACTCTTAGATACTACTTTTGCTCCTATATGTAATAGGTTTTTAGACATGGGGATTTATAAATGCTATATCAATTTGAATTGTTGTTGATGTTCTTTGATGATAAAATGGTAGAATTTATTTCAAACTTAATAAAGATTTCTTCTTTTAGTTTGTTCTGAGCACTTTTGAAAAATAAAATAGTAACAGATTTAGGAAGTGATCTCCAAAAGTACTTAACAAAGGAAAGATTACTTATGTCCTGCATCCTTTGATTTAGAAAGTTGGGAAAAAGATAATTCTTCAATTTGGGTGTCATTTAAAAGTGTTAATTAAGAAAAGAATATAAAGTTTCAAAGGTACATTCTACCCTTTTGGTATCATAATTGAGCACTGAATCTGGAGTTTGGGGCGGGGAACTGGCTTCATATAAGAGCTGTGTAGCATTAGTTGTTAGGCAATTGGGTAAGCCATTTAATTTCCCTGATCTTCATTTTCCACATTTGAAAACTGAAGATAGATTATTAGAAGGAAATTATTTTATAAACTGCAAAGCAAGAAACTAATGCAATGTTTTACCAAATGAATTTTAATGTAATTACTTTTCTTCAAAATTGACTTGTATAGAATCTGAGTTTGAGCCATAAAATTATTTTTAGTGTATATGTGGATGTATATGTTTGTATACACTTAAATGTGTGTATTCTTCCCAATCCCATCTCTACCATTTTAGTGGCTTATTTCTAGACAAAAATAGTAAGAGAAGATATTTTTTCTTTTCCTTTAAATTTTTTTTTCTTTAAATCCCTTCTCCTGTTGTCCTAAATTTCTTTTTCTGGTCTTTATTTCTCCTTTTCTT
Organism: Myrmecobius fasciatus; assembly: GCA_023553655.1. Taxonomy (NCBI): domain Eukaryota; kingdom Metazoa; phylum Chordata; class Mammalia; order Dasyuromorphia; family Myrmecobiidae; genus Myrmecobius; species Myrmecobius fasciatus. The sequence continues at coordinate 363,010 of JAJPUD010001160.1, read as the reverse complement.
TTTCCAGACTATGCTTTAGGTCTGCCAGTACCGTAAGCCTGCCAAGGACCATTTCTTAACCTTTCTGATGGGGAACTTAGGGCAGAAGAAGGGGCTGACTCCTGTTATATCAATATTCATGCTGTAGTCTTTTGACAGAGCCAAAGTAACCTGATGATCAAATTCAGTCCAACCTAGTGCTGCTTGACTGCCTTGAAGTATGCATTATTTCTTAACATGTGTTAAATGAAGGTTGAAATATTGTTAGCTGAATAAGCTCACATATATGTATGATGAAAGATTTATACAGTCTGTTTTCATGCATCTTATATACTTCTTCCTCATGTATCTCTTGGCTCACTTTCCACCCGCACTGAATTTTCCTTGAATGCAGTCTATGTAAAATGCTACTATTCATGGTTACAAGTGAATAATAGTAGAAATACTGAAGAAGTTACAATTTTCTGTGTTGCAGCAAAATATTTCTAAAATAAAGGCATTTTAGATGCATATTAACTTTAATTAAGAAGTTAATTAGAAATACTTGTTTTGGGGCAGCTAGGTGGCGCAGTGGATAGAGCCCCGAAGTTAGGAAGAGTCCTGAGTTTAAATCTGGTCTCAGACACTTAACATTCCCTAGCTGTGTGTCCCTGGGCAAGTCACTTAACCTCAATTGCCTCAGCAAAAAGCAAAAAAAAAAAAAAAAAATACTTGTTTTGATGGGAATTTCAGTAATTTGGTGCAGTATGGTCAGCCTGCTACGATTATTGCACTAATATCTATCTCTGAACTTGTATATCTTGTTTTTTCATGTTGAAGCCACATGTTCTGTGACCAACTTAAAGAATTGTAAATGAGATAATGTGATGATATATTATTATAATAGAAAAGGCCCCTAGGTTTTTTTTTCTTCAATTATTTTTATTAAAGTTTTTTTATTTGCAAAGCATATGCATGGGTAATTTTTCAACATTGACCCTTGTAAAGCTTCTCTTCCAAATTTTTCCCTCCTTTCTCCCACCCCCTCCCCTAGATGGCAGGTAGTCCAATACATGTTAACTATGTTAAAATATATGACAAATCCAATATATGTATACATATTTATAGTTATCTTGCTGTACAAGAAAAATCGGATCTACAAGAAAAAAATAACTGAGAAGGAAAACAAAATGCAAGCAAACAACAACAGAGAGCATGAAAATGCTATATTGTGGTCCACACTCAGATCCCACAGACCTTTCCCTGGGTGTATATGGCTTTCTTCATCACTGAACAATAGGAACTGGTTTGAAACATTTCATTATTGAAGAGAGCCATGTCCATCAGAATTGATCATCATATCGTATTGTTGTTGCCATATATAATGATCTCCTAGTTCTGCTCATTTCACTCAGCATCAGTTCATGTAAGTCTCTCCAGGCCTCTCTGAAATCATCCTGCTGGTCGTTTGTCACAGAACAATAATATTCCATAACATTCATATACCATAATTTATTCAGCCATTCTCCGATTGATGGGCATTCATTCAGTTTCCAGTTTCTAGCCTGTACAAAAAGGGCTGCCACAAACATTCTTGCACATGTGGGTCTCTTTCCCTCCTTTAAGATCTCTAGATTTATAGAATGGGACCTGCCATTATTCAGCAGCAATTACTGGTGACCCAAAATTCTATTCTTAGCCCTTTCCCCTTTATCCCAGGGGAAACATCCTGGGATCCATGGTTATATTTCAGGGTACCTCTGAGTATGGATGGGGAAAATTTACATTTTTATTTTCATTGTCCTCTAACTGAAATTTATAATTTCTTCAATTATTCAAAAACATTCTAAGTAAGGCTCCATAGGCTTCATCAGAGTACCAAAGGGGTCCATGATTAAAAAAAAAAAAAAAAAAAAAAAGTTAAGAACCCTTGCTTTTATTATGTCAGCCTGACAATTAAATTTGACTAGTTGGTCTTCCTTCTATCTCCTCTCCTCCCTCGCTCCCCACCAGCATTTCACCTAACTGCTAGAGTAATTTTCTCTCAAAAAATTTGAAGTTGCTCCCTTTTGCCTCAAGGCTAAAATATAAATTCCTGCCTTTAAATAAAGCCCTTTACAACTTAGTCCAGATCTATTTTTCTAGTGCCCTTGTGCTTTACTCCTTTTCTATACTCTGCATTCCAGCCAAACTGACCTTCTGTTTGTTGGCTGTTATACTCCATCTTCTCTCTCTGTGCCTTTGAACTGGTCATCCACTATGACTGGAATGCTCTTCCTCCTGATTCCCTAACTTTCTTCATTACTTTCCTTTTACATTAACCTTTCCTTGATCCACTCCAAATGCTAGTGTCTTGCTTCCCTAACTACTTTAACTGCTATTTTTATTTGTATTATTCTATTTTATAGTTATTCTTTATAAATTTATGTTCTTTTTTTTCCCATGAAAGGTGAAAGCTTCCAGAGTGAGAAATCAGTCCTACATTTTTCACCTCAACAACTGAATTAATTTCCTAACTGATCTTCCTGCTTCTAAATTGTTTCCTTTACTCCACTCCCAATTCCCTTCCCTTCTCCCAATTCATCCTATATATTGCTATAAGATTAATATTGCTGGTATTTGGAAATGTAGTTAAGATTGAGCACCTCCTACTTCTGGGGTAATATGGAGTGGCTGTTGGTTTAGGGAGAGAAAAAAAAAAAAACTTGAACTATATCTTTCTGATCATTAAAGTTGTTCCTAGAGAAAAGGACTATAAGGTTTCCTCTTTCTCCATACCTTAATGTTACCATGTGGAACTTTTAAAGCCTCTTTAAAAGATCCCTAGTTCAAAAGTTCATAGAGGGGAAAGAAAGAACCTTAACATCAACTCATAATTGCTGACCAACTTGTTACTAAAGAAATTAACAAGTTATATTAAATGACATATGATATGTATACTTTTCTTTTTTTAGATTGAGCATTCAAATACCTTTGACATGTTTTACCAATGTAGTCATTATTTTTTTGCTACCAAATATGCTTGTTTGTCTTTCCATTTTTATTTGCATAACCTTCTCATGCAACTGGGATAAGTCATTTTATTGAAAGCTTTCATTGGATATCCTTTGGTTAACTTTCAGGGAGAAGTTGGGGAAAATACTGGAAAAAATAACAGTATTTTCAAAGAAAAATAAAAAGCTAACCTTCATTCTGGTACTAGAAACCCATAATTCATTCCAAGTTATCCTTTTATAGTAATGATGATTTAAGGAAAGAGGCAAAATTTCCAAGGAGCAAAAACATTGCATTACTGTGTCAGGTTACTACATAGGAATGGGCAACTTATCATGAACTGCAAAGCTTTTATTTTTCCATGCTGAAAACTTTTATATAAAACAATCTAGTCATTAAATGGCAATTCTAGTCTCAAACCCCTCTCACCTTCTGACAGATATTTGTACAAAGCCAAGGTCAGAACTGGCTTATGATTAACAGCTGGACTTGAAAACTTAGGTTGAAGGCAGAGGGCAGGAACTCTAGAATCAAGATGAGACTTGATAGCATGTATTAATTCCTAGTATGACGTCAGGTTTTCTATTTCCTTATTAAGAGAGTGCCCCAAAGTCTCACATTGGGAGGCCCTCAAAATACATTTTACAGAAGCCATGAATTTTTTTAAATTTTCCTTTCTAGTATTACAGTTGATCTGTTACTTCATTCAGTTTGTCTCTTTTTTTTCTCCCAACAATGCAGATAGCAGTCTATCTATATTTGTTCATTTTGAGTGACTTCATTCTACATTTTTTCATAAATTCACCATAGAGAGCCTACATAACAAGTCAGAGGAATCCTTTACGTTTTCCTTATAATATCAGGTATCCAGTGGGCCACTTGAACTGAACAACCACTTGCTTTTGTTGATATAACCAGTCCATGTCTTTGGAATTTTTATCTTCATATATTTCAATCTTCTTTTTCTCTTGTTGGTCAAAGCATTATTTTAAAAAATTTTAATATTAGACATTCTTGTAAAGAAAAATATATTCATATTTTGTTGCCCCAATTAGCTTTTTGCAGGACTGTGCTAGTGTTTAAAAAAAAAAAAAAAGACTGGATTTGTAACTGGAAGAGCTGAATTTGAATCCTGGTGTTAATATTTACTATTTGTATGACCTGAAATAAAATACTTTTTGTCTTTCTAGACCTGCTTCCTCATGTGTAAAATAGGGACCTTGGACTAGATGATCTGTATTGTTGCTTCCAATTCAGAAACCTATGAAATTGTCATCAAATTATACAATACCTTTTGTAAAACTTCATGTAATCTTGTTTAGTGATTGCCCCATCATAGCTTTAGGTGAGAACTTCCTGTAAATCTGAATTTAGTGGTCATGCGAGGACTTTTAAGAGACTAACCCTAATTTTTAAGCTCATAACTTTGGCTTCAGTATTATTTTTGTAATTTTTATGATTTTTATGATTAATGATGATATTTTGATTTATGTATTCTTTGCCCATGATAAGCACTTGCTAGATGCTTTTAAATTCATTCATTTCTTTAGAAATTGACTTTAAACAAGTAACTGTGCTTCACATTTTTTGCTCTTAAAGTCAAGGTAACATAGACAAAACTAGAGATTGTTACCTAACAGAAAATATTCTTTCAAAGACATTATATATGGTTATCAGTTAACATTATTTTCAAGAGAAACCATGGAGATTTAATATATTTATTACAATAAGGTTATAAAATAAATGTTCTCTATTTTAAGTAAACCATTTATTTTTATAAGCATTTATTATATTCTGCTACGTGCAAAATACCAAGTTTATTTTGGGGGGATAGAAAGACAAAACTGAAAAAGAGTTCTTATTTAAGGAGCCTTGTTTTGTACTAGAGTAGTTGCTACTGAGATTTTTTATTTTCTCTCTTCAGATATAAAACTTTGGGTAAATTTTGATTGGAGATAATATTAAACTTTTGATCTTTCATCAATAATTTGTAGTCATTCAGTGATTTTATAAAAGTGTCATCCCTATAAAAGTAGCTCTTACTGAATTTAACCTTTGGTTGAGCCTATCCTTAAGTTGAAGGGAAGATGTTTTATGATTTAGATGCATAATTGAAAATTGTGAAAGGTCCTTTCCAGCTCTAAATCTATGATCCTAAATAATGGCTATTATAAGGAATTTTTTTCCCTTTACCAATTCTCATGTTTTAAATATATGCTATATAAAATAGTTATAAAAAGTTAAAGTTAATAACCAAATTGGCCTTTTTGTGTTTCCTCACACATCTTGGTCCATCTCTCTTCTTCATACCTATACCTGAAATGTACTTCCTCCTTACTTGATCACACTCTAGTTTCCTTCAAAGCTCAATTCAAGCAACACTTTTCTACATAAATCCTTTCTGGATATAGCATCTGAAAAAGCTATACTGATCAGCATTAAAGTAATACTAGTTGGTGACTTTACCATATATTTCATCTGGTTCCTTGATTTCCTTATGTGAGAGTATCTTCTTAACATACTCTGTGCTCATCTCCTTTTTTTTTGTTTTCATCATTTTTTGCCTTTAGCTAAGTTTTTCTTTTTGTATAAAATGTACTCTTCCAAAGCAGTGTTCTAATCTGGACTCTATCTTCCCATTTTCCAGTAGTTTTTATTATTTTAAAGAAGCCATCTCACATTAAAATGCCTTTTATATGTTTTACATAGATGTTTGAAGCTTTTTTTTTAAATAAGTTCTGCTTTATGGATTGCTTTCTTTAAAATTTCTGCACAATTTCTATTGGGCTTATATCCCAAAGAAATCATAAAGGAAGGAAAGGGCCCCACATGTGCAAGAATGTTTGTGGCAGCCCTTTGTGTAGTGGCTAGAATTTTAGTCTTTTCTCTGCCAGTAATGAACTACATGACCTTGGACAAGCCAGGAACTAACCTCATTTGGCCTCAGTTCATTAGCATGTGAGCTCTTTGAAAGCAAGGATTGGCTCACTTTTGTATTGTACCTCTAGAGTCTAGCACAGTGAATCACAGGATTATATATGTCATTGAAAGGGACCTTAGAGAATCAATCTGGTGTAATATGATCATTTTCCATATGAGGAAATTGAACCCTAGAGAAATTAAATGACTTTCCCACATAGTGTTTAATGAATGTTTGTTGATTGCTTTACTTCATCTATGCTTGCTGAGATAGGAGGTACATTACTGAATTAAATTCAATTGTATAATCAAGTACCTTCAAACTAAACCTAATCAGGTTTTTCTAATCCTTTATTTAATATTTTGAGATAAAGGGCAAAAGAGGTTCTAGCCATGTACTATTTTGCCCAATAATATAGCCTTGTTCTGTATCAGAGATGTCAAATATGTAGCTGATAAGTGCTGCCTGAACTAGACAGAAAAGGTAATTGTGAAATATTTAACAAAATAAATAAGAATAAAATAAAAATATAATGTTAATGTGTGGTTTTCTAATACATTAAGAGGTCCACAGGGATCTTTATGTAGGATTGAGTATTTGAGTTTCACAACTGCCCTACCCTACCTTTCTAACTTAATTAAGTTACTTGCTTTATCATATACTGTGATTCAGCTAAATTGGCCTTCTTGCTTTTCTTCACACATTTTGTTCTGTTTCCCTTCTCTATCTGGAATGTACTTCCTCCTTACATTCAGCACTCAGGCATTCTAGTTTCCTTCAAAACTCAATTCAAGTAACACTTTTCTACATAAGTCCTTTCTGGATTTTCCCAAGGTGCTAATGCAATTCCTTACTTCTACATGTACCTAGAATATTGTTTGCATATAATTATATGGAAAGACACATTCATTTATCTTTGTATCTCCAGCACATGGACAAAATACTTAATGAATGCTTATAGATTGATCTTTTCAAGTTATACAAAGCCATTTCCTCAAATCCCTTTCCAATACACAAATCCTCTTGATCTACAAAGCTCATCTCAAACTGTTTTTTCCTTTTCTGTCAGCATTTTTAAAAGCTTGTTTGTTATCATTACATTTCATTAATGGAGCCTAAAAATTTACACATTTACAAAACCCCTGAGTTTAAAATTAAGGAGGGTAATTATACAGAAGAGTCCCTCAGAAAATTATCAACACATTTATTATCTATTAAAGTTAATCAGTATGAGTACCCATATTCCAATAGGGAAATATTATCATGGATAAAACAACTTTGAAAGAGCCACATGAGGATTATTAGTGTGGATAAACTAGCAATTTTTTTTTGGTCAAACATAAAAGAAAATTTGTTTCTATAGTATATTTTTGTTTCTATATAGTATATAGTTTGAAGTTTTTAGGGATTAATTAAGGAAATAATGAAAAAATACCCAAACATGCATGCTAAGGAATTCTTTTTCCTCTCAGGACTTGGTGATTTGATCCTGTTTTATACTTTTTTGGTAAATATATTGTCCTGGAAGTTTCAAATCAAAATTTAGACAGAAAGATTCACTTTGGATAAAAAAGATTGTGGCTCATTTATAGTTTCTTAAGTTATTTGATAATAGCTATTATAAGATAGTATAAGAAGATATTTAGTTACATTATCCTAAGAAACTCAAATTTGTTTCTGCTTCTATAGTTCTATTAGAATTGGTTTAATGGGGAAAAGAAGGTGTTTACTAATTGTTGAAACTTTTTCAAATAAAATTTTTTAAGCTTAGGTGTACATTGACAATCCTTCACATATTTAATGGCACTATCATATCTCCTCTTTTTCTTTTCTTTTCTTCAAACCATTCCTTCAGTAGTTCCATATATGGATGTAAGCTTTTTGAGGTCAGAAACTTCATTTTGCTTTCATTTTGTTCTTTGTGACTCCAGCTGATGATCGAATGTTCATTATTCAACGTGAGCCCAAACATAAAGTAGTCTCATTCTTTTAGGTACCAACTTGCTAAATCAATTATGAACTCATGAAGCATAGTCACAAAATGGTATTCTAGTGTTCAGCAAATGCAGAGACTCTAGGTACTGGGGAAAGGATTCACTATTTGCCAAAAACTTCTGGGAAACCGGAAAGCAATCTAGCAGAAATATGAATTAGAACAACATCTTACATAATATACCAAGATAAAACTCAAAATGGATGTATAGAAGTAGACAACTTAGAGAAACAAGAAGAAATTACCTTTCAGATCTAGGATAGAGGAACTCTGGTATTACCATGAGGGTAGCTAGTTGGCCCAATAGATAGTACAATGAGCTCGGAGTCAGGAAGACCTGAGTTCAAATTCAGCCCCAGATATTCACTTAATCTCTGTTTTTCTTAATTCATGAGAGAAGGAAACGGCAAACTAGTACCTTGCCAAGAAAAGCCCTGGACAGTATTGTCATATGGTCCACAGAATCATAAGTCAGACATGGCTGAACAACTTTCCTTTAGTCCTTTTCTAAACATAAGCAATGTGTATCTTTTAATTTGTCAACTATTGAATTAACATAGATCTAGTTTAACTTGATGAAACTATGGCAGAAATATGTGAATTATAATACTATTATTTACATCATGGTGATGTAGTATTCCTTGTGAAATCTGATTGCCTTCTTTGCTTGTGAATAGAAGTTGTTAGTAAAGGTATAGAATTTTTAGTGTTATTTTGAATAGATCTTTTCCATTTCTTAAGAGATCCAGAACAGTAATATACACATACAAGGGCATCTATTGATTCAGTTGTATTTCTCTTTTTTTTTTTCTCTAGAATAATTCTACTGAAATTTTGGAATATTCCTCAGATATTGAAAAAGAAGAAGATATAAAGAATGTGTTACCCACCAATTTAGAAGTTTCTCACAAATACCACATGAATTTTGGATTAGATACAGAACAAGACAAAGGTAGACCTGCAAGTGACTGGATAAAATCTGCACAGGTTCTTTTACATACCCCCAAGAAAGAAACAGATAATACTCCTAAGACTCCAGAAGATTCTGCAAAAAAAAAGAAAAGGAAGCTGCTAAGGTAAACTTAGGACTTTTAAAATTATTTGGTTTTTGTAGTTTTTCTTCTTTAAAAGCTCAAATATTTTTAAAAAATCAGGTGTTTTTTTTGCCCCCAACTTAATTGTCTGCTTTTACGGGGAAACGGGTGAAAGAAAATTGCAATTCTTTTAAGCAATTAAACAAGTCCTATGATCTACACAAAAATTTCTGCAATTTGGCATTTCACAATTTTAGTAGTAACTCTTTTGTATTCCCTTAAATTCAGTGACACTGCTCATTTCTGGTTTTTTGTTGTTTTTCTGACCTTTCCTACCCAATGTAATTATCATTGCAATTAATCATTGTCAAAAACAAGTGTCATGTGTCTTCAAATGAATACATGTTGACTAGGGTTAATGGAGTTTCCATTTTATTGGATGTGAATTTATATAGAGAAACTATGTTCAACCTTTTGATAATAGTCTAGTGAGAATGTACAAAAATGTTTGTGGCAGCCCTTTTTGTAGTGGCTAGAAACTGGAAACTGAATGGATGCCCATCAGTTGGAGAATGGCTGAATAAATTGTGGTATATGAATGTTATGGAATATTATTGTTCTGTAAGAAATGACCAACAGGATGATTTCAGAGAGGCCTGGAGAGACTTACATGAACTGATGCTGAGTGAAATGAGCAGAACCAGGAGATTATTATACACGGCAATAAGACTATACGATGATCAATTCTGATGGATGTGGTTCTCTTCAACAATGAGATGTTTCAAACCAGTTCCAATTGTTCAATGATGAAGAAAGCCATCTACACCCAGAGAGGACTGGGGAACTGAATGCGGATCACAACATAGCATTTTCACTCTTTTTGTTGTTTGCTTGCCTTTTATTTTCTTTTTCATTTTTTCATTTTCATTTTGATTTTTCTTGTGCAGGACAATTGTGGAAATATGTATAGAAGAATTGCACATATTGGATTACTTGTTGTGAGGGAAAAGAGGAAAAAAATTTGGAACACAAGGTTTTGCAAGGCTGAATGTTGAAAATTACCCATGCATATGTTTTGAAAATAAAAGGTTTTAATTTAAAAAATTAAAAAATTAGGCTAGCAAGAGAATATGTTCAAACAAATATTCTCCACTAGTCTCAAGAAATTTGATGAAGGCTCTTTTATAAGCCTTTAAAATCATTTCACTGATTTTATCATGTCAGCAAACATTTGTTAATATGTTTATGGACCAGGCACTGTATCATGTGCTGGATAAGCTATGTTGCTTTTGCCTCTGTATAGTTTTCTGTCCTCCTTAATATAAGCTTCATTTCTTTAGTGAAACTACCACTTGGTATCATGTTTGGTGCTCTCCTCTCTCTCTCCATATCTGATTTTTTGTAAAGTTCTCATTTTCTGCCTATTTGTTAAATCTTTCATCCACCCTTAGCTCTCTACCACCATTGGTACCCTCGTTGTTCAGGTCCTCATCTCTTTGGACTATAGGAATGCGGCTCAGATGGGTCGGTCACATTGTTGAAATGCCATGTGTATCTTGCCCAAAAGGACTATTATATAGAGAACTCACACAGGTGATACAAGGACACTCTCAAGGTCTCTCTTAAGAACTTTGGACTGATTGTGTAACACGGGAGGCACGAGTTCACTTTTTTTTTTTTAATTAAAACTTTATTTGCAAAACATATGTATGGGTAATTCTTCAACATTAACCCTTACAAAGCTTTCTCTTAAAATTTTTCCTCCCTACTCCCTACCCCTCCCCTAGATGGCAGGATATCCACTACATGCTAATTATGTTAAAATACTTGACAGATCGAATATATGTATACATATTTCCACACTTACCATTGTTGTGCAAGAAAAAAATCATATCTGCAAGAAAGAAAAATCAGATAAAGGAAACACACTGCAAGCAAACATCAATCGAGAGCATGAAAATATTATGTTGTGGTCCACATTTCACATCCCTCTATCTGGGTGTATGTGGCTTTCTTCACTGAACAATTGGAACTGGTTTGAAACATTTCATTGTTGAAGAGAGCCATGTCCATCAGAATTGATCGTCATATAGTATTGTTGTTGCCGTGTATAATGATCTCCTGGTTCTGCTGATTTCACTCAGCAGCAGTTCATGCAAGTCTCTCCAGGCCTCTCTGAAATCGTCCTGCTGGTCGTTTCTTACAGAGCAATAATATTCCATAACATTCATATACCATAATTTATTCAGCCATTCTCCAATTGATGGGCATCCATTCAGTTTCCAGTTTCTAGCCACTACAAAAAGAGCTGCCACAAACATTCTTGCACACATGGGGGCCCTTTCCTTCCTTTATGATTTCTTTGGGATACAAGCCCAACAGAAACACTGCTGGGTCAAAGGGTATGCACAGTTTGATAACTTTTTGAGTATAGTTCCAAATTGCTCTCCAGAATGTTTGGATCCGTTCACAATGTATCAGTGTCTCAGTTTTCCCACATCCCCTCCAACATTCATCGTTATCTTTTCCTGTCATCTTAGCCAATCTGACAGGTGTGTAGTGGTATCTCAGGGTTGTCTTAATTTGCATGTCTCTGATCAATAGTGATTTGGAGCACCTTTTCATATGACTAGAAATAGTTTTAATTTCATCCTCAGAAAATTGTCTGTTCATATCCTTTGACCATTTATTGATTGAAGAGTGGCTTGAATTCTTATAAATATGAGACAATTCTCTATATATTTTAGAGATGAGACCTTTATCAGAACCCTTAAATGTAAAGATGATTTCCCAGTTTATTGCTTCCCTCCTAATCTTGTCTGCATTGGTTTTGTTTGTACAAAAACTTTTTTAACTTAATATAGTCAGAGATATCTATCTGGTGTTCAATTAAGAGTTCCAGTTCTTCTTTGGACATAAATTTATTCCATCAACACAGGTCTGAGAGGTAAACTATATTACGTTCCTCTAATTTATTTATAATATCACTCTTTATATCCAGATCATGAACCCATTTAGATCTTATCTTGGTATGTGGTGTTAGATGTGGGTCAAGCCCTAATTTCTTCCACACTAGTTTCCAATTTTCCCAGCAGTTTTTGTCAAATAGTGAGTACTTATCCCAGACGCTGGGGTCTTTGGGTTTATCAAAGACTATATTGTGCTATAGTTATTGCCTAGTTTGTCTTGTGATTCTATCCTATTCCACTGATCGACTACTCTATTTCTTATCAAGTACTAGATGGTTTTGATGACCGCTGCTTTATAATATAGTTTTAGATCTGGTACAGCAAGTCCACCATCATCAGCCTTTTTTTTCATTAATCCCCTTGAAACTCTTGATCTTTTGTTCTCCCAAATGAATTTTGCTACTATTTTTTCTAGATCTGTAAAATAATTTCTTGGGAGTTTGATTGGTGTGGCACTAAATAAGTAAATTAGTTTGGGTAGTATTGTCATTTTTATTATATTCGTTCGGCCTACCCATGAGCATTTTAAGTTTTTCCAATTGACTAGGTCTGATTTTATTTGTGTGGAAAGTGTTTTGTAGTTTAGTTCGTATAGTTCCTGACTTTCCCTTGGCAGATAGATTCCCAAATATTTTATACTATCAACAGTTATTTTGAATGGAATTTCTTTTATATATTATTGGTAATATATAAAAATGCTGATGATTTATGTGGATTTATTTTGTATCCTGCAATTTTGCTAAAGTTATGAATTGTTTCTAGTAATTTTTTAGTTGAGTCTCTAGAGTTCTCTAAGTATACCATCATGTCATCTGCAGAGTGATAATTTGGTTTCCTCATTACCTTCTCTAATTCCTTTAATCTCCTTTTCTTCTCTTACTGCCAAAGCTAACATTTCCAAGACAATATTAAATAGTAATGGTGACAGTGGGCAGCCTTGTTTCACTCCTGATCTTATTGGGAATGGTTCTAGTTTGACTCCATGACATATGACGCTTGCTTATGGTTTTAAGTAGATACTACTAATCATTTTAAGGAAAAGCCCATTTATTCCTATACTCTCTAGTGTTTTTAATAGGAATGGGTGTTGGATTTTATCAAAGGCTTTTTCTGCATCTGTTGAAATAATCATATGGTTTTTGTTAATTTGGTTATTAATATAATTGATTATGCTGATAGTTTTCCTAATATTGAACCAGCCCTGCATTCCTGGTATAGAGGCACTGGTTCACTTAACATAGCACACCCTCGTCAGAGAAGATGCTGTGCTCTATGAGCAAAGAAGAACTGAAGTCGTTAAGAAGAAATGTGAGACGCTCCAAGTTAGAGAATCCACCTCAAAAGTTTAGGGACTGTTGGTGCTGACCTGTGGTGGAGCAATCCAAGCTCATATTGGTTTGATCAGCCACAAGTAAACATACTGCCCCTGAAACCCACAGGGTGATGTCATTTGGGGCCTCTTGGAGAAGAAGACAGAAGAATAATGCTCTCCTAATTAGTTTTCCTTTTCCAGTCAGTCTCTTCCCTATTTAATCCTCTGAATTGTTACCTAAGCAATCTCTGAGATCTGCTATTGTCATGCAGCTCCCATTTGAAGACCTTTCCTTGACTATCCTTTACCTACCTACTGGAGAGGTATCATCTCCTAGTGGAAGGTGTGCTGGCTGAAGAATCAGATAAACTGGGTTCATTTCCAAGCCCTGGTACTTTCTTACTAACTCTGTGATCCTGGGCAGGTAAACTTTAACCTCTGCCCAGTTTGCTTCTGTAAATTGAAGTGATGAATGTACTATCCATTTAAGTGTTGTTAGAAAAATGTTTTCTAAAACTCTCCTCCAAGGTCACCAACTCCTAGAAAGAGTCAATTCACATTTGCTGCTTCACTTCCTTACCACCCACTCATTTCCCAATAACTTTCAATCTTTTGAAAATCTCATTATTGAAACTTCTTTGTGAAAGTTTTTAAATGCTAAATCTGTCTGGGCTATACCCCTTAAAAATACAAAGGTTTCTAGATAAATCACTTAATCCCTGTGAGGTATAGTTTCTTCATTTGTAAAATGGAAATAATGCCTGGGACAATTCTTCCACAAGGGTGTTCTGAGGTTCAAAGGTTATATTGTGTGTTAAGGGCCTTATGAACTTTAAAATTCATCATAAATTTTCAAGTATATATAATTAGATTATGGTAATTTACTTCATCAGACAGGCTTCTGAATAATCAAATGAGCAGATTTAAATGGTTGACAGGAATACAACATTTATATTGTATATTATACTTGTGAGACCTTTTTACAGGATAGGTGAGAGATAATCTTAAAAAGTAGGTCAGTAATTTCATAGGTCATTGATCACAGATACTTTCACAGTTCAAACATATATATCAGTGAAAAATTTTGCATAATCCCTATTAAGGCCTTTTGTAAAATATGCTCTATGCCTCAGGGTAATATTGCTATAGGCATATACCCAACATTGTAGAAAATTGCCTAAAATAATTTTATTCAAGTTACTTAATTTTTGTGGGATTCATCCTTCATTTTAATCTTTCTGTTTCAGTCATCTCTACTTCTCTATTCCTAGTGACAAAAGATAACTTATCATATAGTAGGTACATTGGATTGCCCATTAGAATCTTGTGAAAACCAAATTAATAGGAAGTAGATAGTAGGCAATGATCTTTTATTTTAGTTTTATTTCCAGAGTTCCTTTAGCTCTACCTTAGATGTTTGTTTTATTTTGAGCATATTTGTCTTCAGCAGAAGCACACACACATATATATATATATATATTAAAGCTTACAAAATTCTCTCTCTCTATGTGTGTGTATACATATATATATGTGCATATATATATATATGGACTATTATATTTATGATCTCATTTGATCCTCACAGCAACTCTAAGAAGTGAGTACTATTATTATCCCAACTTTATAGATGAGGAAATTGAGATTGATATTTCTTTCCTGTATGAAGTTCAACCTGCTTTCTCAAAGACTACCAATTGAGTTGGAAAGGCTTAAAGTATAGCTTTAGCAAGAGTAAGTACCAGCTATCCAAGGACCTTTCCTAGTTAAGTAGAGAGAAGCAACCCAAAAAATACAGACGTGGTAATCTACAACATTTTTTTTAAAGTAAAAAGTGACCCCTAGTCTTGTGCTACTTCCTTTCAAATCTGCATTGATGATTGTGGAAAGAAGAAGGTAATTTAGACTATATGTAGTTATAAATTTTGGTACTTTAAATATGAAATTTTTGTCCAAAGTCCAACAAGTTGATATATTTCTATAAGTGAACCCTAATAGGATTGTTATTGTCAGTGAAACCAGAAGAAATTAAGAGTTTCAATGAAATTGAAGAATGACTTACAGAGTTCTAGAGGAAAATGAAAGAATTGATATAAATGGTGTCATGATATATACAATAGCAACAAGAAATTCATTTCATGGGATCTTTGGCCATCTCACCTTTCAGTGCTTATGATGAGCATAAGTAAAAAGACTTCTATAAAGATAATCATTGACTGTGTACCAACATTTTGTGCAGAGAATGAGGAAATAGAGAAATTTTGTAAATAATATGATGAGTTATTCTCATCAAATTCAACATTATCCTTAATCTTTGATCATCACAGCACAGAATAGGGAAGAGAGACATAGACACAGACACAGACAAGCAGAGAAGGAGAGAAAGAGAAAGGGGGGAGGGAGAGAAGGAGGAATGGAGGGAGGGAGAATATGGAATTAAGAAATTAAAGAGACCAGAGCTTTAAACATAGCTTTATATCTCATGAATAATTTTTCCTAGAAGAATATTTTGGTGCTAGTCATTATAAACTACCAATAACATCACACAAAATGAAATATATCTTAAGGGACAGGAAGTACCTGATTTTTGATGTGGATAAGAGTCATTTCAAAATTAGTTGTCCGTGTAAAGTCAGATTATAGACTAATTTGAGCAAAGGTCACGTTAGAAGAAAGGATAAGGAAGGTGACAGGACAGTTACAAAAGCTCTAATGTGACCTATTTAAGCAAGTCTTTGATGCTGAAAAAAATAGAACATGGGTAAAAATGAAGATACTGATTTTGATTATCAACCTTTTAAAAAAATCTTATTAGTGTCTTGGTGTCTTTACATCATAATTATTTAACATACCACTCTACATTGAATCTTAACTTGTGACAAAGTGAAAATAGGTGAGGAAAAATATTCAGTACAGGGACCACATCTAGTAATTATACAATACTCTCTCCTAGCAGGGCTCTGGCTGTCTGCCAGGAGATGGCCTGTTTCATTATGTCTTCTGTGGTAGCTTTACCGGTGTTTCTATTACTTAGAATTTTAAGTCCATTTTAATCATATTCTGTACATTATACACATACATGCACACACACACACAGAGTACGTTATGATCATGTATATTGTTCTCTTGGGTCTGCTTATTTTGCTGTGCATTAGTCTATATAAATCATCCTTACGTTTTTCTGTATTCCTCATTTCATATTGTATGATAGTATCCCATTGTAGTTATATATCTAGCAGATAGGTGGTGCAGTAGATAAGACTGCTGGGCCTGGAGTAAGGAAGATTCATCTTCAATCTGACCCCAGGCACTTATTAAGCTATGTGATCCTGGGCAAGTCCCTTAACTCTGCCTCAGTTTCCCCATCTGTCAGATGAATTGGATAAGGAAATAACAAACCTACTCCAATATCTTTGCCAAGAAAATTCCAAATGGGGTCACAGAGAGTCAGATTTGGCTGAAATGAGTGGGCAACAATAGTTATATATTTATCTTTTTTGCAATCATTCCTCTAACAATGTGCACTCTGTTTCTAGTGCTTTGCTACCACTCTAACATTGCTTATATATATATAATATATATATATAATATACATATACATATATATGCATATGTATAGATATAGATGTATATATATTTACTATTTTGGACTTTTCTATTTAAAGTATATCAGATAGAAATCTTTGATTTCCTTTGTCTGTCATCCCCATGGTGAAATCCCTGAGTCAAAGAATATGGACAGAAATACACATTTATATTCAGACTACTTCCTAGCTCTGCTAGTATCTGTATTTTCTTACCATCCTTCTAACATTGATTTCTATCTTCTTTTGTCACCTTTGCCATTTGACATAGTTTGAGGTAAAACCTTACTTATTTTAATTTGCATTTGTTATTAGTGATTTGAAGGATGTTTTCATGTGGCCATTTATAATTTGAATTTCTTCTAAAAACCTGGTTTAAATCAATCCTTCAATCACTTATCTTTTGGGGAATGACTCTCTTGCTTTTTGCTTATCTAGTCTGTTCTAAGGATCTTCTTGATTGTTGTTGTTGTTTAACCAGGAATCTATATATTTTATAATAAATAAATAAACTATAATGCCTCTATCACCTCCATGTTCAGGTATAAAATCCTCCATTTGGCTTTTATGGTCATCAAAGTGATTTTCCTAAAGTGTAGATCCAACTGTATCACTTCCTTAGTCAATAAACTTCAGTGGCCCCCTATCACCTTTAGGATCAAATGCAGAATTTTCTGTTTGGCATAAAAAAAACTTCATAACTTATTCCCTTCCTACCTTTACACCTTAATCCCCAACATATAATCTTCAGTCCACTGATACTGACCTCTTGACTCTTCTATATGCAGCAAGGCTCCATGTATTTTCTCTATTTCCCTTTCTTGAAATGTTTTTCCTCCTTAATTCTATCTACTAATTTCCCTGGTTTCCTTTAAGACCCATCCAAAAACCCATCTGTTACAGAAAGCCTTTCTCAACCCCTCTTAATTCTAGTGCTTTCCTCTGTCCTGTTTATCCTGTGCTTGTGTTGCTTTGTGTATATTTCTTTGCATCTTGTCTCCTGGTTGCCCTCCTTGAGGGCAGGGACTATATTTTGCCTGTAGTGACTAGCACATAGCAGGCTCTTAATAAATGTTTATTGATTGATTGAAGCCCTTTGTAATGTGACCCTTTCCTACCTTTTAAGTCTTCCTCAGGATCTACTCCTGACCCCCTGATTTTCTTTTTTTTTCTTATTTGCCACAGAAGTCTCCTCACTCTGGAATTTCATTCTACTTCTGGATTTCTCATGTTGGAAGTATTCTCTGTCCCTCTCATCCTTTCCTTTGATTGTCCAAATTCTTCTCAAGAACTCCGTCTTAAGGAGAATGCTCAGGCCAGCCATGTCTTCATTCTTTCCTGAGTCTCCAGATTTTCTTTACCATGTTCTTACTTGGAGTAACTTTTATGTGTTGTTTTCCCCCGTTAGAAAGTTATCCCCACATTATACACAGCAACAAGATTATACAATGATCAATTCTGACAGATGTGGCTCTTTTTAACAGAGAGGTGATTCAGGCCAGTTCCATTGGTCTTGTGATGGAGAGAGCCATGTGTCACAACATGGTATTTTCACTTTTTTTGTTGTTTGTTTGCATTTTTTTCATTTTTTTCCCTTTTTGACCTGATTTTTCTTGCGCAGCATGATAATATGTATAGAAGAATTTCACTTGTTTAACATATATTGGATTTCTTGCTGTCTAAGGGAAGGAGCAGGAGGAAGAAAGGGAGAAAAAAATTTGGAACATAAGGTTTTGCAAGGGTGAATGTTGAAAAGTATATATATGTTTTGAAAATAAAAAGCTTAAAAAAAAAGAAAGAAAGAAAGTTATCTCCAAGAAGGCACAAGGAAATCTCTTATTTTCTACTTGTATTTGCATTCCAACTCTTAGTACAATTCTTGGCCCATAGTTATCATTTAATAAATGGATTTTGACTTGGCTTGATGTCATATCTTATCTGTCTCCATGGAATCTAAAATCTAGTGACTTACCTCCTTTCTGTTCTTTGAACAAGATACTGTCTCCTAGGCCCATACATTTTCCCTGATTGACTCATGTTTGAAATTCTCTCCCTCCTTGTGTTTGCCTCCTGGATTCCATAGCTCCCTACATTGTCCAAGAAGCCTTCTTAAGTCCCTTATTGGTAATTTCTTTTTTCTGAGATTATCTCTAGTTTATCCTTTATATTTCTTGTTAATACGTAACTATTTGCAGGTTAACTTCCCCATTAGATTGTGATTTCCTTGAATATAGGGACTAACACTTAGTACAATATCTGATACATAGTAAGCTCTTGTAGATTTTTGTTCATTTGACCAATAGTTTATAATATAATTTGAGGTCTTATTAAACTATGCTTCACATATTTTTCTTCATTATTTCTCTTTAGCTTTTACACTTTTTGTTCTTTTAAATATTTTGCACAATTTATTATAAAGTTTTTTCCAGGCAATTATTGGTTAGGCCCTACATTTGTAAATGGATTTTGTAAATGTCAGTTTTTACTTATATAGGCAAGCAATTATACAAATCTCCCTTTATTTTTATGAAATGTGTTTTGTAGTTATATTTATATATGATCATGGTCTTAGTAGAGTACTTCCAAATATTTTCTGCTTTTTGTAATTACTATGATTGGAATTTATATTATTTATTCTTATTTTTATTAGTGCTGTTTAGAAATGTTCATTTTTTGTGAATTTATTCTGTATCCTGCTAGCTTATTGATGTTAGTATCATATTTTCTTTTTAATTCCCTTGTATTATTTGAATAGATACTCATATTGTATGCAGCTAGAGTTTATTTTGTCTAATTCTGATGATATGCTAACTCTACGTTTACTCTCATTTCTTATTATTATAGTGTTTATAGGATTATATCAAATAGTAGTAGGAGTAAGGAGCATTCTTGAATGTTGCTATTGCCTCTATACTTGAAAAACTACTAGAATTTTCTTATTTATAAAAGTAATTCTGTATCAATTGTGTCTATATTCTCCATAAGCTTATACATGTATATATTGCTGCTTCTGATAAAATTTTAAATTCCTCTAGATCAGGACTTGTTTAATTTTTGTTTCTGAATGCTCAAAACATATCACAGTGATTGTGCATAGTAAATGCTTGTTGATAGATTTTTTTGAACTTGAAGTTATAATTATCCAACACAGGTCTATATTTCCTCATTTTTCTCTTCTACAAGTCAAAGCTCTCCGTTAAAGTCAATATTCTCCAAAGCTCTGAGAAGAATTCTATGAAAGGATACTTAAAAGGTTAAAATGTATAACTTCAAGAGGAGAAAAAAATTGTATTTGTTGTATAGTTTACTTCTTTTCTCTCAATAGGGGAGGACTAGCAGAAAGGTTAAATCGATTACAGAACAGAGAGCGGTCTGCCATAACTTTTTGGAGGCATCAGAGTGCTTCTTTCAACAAAACACTTCCAGGTAAAACTTATATACATATGTATGTTGGGAAATTATCAGATGAATTTATATGGCCATTTCAATTGTATTACTGACTCTGTATGATATACTTTATAAACAATTTTTTTTCCTTAAGCTCAAATTATACTCTAGTAAAATTTACCAAGCATACAAATCCATACTCCTAGGATCAAACAGAGCCTTAAAACCAAAGAAAATTATGTGCATGTTTGTATATACATATGTGTGTCAATGCATATATATATATACATATATGTGTGTATATATGCATATATGTATCTATGTACAATTATGGTGAATGTGTGTATTAAAAAACTTTTGTTTTGAAAACCTCTCTGTGGCACTAGGATATATTTTCTTGGACTTAAGGGTAGTTCCTTTCTTAAAGAACTCTTTCTCTACTCTTCCGTTTGTCCTTGGGGGAAGGGGTACCAGTTCTTTTACCCTAGGTAAGAGAACTTTAACATGGAGTTTGTGTATTTTTATTTTGAACATTGTATTTCAGTATGATTGTTTTTTTGTATTTTATTTCATGCATTTAAAAATATTATTGTAAGAATGGATCCACGAGCTTTATTAGAATGCCAAATATATCCAGGACACAAAAAAAATTAAGAATCCCTGTTTTAGGAGTTCTTAACCTTCCTCTTGATATTGATTGCCTAAACACATGAGTCTTTGAAAGGTCTTTCCTAATTTATGAATCCTTCTAAAGTCAAGTTTCTGCTAACTTAAATCTGCTCTTTTGGTATATTTTCATTTAGAATCTTCACTGTAGGCTTGCACTTCTCTATAAAAAATAAACAAACT
Organism: Myrmecobius fasciatus; assembly: GCA_023553655.1. NCBI lineage: Eukaryota > Metazoa > Chordata > Mammalia > Dasyuromorphia > Myrmecobiidae > Myrmecobius > Myrmecobius fasciatus. The sequence continues at coordinate 342,013 of JAJPUD010001160.1, read as the reverse complement.
TTGATTTGTTATTTATTTTATTTTAAACATTCTTTAAAAAAAATTTGACTTTCAAATTCTCTATTCTCCCTACAGCACCCCCAAAAAAACATGTAAAATCATGCAAAGCATATTTCCATGTTATAAGCTTGTACTTCTAAATTAAATATATAATCATTCACACTTTAAACTGACTTATATACTCAAGCATATCTATGGAGATGTGCATGCAGGGGATCTTCTTTGAAATAGGTCCCTGCCATCAGGTATGGATCTACCTGTCTGAGACATCTATTTTACACCTGTTTCTCTATTTCCTTGCCACTTGTTGAATTTTACAAACTATGGTGCTAACTCATTTTTAAAGATTCATTTTATCTGGTACAAATTTATAACTAAGGAAAATTGTATCTTGAGTGTAAAAATTGAGTCTGATTATTGAGTCTTGTCTTATATTTCATAAAATATCAACAAGTACAACAACGTTTTGCCATGTAAGAGCCCATAATGTTCATACGTTGTGCTTTTTGTTGTGATCTTTGTTATTGTATTCATTACAGATGCTGAAGGCATGTGTTTAAACATCTCAAATGCCATTAGTTTTGAGAAGTGGAATAACTTTTATGGTACTGCCCTCACCCTTTTAGTCTTTCCTTTATGGTTTTCATTATTTTGAATTTCAGCTCTATAGCATTCAGCTTTTTTTTTCTTTTTCACATAGGAAAATTCCCCCATTACTTATAAAACGGGTTTCTTTTCTCTAAAACACAAAAAGTAATGCAAATGTGCTTAAATGTTCTTGAGTTGATAGGAATGTTAAAATGATTAGGACACAACTATATCACTGTAGATTATTAATAGAAGAGATCATTTTCTTGAATCAGTCAGTAAGTACTTATTATGGGCTTCCTATGTGTCAGGTCCTGCTGTGCTAAGTACTAGAGATACAAAGAGGCAAAAGATAATCCTTGCCCTCAAAGAATTCATAACCTAATGGTGGAAATGAGAAACAAAAAGAAGAAAAAAAAAGGACGAACAACTTATATCCAGCATTAATAGGAAATGTTTAAAAAAAGGAAAGGCTTCCGAGAAGATGGGACTTTATTTGGAACTTAAAGGAAGCCAGAGAAAGTAGGAGGAGAAGATGAAGAGGAAGAACAGAATAGTCACAAGGGGTTATAGCCAGAGAAATGCTCAGAGCTGAAAGATGAAGTGTCTTGTTTGTGGACCAGCCAGAGGTCAATGTCACTAGATTGAAGAGCGTATGTTGGGAAGTAAGGTGTAGGAAGACTGGAAAGGTAGGGTAGGGCTAGGTTATGGAGGGCTTTCAACATTAATAGAGCATTTTATATCTGATTCTGGAGGTAATTTTAGTGAGGTAAGAAGGTGGCGTGGAAATAGTTGGGTGAGTATGGATGGAGGGAAGTATAAGAAAAAAGATTGATATCTGGAGAAATGAACTGGACACCCTAATTTTTCTATAGAAAGAAAGACCTTGGTGGCAAAAGAAGAAAAATCAGTACATTATCTAATTTTATATTATTCATAGAGATATTAAAATGATAGAGCAGTAATTAAGCTCTGTTTTTGTGTCAAGCACTATGCTAAATACTGGAATTATAAAACCAAAAAGCTAGACAGTACCTACTCATAAGGAGTTTATATATTAACAGGGGAAGATAACATTTAATTGATGCTGGAAAGTGGGGGCAGAAATGCAAAGGAGATATGGAAGGAAGACATTGATTCTCATGTGAGGTACAAGGCAGCTGTGTGGAAGGAAAATAAACCTAAGAGTGAGCTGGAGATAAAGTGAGAGATTTCCTATAGCAGAAGAGTCATTGTCACATGAACTGCTGAAATCCAAGTCTACTCTATTTACAGCATTCTCCTGATTCATTAATGGATAGCTAGATGGGGCAGTAAATACTATATCAGGCCCAGGCCCAGGGGTCAGGAAAGCTTTTGTCCCTGAATTCAAATCTGATCTCAGACACTTCCTGGCCGTGTGTTATTGGGCAAGTCATTGTACTCCTATTTGCCTCATTTTCCCCTTCTGTCAAATGAGCTAGAAAAGGAAATGGCAAACCACCCATCATCTTTGCCAAAAAAGCCCAAAGGGTTGGACACGACTGAAACAGTTGTACAACAAAAATCTATTCCCCTGACCTTTTTCATCCTTATGAGGAGTCTCTCTCTATTTAAAAGTTCTATCACATTAAAGCTTCTGTTTTTATTATTTTTTTAATTTTTTATTCTTCACTCAAATGCTCTCTCCATTGTGCCTCCCCATTTTGATTCATGGTCTTTCTGATTTGTACTGCTTTAATCTGACTCTTGAATGAAAGACAAATCCTCCCTTCCTTTCTTCCTGTCTTTCTTTCTCTTGCCATATATTATAGTCATAGACAATTAAACCTTAGAGACACATCTCATTTTCTTTTTTGTTACTCATACAATGTATGGTTATGTACATTGATATTCTTATTTATGTACTTATTTATATATTATATATTTATTTTCTCTTTGTCATATATACTACTTTCTGTAATATCTAGCTTAGCAAAAAGATGTGGGGATAATTTTTTTTTTCCTTTTCATTCCTCTCTAATTGAAAACTCATTTGATTAGACCAACAAGACTCCTGGCATGTAAAATCTTTGTATATGGAAATAGTAATTGTATTTGGTACATGTTAAATTCAGAATTTAAAAAAAAATTGGGGTGATTGTGGAAGACCTATGAAGGTACTTCTAATTCTGAGCTTTTAGAATTCTTTGTAGTGTTTTCATGTCAAAACAGATTTTTGACTGGGTTACAAGCAATGGCTGTATAAATCATGACCATTTCACGTGACATGCATATTGTCAAACAAAGTTTACCTTCCATTGGAGGGGGCATTTTGTTCTTTTCTTAGTTATACTGGACATTACTAATTTTCTACCATTATCTTTCTAAATGTCTCAGTCCTGATTCGGCATACTTCAGTGTACCAGAAAGACAGGAAATTCCAAAGTTCTTATAATGTCTTCTGTATTTTTGAATAGAAGTGTTCAGTAAGAAAAGGGCTATTGTTTAACTGAGTGAAATAAGGAAAGAATTACATTTAGTTAGAATTCCCCCAAACATTAGTTGCTTAAATTTTTATTAATTCCCTTGCAAATAGTATAGTCAAATTGGAAATAGGTTGGATTATTATGATAAACATGGAATGCACCATAATTCTCAAATGCATAATAGCCAAATGAAGCTATTGTACTAATTCTCAACTAATCTTGATTCATTCAGTTCATTCAATTAACTAGATGGCTTGAGGAATACAAGAGAAATGTATATGCTTCATAGAATTGACCATTAGGTATGGAAAGAGGATAAATGAATGAATGAATGAATGAGCTGATAACAAATATGAATGTATGATAATGTCATGGAAGAAAGGTGAAATTAAAATGATGGAGGAGAGGGCCACCTGCCTTCATGGGACTCTTGAGACTGAAAGGACCAAGTGAGAGAGATGGGTAAAGGGAAAGCAAGAAGAGAGTAAGTGTTTCCAGTCTCTCTAGAGGTCAGAGAGTACTTCTTTGGGGGGGGGAGCAGGGAGAGAAAAAGAGAACATCTTCAGAGGCAAAGAGTCAGCATATAAATGCAGAGTTCAGGGGAACAGTAGCCAGGCCAAGAGATTCTGGGAGACTGCAGTTATGATAATTGCTAGAAAAGCACGATCACTTTAAAATCTCTCAAAAACAGGCATATATTTGGCTCTAATTATATATTAAGCTGAAATATAATTTCTTTCATTTCTTATATTTATTTCTTTTTGGTTTATTGGAAGAGTTCATGATTTAAAAATAGAAAATGATAAATAAATGAAAAATATTTTCTTCAAGAATATATACCAAAATTATGGTTTGAAAAATAGTGTTCTAATACTAATTAATAAATATAGCTGCTAATTACATAAAATTACACATGCACACATAAACCCTATATTCAAGATACTTGATTTCTACCATTCTGACTTTCAGTGATCTATTATAACAGCCAAAGACTTCAATAAAGGTCACAAATAACATTTTGAGTTTTGTTTCATTTTTACATAAAATGATAGTTCTGATATAATATGACTATCTTTTTTAGATTAGATGTGGGATTTGAATCCTCCCTCTTTGCTTGCAGTTTTTATGAACAGTCCAGTGTTCATCCCAGTCAAGGAGTAATATCATTGACTGAACACAAAGTGCATCCAGTCACAGCATACCCTTTTTCTAACAAGCTTACAAGAGGATTTTGAAAACCAAGTGATTATTTTATGAACCACACCTTTTTTTTTTTTTTTTTTGGTTGTTGTTGATGTTCTTTTGAAGTGTACTTTTCCCACCCAATCTTTCCTTATTTATGTCCTCCAGAGCATGAGACACTATGGTTTACAAAATTAAGCCATTTGTTATATGTTGTAATCCCTTGATGGGAGGGATGATTTGGGTTGGTTTTTTCTTTCCTTTTGGTCCTATTCATCTTTTTAGAATTATTCAGTTTTCTGGTCATGAAAATGAATACATATTCATTTAATGTAATATAATACATAAGTGACCTTTTCCACCAATATTTTCTACCTTTAAAAAAAATAAATCTGAACATTTTTGTTACTTGGATATCAATTTGTTTTTTATTCTCATTAAAAAAAATTTTTTTTTCCAAAAACTTTTCCCCACCCTGCTCCTACTACCCAAATGCACTCTTAATCAAGGCTCATTCTCCTGTGCTTTCTGTTCTTCTGGGGCCATAACAGAGTCACACCTTATTTTGTCAGTCACATTGGAACAAGTCCCACCTGCTTCCCAGATTTTTTAGTTTATTATCCATGACAGTATTTCATTGCTATCTATTGAGAAATTATTTCATTTTCTTTCTTCCCTAGTTTTTGACATGTTGGTGGTGAGGAAGCTAAATTGGGTGTGTATCATGGGGAGAAGGGGTGGGGAAGATAATTTCAAGACAGATAATTGATTGTCTTAAGATATAACAAGATCTAGATAGTATCTCCAGTCAGTTTTCCTTTGATTGTATTTGTGTGATGTCAAATCTAAACTTAAAGAAATGAAAACACAGGATTGAAGCATGAATTAAGTTCTAGGGACATTCATGTTGGTTATGCTTCTCAATTCCTTACTCCTTGGCATAGGCTCAGGAACAGCTGAGACAAGTATTTTCAGAATGCTGTGGATATCAAGAATCAAACTAAAAATAGCCATGTGTGTTCCTATATGAAAACTAATAAACTACAACATCACATCCTGCAATCCTAAGAAGGCTTATCTCTCCAATTTTTTTTTTGTTTTTTGTTTTTAACTCAGATTTGCTAATTGCATAGTTTCTTTTCAGCACAAAAATTCTTTTTTGTTTCATAGGCCCCTGTGGCAGTCTAGTGAAGCCAAAGGACTCCTTAGATTAAAGTTGTGTGTGTATGTGTGTGTGTGTGTGTGTGTGTACTTAGACACACACATGCATATATATATATATGTGTGTGTGTGTATATATATATATATATATATATATGTATATATATATATAATTGTAAAGGAAACTAATATTATATGTATGTGTACATTTTCCCCCTCTATAAGTTCAAAGACATTTTGAAATTTATTCATAGGCCCATAAAGGATCATAGGTTAAGAAGCCCTTTTTATGGATTCTTTTGTGGATGCCAATTTTACCTAAATCCCTAAGGAAAGGGGAATCTCTTTCTGTGGGAATATTTGAGTTTTTCTATAAGGTATCCTCCAAGCCAGATGTATTTTAAAAGCGTACCAAAAATTTTTTTCATGCTAAATTTAGCCCAGAATTGACCAAGCCCCAGTTGTACAAAAGCAATGTCTTAAAAAACAAGTAGATGTTACAAATATAATGCCCTGGGCCTTAACTTGTATTGAGATTGTGCTATCTCCTTTTTGGCATATGCCGTATTTTGGCATATTCCATCCTTGTCATTCTATGCTTCAAAAATATCGCCGGCCAGGTTTGAGAGGAGATGATCTAGAATCATCTCATAAAGAAAAATTCCCGGACACTTTATAAAATCATCCTGACTACAAATATTTCCCTTACATTGGGGGTGGCCTACCCTGGCTTCTCTTTGGATTAAAATTGGTTCTCCTCAATAAAAATGTTCACTGGCAATTATTTATGTGAAATAGACCTTTAATAAAACGCAAACTTACAGAAAATAATTCAGGATTTTAGCTATCCTTCATTCCACTCTCTTCCTTAAATTTAATTCCCTTATGTCCCTTTTTCCATCAGTAATTGTTTCCTGAGCCCATGACTTTTACAAAATTATATTCACTGCCTCTCTAATTCTTTTGGTGCCGTATTTTATTGCACATTGTCACTTTGTGAGTTGTTGGGGTTTATTGTTTTGTTACTTTTCCAGACAGAAAACTGGGCACCAAACTCTGGAACAGATGCCCTCTCTGGTTTCTGACCCCCTCAGATTGCAGGCTTGCCAGACTCAGAAAATTGCCAGATATGATGCAAGGAGATAAAATGATGGAGTCATGATCATCACAGATGTAAAACTTTCCTTCCAAATTGGAAAAGTTATTCAGAGTCCCTTTCTCCATTCAATGCTGCCTTTGCTATTGAGTTATAGCTATTACTGACTGTTTTTTATAACTTGTTTTGACTGAGTTGTGTGTTTTTCATAGATAGCCATTCCCTGGTAAACTTGAGAATATTTTTGAAAGTTTTAAAGTAGTTTTCAAACCCAAATTTTGGGGATGATTTAAGGAGAGTTAGTTACTGTTTACTTCTCATTGCTTGACAGTAGTCAAGTGGTATAATGAGAGCTACATAAAAAGAAAAGAGGAAAGGCATCCCAGAATAGCATGAGAACTTCATTCTCTTCCATATTATTATCATTGCCTTCATACCCCCAGTCTTGGTCAGTCCCCCTTTCTCATTTATCAGGTTGGTATTCCTCCACGATAAAATGGGGAAAATGGAGCAACTCCCCTCCAGAGATGTTGTAAGGGAAAAAGGAAATTATATCTTTACAAATTTTGAAGCTTTATATAAATGCTACTTCTTACATAATCTGTAGCGGGACATTATGGTGTATGATTAGATAACTGGACTTAAGGCAGGAAAACTTGGATGCAATTACCATCTCTGATGCTTATTATCTATGTGACCATAGACAAGTCTTTTAAAATCTCTCAAGCCTCAATTTCCTATTATAAGGTTGGGATAATGACTATAGTAAATAGTTAAAAGGGTTATGTCTGTCCTTAAATGAAAACCAATAAGCTCCATTTTACTTCCTGCAATCCTAAGGCTTATCACAATATTTTCCCCTTCACTCAAACTGCTAATAACATAAGAGATTCTTTTTAGAATAAGAGAGTTCTTTACTTTTTGTGTCATAGACCTTTAATGGTGGTCTGGTAAAGCTGAGGGACTCCTCAGAATTATGTTTTTAAATGTATAAAGTATTATACATGGGATTAAAAAAATATTATAATGAAGATACAATGTAAATAATATATTAATGTGAAAAATATTAATATATTAGATATGTAATATACAGTGTCAATTTGTTAGATAATATATAATTACTATAATAATGTAATGTGATATATTGATATAATATAAAATTCAAATGAGATAAGATATATATAAATATATAGGTTTATATATGCATACTATTTGCATACAAGTATACACATATTTCAAGAAGCATTAGAAAACAGATGATTTATTGTTTATTTTTAAAAATTCAGTGTGTTTAAATGTTAAAATGTTTAACAGAGTTTTTGATTTGTTTTATTAAATGTTATGTCTGTTGAATTCTGTCTTTTAGAATTTAAAAATTTAAAATACCACCTATTGGATTAAATTCTACTCTTTGGGACCCAAATCCGTAGATGGACAGCTAATGGTCTCTGTTTAGATAGGTAGATAGAACATTTAGCCTGGAGTCAGAAGACCTGACTTCAGACACTTCCTAGCTATATGACCCTTTTTGACAACTCAGTTGATCCTTGTGTGACTGTTTTCTTTCTTGTAAAGTGGGAATGATAATAGCATCTACCTCACCGAGTTGTTGCGAAGATCCACCAAGAAAATAGTTGTTAAAAAATAAAAAAGAAAAAGAAAAAGCAGGTGGGGCTTAGCACAGGACCTGGCACAGAACAGGTCCTATCTAAAGGCTTGTTCCCTTCTCTTTCCTTTATTTTTCTCCCAGTAGTATTGAATTGTTTTTGTCCACAAGAGAGTAGTTTAGATAATAGGATTTCAATGGAAGCAATATGTTCTTTAATAAATCTCACTCAATGAAGATAACTGACTATGTTACATATCTCATTTCTTTGATAAATCAGAAATATTTTCTGTCATTCAAAATAAATTTGTAGGCTAAGGTAGAAATGCAGTAAGATAGTCTTTTCTTCAGTAATATATGTATATATTTGTTTATACATATACAAAATATCTCCAATATTATATGTAGATTCTCTTTATAGATTTAATATATATATTATTTTCTTTAGTAATATATTTACAACAATAAATATACAAGTATTAATAAAATTATTTTAGAACTATATCATCTAAGATTACTATATAAAATTGCATAATTAATATGTAGTTCTATATGTAAAAAAAAGCATTTATATATCTAATATTGAAGAAAAGAATATATATATATACATATATATAGCTCAAATATAAATATATATTACCAAGGAAAAGAAGACCATATATCATATGTAAAAAAAGAGCATCTCTGTCTCTATTTCTTTTTGTCTCCCTGTTTATCTGTTTATCTCTCAGTCATATTGGAGATGGCATAATAGTGATTAGAGGCCTGGTTTCAGGATAAAGAGGGCCTGAATTTATATCCCACTTCTGATCCTTTTGATTCTAGGCAAGTCACAACTCTAGTGCTTTCTATATCTTTTTAAAACCAAAATTACAGAAAAGTGTTACAATAGTAGCAGAGTTCCCTCATTTGGGAATTCCTTACTTTGGTGAATTCATAGGTCTAATCCCTATCCTCATGTCTAATATTAAAAATATTATAGTGTCCTAGCATTTGGGGAGTAAAAAGGGATCTGGAAGCTGAGGGAATTGAAAGCCAGATAATTTAAAGCATAGGAATGATTTGAAAGTTCTTTGAAACCATTTAGTTCACATTTTGTTTTGCCAGAAAGTGTTTTCTCTGAATGAATTTAAACTTTTTTCTAATGTTCTTTGTTTTCTAATGTTACTTTTGTTGTTCTTGGTTGTATTTCTATTGTCCTTTTTTGGATTTTTTTATAATTGTCTAAGCCTACGATAAAGCTAAAATTTTTTGAAAATAATGAATTTTCAGTTTTTATTTTAGGTTCTTTAGAATAGGAAACAAAGCATGTTATAGTTGTTTTATTTTAAATAATTAAAGTGTAGTTCAGAAGCTCAGAGGAAAGAAAAAAATTGAATTCAGAATAATAGAGAATAATGCAAAGAATGAAAGATTTATTTCTTAGGAATAAATAGAAGAATAAAGAACAAAATATTCATAAAAGGAATTTAATTAAATTACTTATAAAAAGATGATTATCAAAACTTCGTATAAGAAATCATTTTGTATCAAACAAAGCTGGCCCAGAGGGAAATGGGCTTCCTTGAGAGCTAGTAGATTCTCTCTCCAAGCTTTTTAAGTATAATATGGGATGACCAGTTTTGAGATATGTTATAAGGGGTGTTCCTTTCCTTTGGACTAGATGGCCACTGTGGTACTTTGCAACTCTCAAATTCTGTGATTCTGGAACAGTTCCCCCCACACACACACACACACACACTTAACAGCATTCCTATCAAGAGAAGTGGAAAAATCCATGGTAATCCATAAAATCAGCTCTTTGTCCTATGAAACTCACATACTAAAAATGTATCCTTTTAGATAAATGGTAGATAAGCTGACACATTCATTCAATAAACATTCATTTTTCATCTACTTTGAGATATACTTAGAGGCACTAGATAATATCTTTACTTAGGAAATTTATTGCCTAATTAAAGAATATGAGCTACTATAGAAATCATCTAAGACAAAAATTGATGAATATATATAAAAGAATTAGTGTCACAATTTTGAATAAGAAAAGATCATTTCTGACATGGGAGAAGAAGGTAGCCTTCACTGAATAGGGTCTTGGAAAACAATTGGAAATAAAGCAGAAAAATGGAGGAGTTGTTGATGCAGCAGTCATTTGCATATTATAAAGATAATCAATATCTTTCCCCCTTTATTAACCACATTTGACAGGATTGGTAGTTTTAACCCAAATGGGGACATGGCGCTCTTAATTTCATTCTAGAATAAGTTAGGGGTTCAGATAATGTTGGCATCTCATATGTAGGTCCAAGCAGAAGCTTCTTTATCGTCAGTCCACAGCATGGGGCTTTAGTGAGGTCTTGGTCCTTCATTGTGTCTTCAAATTGTTGTGGGTTTATATCAGGAGCTCTTGCAACTTTCTTAAAATAATAGAGTTGGCGGATGTTGCAGTGGATGGAGCCCTGGACATGGGAATTAGGAAGGTCTGAGTTCATATCCAGCTCAGATACTTTGTAGCTTTGTGACCTTGGGCATGTCACTTAATGGATATGTGACCCTGAAAAAAAATGCCTAATTCCTTTGAGCCTCAGTTTCCTCATCTATGAAATAGGGATAATTTTATGACCTGTCTCACTGGGAAGTTGTGAGAAAAGGGCTTTGTAAACAATATGTCTATATCTCTGTCTACATTTAGACACAGATATAGATCTATAGTGTTATATCAATATCTATGTCTAGATACACACATTTATTTATGTATATGTGTGTATATATACAGTTTTCTCCATACATGTTTCTATATAGCTATATAAAGATATTTCTACATATATTTCTACATATTCACCGAAATTTCCATATATAGAAACAGGCAACGAGGTGGTACAGTGAATAGAATGCTGGGCATGGAGTCAGGAAGATTTATCTTTCTGAACTTAAATCTGACCTCAGTCACTCCAAGTCACATAACCTTCTGCCTCAGTTTCCTCATCTATAAAATGAGCTGGAGAAGGAAATGGCAAGCCATTTGCAGATGGTATCATGAAGAGTCAGACGTGACTGAAAAGACCGAATAACAATAGCTATGTATCTGTTTATGAAAGTGTGTGCTTGAGCGTGTGTGTGTGTGCAGAAAATACATCTATTTGAATTCCTTGTGGGGAGTAATGATTCCTCTAATGTCTCCCTATAGTTCAGGATTGCAAAGCTTGAATTCCCCTGTAGGTCTTTTCAGGGAATCAGGATATGTTTGGCTCTGTGCCTAGTTTCACAGCAGATGCCAGGGAACTTTTCTGAGCTGCTTTGATATGCCGGCAATAGTCTTGTTCTAAAGTTACCCCTTCAGTGAATGGAGTAGAAAAAGCTATGCTCTTATGATCTTGGTTTTCTGCATTGAAATTGAGGGGTGAGGGGAAAGGAAAGCTTAGAGTTAAATAATACCTCCTGAATAGCAGGATCTAAAAATGCCCATACTGATTTTTCCTGATGCAGTGTTTTTTAGTTTGAATTAAAGGGTAACCAGGAGTGGAGAATGCCATGCTGATCATTAACTAACTAGCTTGCTTTGGTAAATAATAAAACAGTAGTTTGTTTTCTTGCAAAATGATTGTTAAAGCAGCACAAAGGGTGGAGTTTGGACCTCCCTGATGGTGACAGCTTCACCTCTGACCCTATGATATTTTTTTCCAAATAATGAAAAAAAATAGAGATGATTTCTTTGCTATACTAAATGCCTTAATTTCCATTGTAATCTTTTGTTTTGTAGTGACTTGTAATTTTTCCTTTTTTAAAAGAAGCACAAACTATTTAGCTTGTACATAAGAAGAAAGAATAAAATAGGAAATGAGGAAGAACTTGAATTTCTTAGTCTAAAATTCCCCCTCTTCTTTTATTTTGCTTATTAAAACAGCCATTTTGTGTTTGTTCCTACAGTCATCTTTAGGCCCTTCAGATTTATCTCACACATCCTTTGTTCCAGTTAAGGGAAGGCTGATTATAACGTCTTTGGAGTTTTTCAGTGCTGTTTGGCAGGAGAGTGTTTAGTTTAGTTCCTCTTCTTGCTTCCTCTTTTCCCTGGGGTCAAATGTGCTGCCTCTGGAACATCTCCAGCTTCTCTCTGACCAGTAAAGCCAGAAAACCAATTACTAGATTCAAGCTTGGATTTTACTCTCTGTAATACTCAAGTCTCAATGCATCCAGTGGTATTTAAGCTGGTTCTTGGTGGTTTTTGGAGGAGAAGAGCTCAAATTAACTGTTAATACATGATCACCTGGATCATAAAGCCAAAAAGGAGGCCATCTCCCAGGAATTATAACATTAGGCTTATAGAATATAAGACTATGACTTCATATCCTGGATATTTGTGATTCTAAACAACCTTTTTAATAGTAAGTTAGCAGAGGTATAAAGAGTTCATCCTTAGAGGATATCAAACAAAGCTTTTCACATTTTTATGAGGAATAATTAGCTTAAACAATAAGACTAAGTAATATAAAAGCCAATTCTTGATTATTCATGGGACTAAATAGTCTATTTTATAGGGTCATCTAGCCCTCCTGCTTTTCCTCTTTACTTTTCCCCTTCATGTTAGCCATTTAAATCCTTGTTAATACCATCAGAAAATGTTTTGTAGAGGATATGAGAGAAGTGTCACACACCGGCCTCTTAAATTCCCTCCAAATCTGAGTCCTATGAAGCATCATTTATTTTCTCATTTATTCTTGGCTTTAAGAGAAAGGCCTCCAATGTGTAATGCTATTGGACAATTCTTTTGAATCAACTGTAGACTTTAATTTATTTAGGTTTTCACTGTTCCCTGATGATACAGATAATTTAAAAAGTGTTGGCACAACATTGTAATGGTATTTTCTTTTAGCTATAAGGTTTAAAAGAATCTTTCCTTTATGCTTTAAGTTTTTTTTTTTTTTTTTCCAGAAATAAGACTGGAAAGTTACCATAGTAGGATTGACCATCTAAAGAAAAACTTGTTTCTTGAAGGAGTCTCTATGTGGTTTGGCAAAAAAAAAAATTATATTTATGGGGTTAAATTCAGCCACAGTTAATGACATCAATTATCTATTTGTTGAAAATCTTTTTTGTGGCTTTCAAAAAGGTCACTGTCATTGGTGAGGCAGAGTTTTCTTTGGCTTTCTAAATTGCTTATCATTTTTCCTTCCAGCATAGTTCACTGTTACTTTGGCATCTTGCCATGAAGTGTGTGTGTGTACGTATATATTTTTGTGTGTATTTGTAAAGAGTGTGTATATCTATCTATGTATTAGTAAAGGTTTGTTGAGTTGAACTGGTTAGGCCGTCTTAAGTTTTCTGAGGCAGCTGGTGACTCAGTGAATAGAGCACTGGAGTCAGAAAGAACTGAATACCAGTTCAGCTTCAGACACGTTCTAGCTCTGTGACTCTTGGAAAGTCACTTAACCTCTTATTAGGTGACATTAAAATGGATCCACTCTAGAAGGAAATGGCGTACCACTTAGTACCTTTGCCAAGAAAACTCCAAATGGAGTCACTGAGAGTTGGACAAGAGTAAAAAGAAATAGTTGTTACCTAATTCTCTGCTCAATTTTTTTCTTTTCTTTAAAGCAAGAAATGATGGAATTTTATGCATAGAATCTTTTTAAAGAAGCTGCTGTCACAACTTAAGTTCAATATCGATACTGTTGACATGTCTCAGGAGAAATTTCCAGATATAGAGAATGCATTGAAGGAGCTTAACTCATCCTGTCCTTGCAGCCTTTGTGTTTGCATAATTTTTTATTGAAGTAAGGCCTACTCATCATAAGTTTATGGTTCCAAATTAGACTGTAGTCATTCAATCGATTGATCAATGAGATGAAGTTTAGTTTAGGGTCCTTGCCTTTATGGACCAAATCTGCTTAGGGACAATAGATATGTTCCAGCAAATTTGAGTTAAACTTAATATTAATTGAGTTCGATTATTAGTTAGAAAAAGTCATTTCACAGAATCTTAAATTTGGAAGGACCTTGGAGGTCATGATATCCAAGCCCTCATACGTCATCAACACATTATTAAATCGTCTCTGAACAAACACTTCAGTGTCAGTATTTCACTGGGGAAAAAAAAAAAGTTGGCCCTCAAACTTAAAAATAAAATGCCATTTGAAAATGCAGCAGGCTATTTGAAATCACAAAAGTAAAGGAGAAACTTATAATGTGTATACTATTACTACTAATGAAATTAATCCATCAGTCAAGTAGTATTTATTGAAAACCTGATATTTGCCAAGGATTGTGGTAAGCCCTGGTGACAGAAAGAAAGGACAAATAATAATAATAATAGTAATACATCCTTGTTCTTAAGTAGTTTGGAGTCTAATGAGGGAGAGAAGCTGCAAACAATCATGTACAAACAAGGTATGGAAAGGATAAATTGGAGGCAGGGTCAGAGAAAAGCAACTGAGGTTAAGACTGACCGAGAAAGGTTTCTTATAGAAGGTGAGAGTTTATCTGGGACTGGATAGAAGCCAGGGAAGCTCTGAGATGGAGATGAAAAGGGGAGGCGTTTGAGGCGTGGGGGCTAGCCAGTGAAAATACATATTTGGGAGATGGAGTGTGGTGAGACAGGAACAGTAAGGAGGCCAGGTTCATTGTTTTACATAGTAAGTGGAGGCTAGTAAGGTATAAAGGGACAGGGAAGCTAGGAAGAGACCAGATTATGAGAGGCTTTAAAAGCCTAATTCTGGTGGTATCCAAGAACTAGTGGAGTTTATTGAATAAGGAGTGATATGGTCAGGTCTACATTTTAGAAAGTTGGATAGTTGAATAGTAAATGGAGTTATTATTATTACTATTAGTATTATTATTTGGCCTTTCAATAATGCAGGTAATAAAGACCAGCACTAGGGTGGTGACAGTGTCAGAGGAGAGAAGTGTGTGTGTGTGTGTGTGTGTGTGTGTGTGTGTGTGTGTGTGTGTGTGTGTGTGTGATGTTGCATGGGGTAGAAAGGACAGAATTAAATGATTAAATAATGGGGTTGAGAGAGCGAGGAGTCAAGAATGACAATTAGGTTGTAAGCTTAAAAGTGTGGAAGGTCGAAAGTGCCTCTTACAGTAACAGAGAAGTTATAAAGAAGGGAGAGTTTTAAGGGAAGATAATGAGTTTAGTTTGGGGCATGTTGAGTTTAAGGTGTCTTATGGGACATCCAGTTTGAGATATGAAGCCAGCAGTTGGAGATGAAGAACTGGAGATCAGGAGAGAGGTTAAAGTTGGAAAAGTAAATCTGAGAGCCATCTATCTGCAAAGTGATGATAAATACTAATTCAAAATGTTAATGATATATTTGAATTCAGGAGGGTGAGTTTTCTTGACTTCAGACCCAGCATTCTATACTGTGACATCTAGCTGCCCATATATAGAACTTTAATTTCATCAAATTATAATATTTCAGTGTTTGCTCATTTTGTTGATAAGAAAACATATATGTATGAATATACATATATATGTAATATGTGTAATATACATATGTATATGTAGAAAACATACATTATATATAGAAAATACATTATATATATGGAAAACACACAGAGAATATATATATACACACATATATATGCATGTATATATATGTGTGTGTATGTGTGTATGTATATATATGTGTGTGTGTGTGTGTGGCACAGTGGATAGAGACTGAAGTTGGGAATATTCCTCTTCCTGAATTCAAATCTAGCCTCAGACATTTAGTTTTCCTTAGTTTTCTCATTTATAAAATAAGCTGAAGAAAGAAATGGCAAATTGCTCCAGAATCTCTGCCAAGAAATTGAAGAATCAGTCACGACTGAAATGATTGAACAAGTCAAAATATTAATGATATATTAAATCCAATATGTCATGAAATACTATAATCTTAAATATATTCATTAAAAATTCCACAATATGAACATTTCTTACTTGCCCATCTATAATTCTGAACTTAAGCCTTTTTCTTGGCAGCTTGGTGGTACAGAGAGTAGAGCACTGGACCTGAAGTTAGAGAAATAGGAGTTCAAATCTGGCCTCAGAAACTCATTGGGTATATGACACTAAGCAGGTCACTTAATGTGTTTGCCTGAGTTTCCCTTTATATAGTACAGGAGTGATAATAATAGCACCTACCTCCCAGAGTTGTTTTGAGAATAAAATGAGAAAAAAAAAATTTAAAGCATTTTGCAAACCCTAAAACACTGTATAAAGGCTATTATTATTACTTTAATATCTCTGACTTTATGTTCAAATAATTTTTTTCCTTTTCTTTGCTCATATAGAGTCTTGTTCAATCATTTTTCAGTCATTTCTGATTCTCTGTGACCCCATTTGGTGCTTGCTTGACAGAGATACTGGCATGATTTACCATTTCCTTCTCCATCTCATTTTACAGATGAGGAAACTGAAATAGAGTTAAGGAACTTTGTCCAGGTTCACAGTAAGTGTCTGGATTTGAATTCAGGAAGATGAGTTTTCTTGACTTCAGACCCAGCACTCTATACTATGACTCCTAGCTGCCCACATATAGAGCCTTAACTTCATCAAATCTTAGAATTTTAGTCTTTGCTCATTTTATCAGTAAGAAAACTTATATTCAATGAAGTATGT
The DNA here is from genome assembly GCA_023553655.1 of Myrmecobius fasciatus. Lineage (NCBI taxonomy): Eukaryota > Metazoa > Chordata > Mammalia > Dasyuromorphia > Myrmecobiidae > Myrmecobius > Myrmecobius fasciatus. The sequence continues at coordinate 325,334 of JAJPUD010001160.1, read as the reverse complement.
AGCAAAGATTTTTAGAAAGAAGCCAGTGACACTTTTATATTTAAGTAAACAAGATTAAGTGATTTGTCCTGGTTTACCCTACTAGTAAGTGTCTGAGGTTGGATTTGAATTCAGAAAGATGAGTTTTCTTGACTTCAGACCCAGCATTCTATACTATGACACCTAGCTGCCTACATATAGAACCTTAATTTCATCAAATTTTAGGATTTTAGTGTTTGCTCATTTTGTTGATAAGAAAACATATTCAGTAGGATGTAGGAAAGAATTTTAGAAAAAAGCTAGTAACACACTTATATTTTGGATGGAAGGATAATGAAAGGCATGAAGGCATGAAAATTAGGTAGTAAAATGCCTAATTTTTACATAGCAGTAGAAATTCTACTCATCATTCACTGGAACATATAGTTGGATAGTTAGTAGAGCTCAACAGGATTATATCAGTAATGGCTAATGTAACTTACTAAGTGACATTGGCTGAGTTATATACTCTTTCTTTGGGTATCTATGCATCTATGCATCTATGTATTTACACACACATGTGTGTGTGTGTAAAATAAATGGGGTTCAGGTAGGTACTTCTCCAGTGTTATCTACCTCTGACACCTAATCAGAAACTAATAGCATTTCAAATAGTGTTATTTGAGTCTAGCTAAATGTTTGTTCATGTAGTAGAGAATGTGGAATTTCCAGCTTGTGTAAACAATAGGGACAATATGAGATTATTTAGGCTCAACTTTTATGAATGCTTTTTTAGAACACAATAAATAAAGCTAGACAAAGTGCTTGCTGTGATGTGGAGGTGCTATTGTGTAGAGTCAGTTTTGATTTAATTTTGTGTGTTTTCATGAGTTTAAAAATCTCTAATTTTGCTTCTTGGCTTTCCTGGGTACCTTTAAGGCCCAAATGAAATCCCACTTACTAGACAATACCTTTCCTTCTTACCCTTTAATTTTAGTGACTTCCTTACGTTGATTATTTCCAATTTATCTTCAATATATTTTGTTTGAAGCAGCAATAGTTATAGCACTGGGCATGGGAGTCAGGAAGATATGAATGCAGATCCAGCCATAGACTGCTTATTAGCTGTATGATCCTAAGCAAGTCATTTAACCCTCTTTGCCTTAACCTACTGGCAAAGGAAATGGCAAACTCTTCCAGAGTCTTTACCAAGAAAATCCCGTGGACAATATGAGTTAAGGGGTCATGAAGAGTTGAACACAACTGAACAATAATAACAAAAATGACAACATACCGTGTTTATACAAATTGTTTACATGTTATATCCCCTATTAGATTTTGAACTTCTTGAGAACTGGAACCTTTCTTTGCACCTCAGTGCTTAGTATATAGTGCCTGACACATAGAAGATTCTTAATAAATATTTATTGATTGACTAAGATGGGTTAGAGAACATATAAAAGTTTTAGGTATATTATAATTTAATATTAGTAACTAGAAGAGTAAGATAATCCCATATTTTTTTCTTCTTTTTGGTATGATGCAATTTTCTAACACATTTACTTTTTAAGACTGATGAATTTGTTAATTCATTGCATTCCCTCTTACCAGCTTTTAACTTAAAATTAATTCTTTATCATTTTATTCTTCCTTTTAATTTGAAGTATTCTTTTGTCAAATCATTTGAACAAAAAAAAAAACCATAAGTACACAATGAAAAAAAAATCTATTTGTAGTTTAGTGTTTGGTCTGTCATGCTTCCATAAGCAATGAGGAATAAGGAAGTAATGCACACTGAATAACAGACTGTATAATCATGGTTGAGGCCCTGTTGATCAGCCCTATTTAGCTGAATAAATAATAGCTGTAGAAAACCTCCTCTTTGAAAGTACATAAAGCAGTACAGTTTTTTTGTCTGCTAATTTTCCTTAAAGACTAACCTGATGTATGTCTTTAATTATTTTAGAACTTTACTATAGTTTTTGGAGTTAGAATGTTAGCAAAAATAAATCCCTTAAAAAAGTATACTTTCTTTGATAATTTATCTTTATATAGGAAATTATTGGGTAATCTACCAGATCATGGTAATCCCAATTAGGATAACTGATGCAGCAGGATTTGTACATGGTTGGAAGGGGACAAGTTAGGGATTAGTCGCTCAAATCTCTTGGGACTGTGGATGAACATTTAGATTGTTTGGTTGGACTTGTTTAGAATTTAAAAAAAAAAAAAACAACGTTGGTTTCAGATTTCCATTTCATGTTTGGAATTATTGTGGCTTTGCCCTAAGAATGTTTTAGACTGGGTGAAAGGCAAAAAAAATGTGGAATGGAGAAGTGAGAGCATTATTGTTTACTGTTCAGTGAGTGAGTCCTTGTGGTTAGGAAATGCGTCTGTTTGGAGATTGCTGGATGACTTGAGACTTGATGGAAAACTATAATTCTTAGACACACACAAAAAATCCTGTTCTTAAAGGAGGGGGGTGTGAAGTTTTCCAAAATTTAGATTCTGTGCATCATAAAGTATATTGTTTTGACTTTCTTAATGGGTTTTATGTGTAATTATGTGTAAACTGAATTTAATGGTAGCTTGTTAGGATTTATTGAGAGGATTAATATGATTTTGAGTGAAATTTCAAAGCAATTATGATATTTAGCAGTGCAGACAATTTAATTCAACAAATACTTATTCAGCAAGGTACTATGTTGATCATTGTATTGGGGCAGTTAGGTGATTCAGTAAATAGAGCACTGAGTCTGGAATCAGGAGAACCTGAGTTCAAATTGAGCCTCAGACATTTCCTAACTGTGTGATTCCACACAATTACTTAACCTCTATCTGGGTCAGTTTTATCTATTGTTAAATGGGAATAATAACAGTACCTGCCTCTATAGGATTGTTGTGCAGCTCAAACAAGTTAATATTTATAAAGTAGTTAATGCGGTGTTTGAAACATTATAGGTGCTGTGTAAATGCTTATATCTCTTATTGATCCTCTTTCCTACCAATCTTTACTAAATACAGAGGTGCATATCACAGTACTAGGTGATTAGAAATAATTGATGAGTGAGTCTAAACAATGTTGCTGTTATTCCACTAGAGATTTATGACCCAAGGACCTTAAAGTTAGCACATATGTGTACAAATAGTAATATAACATAACATTATATTGTAAACAGACATTTTAATTGCAGTTAGAAGATCTTAGTTTTAAGTCCAGATTCTTTCCTTTTATATATGAAAATTGGACAAATTGCTTAACCTCTCTAAGTCTCATTTTATTCCGTTCTACAATAAGGGAGGTAGACTCAATGGTCTCCAATTTCCTTTTTAATTCTAAATTTTATGATAATTAACTTTCAGTTATTCTTATTAATGGAGGCAATAATGGTGTAGAAAATCCTGAACAATGAATGAATATTAATTATCCTAAATAGGTAATTAATAATCTTCAGAAGCAGTTGGGTGGTACGAGTGGTACAGTGGATAGAAATTGGGGCCTTGAGTCAAGAAGATCAAAGTTCAAGTTCAGCCTCAGACTCTGTTAATATCACTGTGGGCAAGGTATTTCATCTCTGTCTGCCTCAGTGCCCTCATCTGTAAAGAAGAAATAATGATATTACTTAACTCTCAGGATTGTTGTGAGGATCAAATGAAATAATATTTGTAAAGTGCTCAGTATAGTACTTTGCATATAATAGGTACTATGTAAATGGTGTCTATTATTGTCATCCTCATTATCATCATCATGATCATCATCAGATGTTTTGTGTGCATTATTGGCTTTTCTGTTGTAGCAGATTTACCTTTCTGATTTAGTTTGCATATGTTCATGTTAAAATTAATTTGCATTTCCTGAACAAATACCAAACACAGTTGAAAAAGGGGGAAAGAAACCTGAAATCATTCTGGCTAGCAATAAAAAATATAATTAAATGCTTTTTGTGTATAGTACATAAAAGTACTTGAGGTGCAATTAACTGAAATTATGTTAAAGTTAGGGAAACTACAGTAATAAGAATAATAGCTGATGGTAATTATAATAGCCAATATTTATATAACACTTTGAGGTTTATAAAACATTCTGCATACATTTTCTCGTGTAAATTTGAAGAAATCAGAGCTTTTGGAGGAAAGTCTTTTGTCAATCTTGTCAGTACATATTTACCAGCTTCTCTCATAGCAGTTCTTTTTTCCCCCAACTCACACAGTTTCTAGCCTAGTCTAGGGCCTCACAATCTGTCAAAATTACTGCAATTGTTTTTTAATTGGTTTCCTTGCTTTCAGCCTTTCACTTCCCACACAATTATTTTCTTGTAACAAAGGTCTTACCATGTCAATCGGTCTTCCTCCATCTCATTGACCTCATGAGGCTCTCTAGGGTCAGATAGATATTAAACTCCTCTGACTTCTAAACTCCTTCACAAACATGGTTCCAACCTGTACTGCTAATGTCACAGTACATTATTCCCCTTTGTGCTCTGCAGTCCAGCCAAATAGGCTCACACTTGACATCTCCTCTCCCTTCTTCACGGCCTTATCTCTTTGTCTACAATGCATTTGCTCCTGTCCTCTACCTTTGAGGAACCCTAGTTTCCTTCAGAACTCAACTCAATCACAACTTTCTTCATGAAGCTCTTTCCTGATTCCTCTCCTCAAATATTAAAGCTTCCTCTTTCCCAAGTTACTTCATGTTTATTTTGTATTTAGGTATAAGTATCCATGTGGACTCTTCCAATTGAAGATAAGCTCTTTGAATTTAGGAAGTTTCATTGATTCCTTTATGTCTCCAGAGATCAGAGAATAGTCTTGACACATAGTAGGTGCTTAATAATTTCTTGTCAACCTGATCCAACCATTCTGGAAAGCAATTTGGAGCTATGCCCAAAAGGCAAGCCTATTATTTGATTTAGCAATACTGTCACTAGGTCTGTATTCCAAAGGGATTACAAAAAAGGGGGACAGACCTACATGTACAAAAATATTTGTGGTAGCTCTTTTTTGTTGGGGCCAAAAATTGGAAATTGACGGGATGCCCATTAGTTGGGGAATAGCTAAACAAACTGGGGGCATATGAATGTAATAGAATACTATAGCACTATAGGAAATGATGAGCAGGCAGATTTCAGAAAAACCTTTGAAGAGTTAACATGAGCTGATACACAGTCAGGTGAATGGAACTAGAATATCATACACAGTAACAACAGTGTGTGATGATCCACTGAATAATTAGCTGTTCTCAACAATACATGATCCAAAACAATTCCAAAGAAATTATGATAAAAATACTATCTATATCCAGAGAAGGAACTGATGGAGTCAGGAATACAGATTGAATCATACTATTTTTGTTTTATTTTATTTTTTGTGTTTTTTTTCCTCTTGGTCTTTTTCTTCTTCTGTAAGTACTATAGAAATGATTGCACATATACAGCCCATATCAAATTGCTTAGCATTTTACAGAAGGGGAAAGAGAAAATTTGGACTCAAAAGTTTTTTAAAATGATTTCAGAGGCAGATAGGTGGTACAGTAAATAGAGTACCAGGCCTGGAGTCCAGAGGACCTGAATTAAAATCCAGCCTTAAATACTTGACACTTCCTCATTGTGTCACCCTGATCAATTCACTTAACTTGAATTACTTTGCAAAAAAAAATTAAAATTTATCTTCACATGTAATTGAAAAAACTAAAATATTATTAAGAAAAAAATAAATGTTCATTAATTTATTGATTATATAAAAGTATATAAGGACATAAGTGTATTCTTATGTTAACAAGAATAGTAGTATTAAGGCATGAAGAGAGATTTATTGATTTACAGTTATTGATTTACAGATAATGGAAGAATTTCAAGAACTGGAAGATTTTCCTGAAGAATTTATCTTTCTATAAGTTAATTTATTATTGACTATTAATTGATTTAAGTCAATATCCAGTTGCCTATTTATGAAACAATTTGTTTCCAAGTTACTACTCTGTTAACTCCTTTCTTTCTTATTCAGAGAATGTGAGTAGAAATAACAAATATTATAGAATAGCTCATTTTAAATGATTAATAATTAATTAAATTAATTAAAATATCTTGAATTATTACCAAAGCACACTTAATAAGAAAGTGGGAAGGCTAATAATGAGGATCTTCAAACTTTCTGGACTGAATTGCTGATTTAATACATCATAGACATATTTGGGTATTGTCTCCAGACATTTATTTGTTCAATCCTAAGATGGCTAAGAAACATGATAGGAGAAATAGCTAATATTCACCTTTAAAATATAAGAACTTTATACTGTATGTGTATTATCTGTGAACAGAAATTACTAGGGTTCATGGTACTTTCTCCCTTAGTTCTCATTCCTTCATATATAGCATTTACCATCACAGATCATCCATAATGTTTCCAAATCTGATTGCTTTTTACCTTTTATTGTTATTTCACTTTGAAGCAACTGACTGGATATTCGAATTGATAGAGAGTGAGGAAGTAAGGATAATTCTGAGATTACATACCTGGGAGATTAGAAGATCAAGGATCCTTAATTAAGAGGGGTAGTTTATAAACTTGTTTAAAAAATATTTGTGGGGCTGTTAGTGGTTCACTGGATAGAGTACAACCTTACAATCTGGAGGACCTATATTCAAATGTGGCCTCAGACATTTGACACTTACTAGCTGTATGACCCTGAGCAAAAACAAAAACAAAAAAATACCTGATAACTACATTTCAGTATAATTGATTTCATTTATAATCATATATTTTATAGTATGTATCAAAACCAGACTGCCAAAGAGGGCCATTATGAAAATAAATATTTACAATCTACATAAAATAATAAAAATGTTTACTTTAGATAGAAATAAGAGAGTTCTTATAAAAGAATGAGTTTGGGTCAGAAGGGTAATTAGCTCTATTTTGAATGGGCCACAAACAGAATCTGGGCAATCAATCATTCAAAGTTAAGGGACATGTCTCAGTTTCTGAGCCTGCAAAGGAGACTAAGAAGTAATAACTGACAGATAGGACAGAAATCAAGAAAGAATATTATCATGAAAACTCAAAGAGAAGTCAGTGTCTAAGAGGAAAGTGCTTTTCAATATAAAATGCCCAGAAAGGTCAAGAGGAATGACAGCTGCAAAAAGACCAACAGATTTGGCGATTAAGACATCATTGATAACTTTGAAAAGAACAATTTCAATTGAGTGATGAAGTCAGAAGCTATATTGCCAGGGATTGAGGAGTGAGTAGAAGTAAAAGAGACAGCAAATAGAGACAGCTTTTTTCTAGGATTTTGGTTAAGAAAATGAGAACAGATATAGGATAACAGCTTAAGGGAATGGTAGAATCTAACTGGCTGGGCTTTTTTGCCTAGGATGGAGAGACTTGAACATAGTTAAAGGCATTAGGAAAAATCCAATGGATAAGTAGAAGGTGAAGATTAGAAAGAGGAAGGATGGAGAACTGTTGCTGGAGATAGGGGATGATTGACAGAGTCTAAGAAGTTGGGAGAATATGGGATCAAGTACAGATGTAGCATTAGCCTTAACAAGGAGAAGGCCAACTTGTCATCATAGTATGGAAAAATGGAGAAATTAAGAAATCTTTTAAGGGCTTTTGAGATGAAGAGAACTGGAGAAAAGAAAGTTCATAGCAAATAACCTCAATTTTATCCCATAAAGTAAGAAGTGAGGACCTTAGCTTAGAGAGAATGGAGAGAAGGAAATTTGGAAGATTTGAAAAGAAAAAGTTTGGAATAGTTTCCGTGGGAAGTGACATAGGGAATATTATTTTCGAGGAATAAAATATAAAGCATCTATGAAATATATGTATAAGCCAACTCATGGGGAGGGGCGAAATTCCATCCAAAAAAAAAGTCGTGCTTCTATACATTTTTTTTTCCCAGAGAATAGGAAAAATGCATAAGTTAACTATTCCATAAATCTAAGTTATGTATAGCTAAATTGCTACATAGGTGATCTGTGATACATGCATATACATATATGTATAACATAAGTGCGCTAAATTTTTTCTGTTTTACATTTTAATGTGAAACATATAGGCCTGTTTATATGTTTTTGATGCTTAAAAACAATATTGCCCATATTTTGCTTTTGCAAAATATCCATAATTTATCTATTGCTATATTTTCTCTCAGGGTGGAAAAAGGAAAGGAGGAATTCTATGTAAGTATATCTTTTTGAACATTTTTTGTTTCTGTCTTCATTTTGTAGTGAAAAAATCTGGAGTGTTGATTGTAAAGATTATAGAGATGCATGAGGAATGCACAATGCAGATTGCCATCTGTGAGTTGTTAGAGATGTCTCCTGCTGACAATTCTTCTAAACAAGATGCTGTCCTGGACCCTGGGACCCCACTCAAGGTCTTGTTCACGAAGGAAACTGCAATTCACCTGAAGGGTAGTCCACAGGATATCATCTATATCTATCCTCCCTGGTAAGTACAGAGAGTTGTTCTAGTAACTGCAGCTTGTAACTCATCTTGTATAAAAAGGCATTTTTATCTGGAACATTTTTGTCATATTATTATAGAAAAGCCTTCTGCAGAAGAGAGCCAGGTTTTGTCTTATGTTTTATGTAACAGAGACGATGAACTGTCTTTGGCGGCTTGTTAGTGCTTCTGGCAGGCAGATTAGTGCCTAGAAGAAAAAAAATTCAAAATTCCTGCCAGCTAAATGTTGTTTTAAGAATTGACTGCTTTTGTTTTATTTTTGTTTGTTTTTTAAAATTGTTGTTCCAAGGAAAGAATTAGTGGCAAAAATATGATAATCAACTAATACAAATATGTTAATAAGTCAGAAAATTTCTTACATAATTCAGAATTTAGCTTCCTTAAAAGCATAAAATATATGTAACAGTGGGATGTTAATTTTTACAAGTCTTACTGTCATGTTTTTACTATAGGCATGTGCCTTTTAATAAAGTAATTTTCTCTTAGCACTCTTCCCTTTTCCTGCCCTATTCTATTCCCCACCTTGGAACCTAATAATATCATTAAATACTTACTAAGAAGAAAGAAAAAGACATTTTAGGAAAACCAACCAACACATTGACTACATCTGACAACATATTTCATATTTTAGTTCTCTACTTCTCCACATAAAGGGGAGAAATATATGCTTCTTTAGCATTTTTTCAAAATTTTTCACTATAACCCACCCAGTTTTTATCGAGTATTATTATTTTGCTTCCATCTTTACATTTTCTTTACATTTCTTATGTTCATAACTTTTTGTCTTAATAATATTTCATAAATCTATATGAGAATTTGTTTAGCCATTTGCCCAGTCAATAAAGGCTGATTTGGTTTTCAGTCTTTTGTTTTTTGTTTTCAGATTTGGTTTTGCTATAACTGTTCCTATTTTGTTGTCTACAGCATCTTTCCTTTTATTAGTGACTTACTTGAGATATATATTTGTAAGTGGGATTCTTGGCCCAAAGGTTATGAACACTTCACTCATTTTCTTTTTAATTCTGAATTGTTTTCCAAAGTTACTGGACTTTGGACATACAGAGCATGTGTTAGTGTCTTTTTCTTCCCATACCCTTTTCTTACGACTGTCTCCATTTTTTTTTTCATTTTTACTAATATGAGAGGTGTCTGATAAAATCTGTTTCTGTAATTTGTATATCTTTTTTTTATTTGCATAACATATGTGTGGGTAATTCTTCAACAATAATCCTTACATAGCTTTCCGTTACAAATTTTCCCCCCCAACTCCCCACCCCTCCCCTAGATGGCAGGATATCCACTACATGTTAATTATGTTAAAATATTGGCAAATCGAATATATGTTGTATATCTTTTTTTTCCCTGAGGCAATTGGGGTTAAGTGACTTGCCCAAGGTCACACAGCTAGGGAATGTTAAGTGTCTGAGACCAGATTTGAACTCAGGTTCTCCTGACTTCAGGGCTGGTGCTCTGCATATCTTTTTTTTTTTTTTAGCAGTGTTTTATGGTTATTGATTATTTGTATTCTCTCAAACAGTTCATCAGAAAACTTTGTTTTCAAAGCTTTTGATCAGTGGAAAATGGATCTTGGACTTATATACAGTCTTATATAAATGTATATTTATGTATCAGACTCATTATAAATATTTAATTCAAAGGATTTTTTCCCCATTTGATAGTTTCTGGCCATATCAATTTTTTTTCATGCAAAAGCTATTTAATTTTAATGTAATTGGCACTTATTATTTTGTTTTGTATGATCACTTATATGCCTTGTTTATTTAAAAATTTCCTCCCTAAGTCTGAGACTGATAGTACTGCTGGGTTTTATGAAGCTGGTGGATCTCTTAAGCTTGGGAGTTCAAAACTGCTATAGGGCTAAAAGCCTATTGGGTGTTTGCACTGTCTGGTTCCAGTATGCTAAGCTTTTGGGAGTGAGAGGTCAACAAGTTTCCTAGGGAGAGAAAAATCAGCCCAGGGTAGGAATGGAGCAGGTCAAAGTTTTTGAGCAGATTGGTGATAGATTTGAGCCCATGAATCGTTGCTGTACTTTCACCCTTCCCTTCACTTCCCCTCAAAAAGTTCTCCCATTTATCATATCAATGAAAAGAATTTCTTGTGGCGCATAATTTTTTTGTTGTTTGATCTTTTATATTTAGGTTTGGATATATTTGGAGATCATTGTTATATATATGGTATAAATGTTGATCCGAACCTAATTTCTGCCAAGTTGTCTTATAGTTTTCATAGCAGCTTTTGTTGAATATGTTTGTCAAACACTGGACTACTATCTTGTTTGATCTCTTCTGAGTTTTGCTTATTTAGTATGCTTTACTAATCAACTTTTGAATTTTTTTGAACTACAAGATGGTTTGGGGGCTTATTACTTCATATTAGAGTTTGAGATTTGTTAAATTTATGCCCATTCTATTCCTGACTTTTTTTTTCACATTTCCTCTTGAAGGAGATATTGTTCTTCCAAATGAATTTTGTCTAATTTCTAAAGAAATCTTTGTCAATTTAATTTAGGTAATATAGTCATTTTTATTAATAGTCATTAGTATAGTCATTTATTATTGATGTAGTAAAGCCATGCACAATAACTCTCTAAATATTGTCTTTTATTTTTGCAAAAAATGTTTCATACTTGTATTTATGTAAATATCAAGTGTCTTTTGGTAGATTAATAGCTGACTTTGTATCATTTTGAATGGAGTTTCTCTTTTTATCATTTCCTCCTTGTTTTTCATTAATACTATGTAGATGTCACTGATTTTTGTGAGTTTATTTTGTATCTTGCAGTTTTATTGAAGTTATTAATCACCTAGTTTATTTACTGATTCCCTGTGGTATTCTAAGTAAGCTTATCTTATCTACAATTATCTTATCTACAATTAGAAATTTTTTCCTCCTTTTCAGTATTTATGTCTTTAATTTCTCTCTTTTACTTTATTGCTATAGCTAACATTTCTAGAGTTATTTAAACTGTGAGACAATAATTTTCTTAAGAGAAAAAATTCTGTCTTTATGAAAGTAAGACAACCCCTCTCCTCTACCCTCAATTGTCTTAGAGTTACAGAAAGTACTTTAAAGTTCATAACTCTACTATTCCATCCAGTGTAGCAATTCTCTCTATGATATCTAGGACACATGATCATCCAGTTTTAATTTAAAACGTACTTTATTTTTAGCATCTCTGATTACTAGAAAGTTCATATTTATGTTCTGTTTGTTCTTGATTCCTTTCCCTGGAGGCACATCAAATCCACAGACTCTGTTTTCTACAACACAACATTTCAGATATCTGAAGATACTGTTATATCCTTCTGGGTATTCTCCTCCTCAGGATAAGCCAATACAAATCCTTAAACCAGTCCTCCAAGTTTTCTCATTATAACAGTTGAATGTCACAGTCAAATGTCAAATGAACAGAGCACTGAACCTTGAAAGTTATTTTATCTTACTGTCTTAGTATCTTCATCTGTAAAATGAAGATAATAAGAGCAGCTACTTCCAAGGACTGTTGTGAGGATCAAATGAAATACTTGTAAAGCATTTTGGAAAGGTGTTATCTCAATGCACGCTGATGTTATTTTTATAAGTTTTCAGACTCTCTACCACCTTTGTTGTTCTTTCTTACTTGTATTTTTTTTTAAGGAAGGAATAAATTAAACCTGAAATTAACTAGATTCATTAAAATACAGTGAAGATAACATAGACATTTAAAAATTTAAAAAACTAAAAATGAGGAGCTTCTTTGTTCCTGTCAGTTCTATTTTCCAGGCTGTTTTTAGTGTAGATGAAGATAAAACTCAGTCATGGAAAGCATATTTCATTTTATCTGGACTTAACAGTATTGAGGGGGCAACAGTTCCAATTATTGCCTGAAAGATCAATTAACCATGTTACTTCAAATTAAAGTGAGGAAGCCATTGACTGAAAAGCATACCTGACAGCTGGAATTCAGATATTCTTATCATAGCAGAAACATTAGAATGGATTCTTAACAAGTGCCAACTTAGATACTTCTTTTCAAAACTTTTCCCCTTCCCACAGAAGGTATTAATGCTTCTTAAGAGGTTGTCTCTTTTCTTTTTCTTTTTGAAAACAGGTAATATTAAATTATCAGGCACATAATAAGTGCTTAATAAATGGTTTTTGATTGACTGTTAACCTTAATTCTTCAGATTTCTGGAGGAATTATGATTCCATTTAAATGCTTTAAAATAATTTTTAAAAGCTTGTTTAAAATAATCGTTTAGGCATAAAGAGAACTTAGGAAAGTTTCTAAGCATTACAGGACTGTTTTGTTACACTGATAATATTTAGAAATTTTTTTTAAATATTTAGCAAAAATGTTATAGCATCGCTGTTTTGTTTCCTTAAATAAATTTCTTAATTTACAATATAAATTAAATAAATTTCTTAATATACAAAATCCTTAAGCAAAAATGATTCACAAAATGGGTGAATGTTTGTTGTTAGAAATCCTGACACTTCCCTCCTCCCCCAATTCTCATCTAGAACATTGAAAATCCTAGGGCTTTGTCAATGTTTGCACAACTTTGTACACATCAGTAGTTCTTAGTACCACATACTGAAGTTTTCATTGATAATTTCTGCTTGTCTTTCACCTCCAAACTCTACCTCTCTTCCAGTTCCTTCTCTTCTGCTTATAGCAAATATTCTAGGTTTCCCCTTTTCTAAACCAAAAGTCCTTTTCCGTGACTAGGCAATCCATTTAAACATTAAATTATTTTTCTCTTCCACTGTCAGATTTCTAAAAATGGATATTTTTTCCTCCACCTTTATTTTCTCTATTTCTTTATTCATTCATTCCTGAAGTCCTTATAATTTGGCTTCTCTCCCCACAACCCTGTTTAATGAATCTCTTGAAGTCTACTTACTAAGCCAGTGCTTCTTTTCCATATCTAGAGGCCTTTTCTCATTTTACCTTTCTGTGGCATTTTCATGTTATTGCCTAATCTTATTCTTGAACTTTCCTTATTCTCTGCTTCAGTGACATGAGTCTCCCCCTCATAGGTTCGTCTTCTTTTATCTCACAATTGTGGGGTCTTCCTTAATTGTCTTCAATCCTCTTCTATGAACACACTCTTTTATTTAGCAACTCCAGCTATTCCCAGGATCTCAGTTATCATCTCTTTGCATCCAAGTGTATATAGCTACCCCTAATTTCTCCTATGACTCCAGGCTCCCAAACCAAATGCTCTGGAATCTCCCCCAGATATCATTTTGGCTTCTCAAACTTAACCTGTTCCAAATGGAACTCATTATCTTTCTTCACCTCATATCTTTCTTCATCTGCCAACCGCAGTGCCAAATAAAGCCCTCTTTCTACCTTGATTATTTCTGATAGCAGCAAAATCTTTCTAGTTGTCCAGATGACATTTCATCATGATAAAACTTTATCATCATTTTTGAACCTTCTGTCTCCATACAATTGTCTTATTCCCCTTTATGCTCTATACATTCCAGTTGAAGTGGAAATTCCTTAATTTCATCCTTACCTCCTCTTTCAAAAGTTCCACATTCAGAACTTCTGAGAACAAAGATGGTGGAGAAGCAGTAAGTCATCATATCTCTCCCCTATTTACTTCCAAACAGCCATAAAATAATGCCCTAAAACAAAACCTGGAACAGCAGAACCAGCAAAAAGATGGGGCGAAACTATCTTTGGGCCCAAGAAATTCAGAAGATCCAGAAGAAAGGTCTGTCTCATTCTCAGTTCATGCCAGCAGCAAGATTCACCTCAGCAAAGCAATGGGGGATTCTGAGGCCCAGTATGGTATCCTCCAATAGCTCCAGCCATTCTCCCTACCACCTCCTCATTACATCCCAGACACCAGGGTACCCTGTGGGGTTCAGGAGCAACATCAGTACAGCACCAGATCAAAAAATAAGGGCTTGTAGCCACTGGCACAAAACTCCTGAGAAAATGCCTTTTCCATCTCAGGAGCAGAAATCAAATTTAAAAGAAAGGAAAAAAGACAAAAGGATAAGCAAAAACAACAACAACAAAAAATTTGACCATAGGAAGTTATTATGGTGACAGGAAGATCAAGACACAGAAGAAGACAACAGTGTCAAAAAATATATAGACAAAACCCCACAGATAAACAGGAATCTCAGAAAGAACTCATAGAAGAACTCAAAAAAAGAGCCTAAAAATCATGTGAGAGAGGAAGAAAAAAATTTGGAAAAGAAATGAGAGGGATGAAACAGAATTATGAAAAAAAAAAGAGTTGCTTAAAAAGTAAAACTGGCCAAATAGAAAAGGAAATACAAAAATCCACTGAAGAAAGCTAATCCTCAAAAGTATAATTAGCTAAATAGGAAAGAAAATAATAGAAACTAATTTAGGAAAACAGCTCCTTAAAAGTTAGGATTGGGCAAGTGGAAGCTAATGGCTATGAGACATCAAGAATCAATTAAACAAATTGAAAAGAATGAAAAAAAAATAGAATAAAATTTAAAATACCTCATGGGAAAAACAACTGTGGAAAATAGATCCAGAAGAGACAATATGAGAATTATTAGACTATCTAAAAACCACAATCAAAAGGAGAACCTGGACAACATCTTTTAGGAAGTTATTGAGTAAAACTATCCTGGATTTTACCCAAAGAGAAAAATAGGCATTTAAATAATCCACCAATAGGGACAGCTAGGTAGTGCAGTGGATAGAGCACCATCCCTGAAGTCAGGAGGACCTGAGTTCAAATCTGGCCTCAGACACTTAACACTTCCTAGCTGTGTGACTCTGGGTAAGACACTTAACCCCGATAGCCTCAGGGGAAAAAAAAAAAGGCAAAAATAAATAAATAAATAAACAAACAAGTAAATAAATAAATAAATAATCCACCAATCACCTCTGGAAAGAGATCCCAAAATAAAAAAATTGTATTTATTTATTTATTTTTTAATGAAAGCTTTTTATTTGCAAAACATACAAAACATATGTATGGGTAGTTCTTCAACATTGATCGTTACAAATTTTCCCCCCAGTCCCCTCCTCTCCCCTCCCCTTGATGGCAGGAAGCCAACTACTTGTTAATTATGCTAAAAACTTGACAAGTCGAATATATGTATACATATTTCCACACTCATCTTGCTGTTCAAGAACAATCATATCTACATGAACAAAAAATATCTGAGAAAGGAAACCTAATGCAAGCAAACATTGATAGAGACCATGAAAATATTATGTTGTAGTCCACATTTCATATCCCTCTCTCTGGGTGTATATGGCTTTCTTTACTGAACAATTGCAACTGGTTTGAAACATTTCATTGTTGAAGAGAGCCATGTCCATCAGAATTGATCATCATATGCATTGTTGGTGGAGCTGTGAACGTATACAGCCATTCTGGGGAACAATTTGGAGCTATGCTCAAAAAAGTTATCAAACTGTGCATACCCTTTAATCCAGCAGCATTTCTATTGGGCCTATATCCCAAAGAGATCTTAGAGGAGGGAAAGGGACCCACATGTGCAAGAATGTTTGTGGCAGCCCTTTTTATAGTGGCTAGAAATTGGAAACTGAATAGATGCCCTTCAATTGGAGAATGGCTGAACAAATTATGGTACATGAATATTATGGAATATTATTGTTCTGTAAGAAATGACCAGCAGGACGGTTTCAGAGAGGCCTGGAGGGACTTGCATGAACTGATGCTGAGTGAAATGAGCAGAACTAGGAGAACATTATACATTTCCCCTTTCTCCCTTTTCCCCTCCCCAGTATATTGCTTTTGATGACCACCTCCCCCAAACAATCCTCCCCCCCTTTAGAACCCTTACCCCTTTTTTATTCCTTTCCCCTGATTCTTCTATTTTCCCTTCTATTAGTCTATCCCTTTGTTTTCCTCCTTTTCCTCCCACTTCCCTAGAAGGAAGGACAAGTTTCTTTGTGAAACCAAATGTGTCTGATATACTCTTTTAGAGCCCAATCTGATGAGAATAACATTTACACAGTGCTTATCTCCCTCCCTTCTTTCCCTCAATTATATTAGGTTTTCTTTGCCTCTTCATGAGATTTTACCTTATCTTTACCTCCTTTTTTTTTAAACCTTATTTTACCACCTTTTCCCTCTTTTCCCCAGTATGATAGCCTTTTCCCCTCTAGTTTTTCATATTATTGAAGTCATATCAAATTATACCCCCAATCTTTAAGTATCCCCATAGTAGAAATATAGTTCTCAAGAGTCCTTTCCTTTTTACCTTTTTATACTTCTCTTGAGTTCTGTGTTTGGAGGTCAAATTTTTTGTTCAGATCTGGTTTTTTCATTAGAAATAGGTGAAATTCACCTATATCATCAAATAACCATCTTCTTCCCTGGAAGATAATACTCATTCTAGCTGGATAGGTTATTCTTAACTGTAATCCGAGTTCCTTTGTCTTTTGGAATATCTGGTTCCAGGCCCTTTGATCCTGCAATGTGGAGGCTGACAGATCGTGTGTGATTCTAATTATAGAATTTGAATTGTTTCTGTCTAGCTGCTTGCAATATCTTTTCCTTGGCACGATAGTCCTGAAATTTAGCCACGATATTCCTTGGGGTTTTAATTTTGGGGTCTCTTTGAGGAGGTGATCGGTGAATTCTTTTGATGGTGATTTTGCCTTCTGATTCTAAAACCTCAGGGCAGTTTTCTTTCAGGATTTCCTGGAAAATAGTGTTTAGATTCTTTTTTTTCTTCGTGGCTTTCAGGAAGTCCAATAATCCTTAGATTGTCTTTCCTAGATCTATTTTCCAAGTCAGTTGTTTTTCCTAGGAGATATTTAATATTTTCTTATATTTTTTTCATTTTTTTGTTTTTGTTTGACTGATTCTTGAAGTCTTATTGAGTCATTCATTTGCATTCGTTCCGTTCTAATTTTTAATGTATTGTTTTCTTCAGTCACCTTTTTCAGCTCCTTTTGTGACTGGCCAATTTGTTCATTGCATACTTTTTCCACTTCACCAATTTTGTTTTTCAGTGCATTGTTGTCTATTTCCAATTCACCAATTTTGTTTCTCAGTGCACTGTTGTCTATTTCTAATTCACCAATTTTGTTTTTCAGTAAATTGGTGTCTTTATCATATCTCTTTTGGAGGGCTTCTTGCACTGATCTCAATTCATTTACCCATTTTTCTTCTAACTCTCTTTTGAGATTCTTTATGCAATCTTCCAGGGAAGCTTTCTGAAATGAAGAGCAGCTCATGTCCGCCTTTGTGGCTTCCTCTGGGGTTGCTTTCCCTTTAGGAACTTCAGGATCTGGGGTCTGACCTTCTTTCTCTTCATAAAAGCTGTCTATGGTGAGAGCTCTCTTCTGCTTCTTACTCATTTTTTTTTTTTTCCAAAAAAAAAACAAAAACCACTTGGGGTCTGTTTAAAGCTGAGAAGTGGTGGCTGTGGTAGTTTGCCCTGGGGCAATTGGGATAATTAACTTCCAGTGCTGGGCTGGTCGGGCTAGGACTTTACTTTTGCAGAGGGTTCCAATCCACCTTTTATTAAAAGGCAGATCTGCCAAAGCACCTGCCCACAATCAGGGCAGAGTGTCCCCAAGAGCCTCAGATATACTCCCCAGGTGTTTACAATTTCTGCCACACTGGGCTGAGTCCCGCCTAGTTTCCTGCCCTGTCTCCTGGAGCTGTGCCTGGCAAACTGCTCACCCCCCTGCCTGACTGAAACAGACCTGCTATGAAGCTCTTCAAAGGTAACTTCTGCAAGAAATGTTTCATAGTCCAAATATTTCTGGGTTCGTTGACTTAAAAATCAGTTCAGAAGCTTATTTTGCTATTGATTTGAGAGAAGGTCAGAGGAGGACACAGAGAGTGGTGTCTTCACTCTGCCATCTTGTCTCCACCCCTCCCAAAATAAAAACTTTAAGGAATATTTTAGTGAAATTGCAGAACTTATTAGGCCAGTTTAAAAATACTGCAAGTAGCCAGAAAGAAACAATTCAAATATCAGGGAACCAAAATCAGGATTCCACAGGACTGTCACATTAAAAGATTAGGGGTCATGGAACATGATATTCTGGAAGGCAAAGGAGCTAGATCTACAACGAGAAATCGCTTACTTAGCAAAGTTAAGGATCATACATCAAGAGAAAAGAGGTCATTCAGTGAAATAGAAGGATTTTGAGTTTTGATAAGATAAAAATCAAACAAAAAATTTGATCTCTAGTATCACAACCCAAGAAAAGCATAAACAGATAAAAAGAGAAAAGAAAGCATAAGGGATTCAACAGAACTGAACTGTTTTCACCTCTACCTGGGAAGATGATGCATATAATTCTTAAAAAATGGATCACTAATAATATAACTAGAAGGAATTTGCATAGATATAGGGTATGGGTATAAGGTAAATTTCAGGGAATGACATAAAATATAAGAAAGAGGAGTACTTTGGGTCAAAAGTAAGGGAAAGGTAGAATGGAGTAAATTATTTCACATGAAGAGGTGAAAAAGACCTATTACAGCAGAGAGTAAAATGAGAGGGTGGGCTTTGGGCATTGCTTAAATTTTACTCATCAGTATTGACTCAAAGAAGGAATAACGTACACAATCAGGTGAATATAAAAATATATTTTACCGGACAGAGAAGTAGGTAAGGAGGAAATTCAGTAAAGGTGGAGTGAGGGGAACTTAATTGAAAGGAGGGTAAATCAGGAGAAGTAGTAGACAAAAGCAAAACACTGTTAAGGAAAAAAGAAAGGACAAATAGGAGGAAAAATGGGACAGAGGGAAATACATAGTAATCATAACTGTGAATGTGAATAGGATGACCTCTCCCATAAAATGGAAGTAGAAAAGTGGATTAAAAACCAGAGTCCTACAATAATTTGTTTATAAGAAAAACACTTGAAGCAGAAAGGCATATGCAGAATAAAGGTAAGAGAATGAAGCAGAATCTAATATGCTTCAGCCTAAGTAAATAAAGCATAGGTAGCAATTCTGATCTCATACAAAGTAAAAGTAAAAATAGACCTAATTAAATGAGATACAGAAGGATAAAGGGTACCATAGATAATGAAACAATATCAATATTAAACATATATGGACCAAATAGCATAACATCCAAATTCTTAAAGGAGAAGTGAGTTACAGGAAGAAATAGAGAGCAAAATTATCCTGTTGAGGGATCTCAACTGTCCTGTCTCAGAACTTGATAAATCCAACCACAAAATAAGCTAGAAGAAATTAAGGAGGTAAATAGAATGTTAGACAACATAAGCAAATTTGAAGACAGGAATAGTCTACCTGTCAGATAACTGGGAAGGGAAAAACTTCTTGACCAAACGAGATAGAGAACATTATAAAATGCAAAATAATTTTGATTATATTAAATTAAAAAGCTTTTGTATAAATAAAACCAACACAACCAAGATTAGAAGGAAAACAGAAAACTGGGAAACAATCTTTACAGTAAGCATCTCTGATAAAAGTCTCATTTCTCAAATATTTTGAGAACTGAGTCAAACATAAGAATACAAGCTATTCCCCAATTAATAAATTGTCAAAGCATATGAATTGGCAATTTTCAAATGAAGACATCAAAGCTATCTGAAGAAATGAAGCAATGATGAATTCAAGAATATGAAGAAATACTCTAAATCACTTTTGATCAGAGAAATGCAAATTAAAACAACCCTGAGATACTTCCTGACAACTTGTCAGATTGGTCAGTATGACAAAAAAAGGAAGTGATAAATGTTGGAGCGAATGTGGGAAAATTGGGACACTGCTGTATGGTTGGTGGAATTCTGAATTGATCCAACCATTCTGGAGAACAATTTGAAACTTTGCCCAAAGAGTAACCAACTTGTGCATACTTTGGATCCAGCAATGCCACTACTAGGTCTGTATCTCAGAGATCATAAAAAAGAGAAAAGGAACTACATGTGCAGAAATATTAATAGCAACCATCTTCATGGTGGCAAAATATTGGAAACTGAAGGGATGCCCATCAGTTGGGAAATAACTGAACAAGAAGTGGTGTAAATGCAATGGAATACTATTGTGCAATAAGAAATGATGAACTGACATATTCCAGAAAAACCTGCAAAGACTTACATGAGTTGATATAAAGTGAAATGAGCGGAACCAAGGGTGGGGCCAGGGAGGAGATATTGTACACAGTATCAGCAACACCATGTAATGATCAACTAAGATTGATTCAATTCTTCTCAGCAACATAGTGATCCAAGACAAGTACAAAGGACACATGACCGAAAATACCATCCATAACCAGATAAAGAACTGATGGACTCTGAATACATATTGAAGCATATTTTTTCACTTACTGTATTCTTTATTGTGTTTTTTTTCTTTTGATGTTTCTTTTTTAATAACTGTGATTAATTTGGAAATATGTTTTACATGATAGCATGCAAAATTAGAGAAACTACCCCAAATATTCATACGGACTATTTATTTATGTCCAACCTGTGGCAGAGCATTCCGAGCTCGTATTGGTCTGATCAGTCACAGTCAGGCACACTATAACTTGATTCCAACATAGTTATGTCATTTTGTCCTCTTCAAAAAAAAAAAAAAGACAACAATTCACCCACATGTATAAACTATATCAAAATGCATGCCATCTTTGGAAGGGGAAAGGAGGGAGAAAAATTTGGTACTCAGAATCTTGTAAAAATGAATACTGAAAATTGTTTTGGCATGTAATTGGGAAAATAATTTTTAAAATAAAGCATATACTGGGCTTAAAAAATAAAATTCAACATTCATAATCGCCATCAAGACTATAATGAACTTTTTTCATCTTTACCTGTTGAAAGTTATTTTTTTTCTGTAAAACTTAGCACAGATACTATCTCCTGTATGAAAACTTACCTTACAGAAATATCTGTAGTTGAAAGTATTTATTTCATCCTCACATCTTTGCTTTTATTCTTTGCATTTATTTTTGTTCTTATGTTTTACCTTGTATCATTCTTATCTTTATGTTTCCCCATTACTTTATGTTCTTCTCAAAGTAGGAACTGTCATTTTTCACTTCCTTCTTTTTTCTTTTGTATTCTCTTAAGAACTTAGCTCTTGGTATACAGCTAATTTGTTAATTGAATTCAGTTTTTTAATTAATTGCATTATAGATCTAGACTTGAAAGACACCTTAGAGACCATCTGGTTCAATGCTATTATTTACTAGTGAAAAAAACTAAAGACCAGAGAGTTTGTTAAATGATTTATCAAGTCATTCAGGTAAGAAACATCAGTGATTGAATTTGAAACCAAGTTTTCTGACTCGTCAGTGTTTTTTCTATTACTTTATACAGCTAAGAGAAGGAAAGACAAGAAAGGAATTTATAAAGATGCCAGTCAGATTGGATGATATCAGATCTAGCATATTCCCTCTTTATTTTCCAGCTCTTTTGTTTCCTAAATTATCCTAATGGTTTGGAACTGGGATATGTCTGCACTTTAATTCAGAATTCTTTGTCTATAGCCAAATGTTGAATGAAATTAGTCTGGATGTCACTTAAAAATAGCTCTCTCTCTTTCTTAAAAATTGAGGATTGGACTTTTAAAAATTATATTAAAATGGGAACTTGGCATAGAACACAAAGTATTTACTCCCCTTAGGCCATCTCCTCTTTCCCCACCACAGAACTTTTGTGTTCATCTAAATTGTTCTTTAAAAAAAAAAAAAAATGGACTATTTACACAATCAGTGGCTTTAAAATACCAACTTTTATACTTAAATACCAGAAATGACAACAATAAAATTATTTTATATAATGAATTGTTGCTTTTTCTCCTGAGAACTTCAAAGTTATTTGTGGACCTTATTTAATCTTTACTGAATCTCTGTAAAATAAAATGTTGCTTCCTTTTAGTTAATGGAGACATTGAAGCATTCATATGTTGAAAGTGACAATGGTAATATTACTTGCATTACACAGAACACATGGATGTATAGAATAGTCTGCACCTTTTGAAAGGGAGAAAGTTCTGTAGTAGTTCTAAGCTTAAATTGGGGCAAAAGGAATATTTTGAAAATTTGTCCTTGGGACAGGAAGCAGAATGTTTCTTTTAAAACAAGAGGAAAAGAACTTTACAAGGCTTAAGGATTATTTATCCCATATTAGGTTCTGGGCAAAAAGAGGAGACTTAATTGGTTTTATTGTATTATACATATGAGAGGCTGATTTATTTCAACAGTTCCTCTTTAGGAACTAGTTTAAGTAGGATTGACAACCATAAGGGCCAACCTTTATTATTCAATTCATTCAATAATAATAGCAGCAGCAACAATTGTAGTAGTATAATAATAGAAATAGAAGTAATTGTAATGATAACTGGCTTTTTTATGCTGCTTTAAGATTTGCAAAGCAATTTGCAAATATTTATTTTATCCTCACAACAACCCTGGTAGGTATGTGCTATTGTTGCCTCCTTTTACACATGATGAAATTGAGGCAGACAGTTAAGTAACTTGCCCGGAGTCACACAGTTAGTAGGGGTCTGAGGAAAAATTTGAAATAAGATCATCCTGACTCCAAGACCAATACTTTATCCACTATACCACCAACTCATCCAAATTGAAATTCTGTTGTACTCATTTGTATTTTATTTCTTTAATGTACTAATTTAGTGCTTTTATCCATGTGAGTGACTAAAATTGCAACAAATCATTCATTGCCACTTATCATCCAATTTATAGACAAAGATTTTCTTAGTGGCCAGTTTTCTCTTAATGAGCTTTGCTGATCTAAACATTTGTTAACCAAATGCATAAATAACTAGGTGGAAGTGGCTACAGTGCTGGTGCTGAAGGCTCATCTTTTTGAATTCAAATCTGTCCTCAGACCTTAGCTATGTGACCCTCTGCAAGTCATTTAACCGTTCTGCCTCAGTTTCCTCATCTGTAAAATAAAGTAGAGAAAAAAATGGCAAACCACTCCAATATTTTTGCCAAGAAAACCCTAAATGGGTCATTCATGATAGAAAAAAATTGAACAATAACCAGATGAATGAACCAAGTTTTCCTACCTTGGTAATGCTGTGACATTTAAAAAGTTCAAGAGACATAGTTTCTGGGTAATTAATCATTTTGCTAATAATGCTAGCTTATTATTGCTGTTAAAAAAAAAAAAAAAAGATCAGTGACAGTCTAACATGCTAAAGACTCCTCATGGAATAACCTCAATGCTTTATATGCCCTCCCTCAAAAGGGTGAATGATCCTGAAACTGGCAATCAGTTCTGATTGGTTAACAAGTAATGAAAGAGAATGAATATTATAATAAGAAATGGGTCAATTCTAATGAAGGGCTGGGGGACATAACTTTGATCATGTCATTTACTTCCAAATTACCCCCAGCCTTGGGCAATTCAACAAGAATTTATCTCCATCCAGATTTGAGTAGAGCAAAGTGGGTTTTACCACATAGGTGGTGTCTGAATAAGATTGTTAAGAAAGTTAAATCAGTCCTTTGACCTAGCCATACCACTATTAGTTGTGTATCTCAAAGTAGATAAAAAACAAAAAGAGAAAGTACCTGTGTCTACAAAAATATTTATAGTAGCTCTTTTCTGGAGGCAAAGAATTGGAAATTGAGAGAATCCCTGTCCATTGGGAGAATGGATGAACAAATTACTCTATGTGATTATAATGAAATATGCTTGTGCTCTAAGAAGTGATGTTCACTATGCCCTCAGAAAAACCTGGAAAGACTTCTGTGAACTGATAATAAAGTGAAATGTTACAAAGTAACAAGCAATATTGTAAGATGATCAGCTGTGAATAACTTAATATTCACATAATAAATGTTTTTAGCAATACAATGATCCAAGACAATTCTAAAGGACTTATGATAAAAACTGCTTTCCACAACCAGAGAATGAACTCATGGTGTCCGTATACAGATTGAATCATACTTTTTTTTTAATTTAATTTTTCTTGATGGTTTTTGTTTGTTTATGTTTTCTTTCACAACATGACTATTATGGACATGACTACATGTGTATAATCTATATTGAATTGCTTGTCTTCTCAATGAAGGGTATTCGGAAGGGAGAAAGGGAGAGAATCTGGAATTCAAAGTTTTTTTTGTTTTGTTTTGTTTTTTGCTTTTTGCTGAGGCAATTGGGGTTAAGTGACTTCCCCAGGGTCACACGGCTAGGAAGTATCTGAGACCAGATTTGAACTCAGGTCCTCCTGACTTCAGGGCTGGTACTCTATCCACTGCACCACCTAGCTGCCCCTGGAATTCAAAGTTTTAAAAACAAATGTTAATATTTGCTTTTATATTGTAACTGGGGGGAAATGAAATACTAAATAAATGATTTTTTTTTTTAAATGCTCTTCTGTGAATCTGTGAAAAAAAAAAAGAAAGTTAATCCAATCTCATCAGCAGTGTCCTTCAGAGATTAAAAACCTACAGCTTTTTGGAAAAAATCCTTGCTCTAATTCAATAATTGATTACAAATATGATAGAGAAATAATCTTTTCTCTTGGGACCTGATGAATCTGAGGACCTGCTGGGGTCCTAGATGCTTTGTACCCTAATTAGAATAGAACTTTATTGGAAGTCCCCATTCTTTAAAGAAAATCAATTGGGTTATTATGGTTTTTTATCAGAACATTCATAAGAAGACATCCTTATTATTTAATACAGTGATCATAAATCTCTGAATTGTAGAGAAAAGTTAAAATTGACAGTAATTGCCCTTAAAGATTTCAGTTGAACTTTATTCCCTATGGACAAAGTGGACAAAGCTGCCAAAAGTTTGGCTTCTTTTTTTTTTTAAGTTATTTAAAGCATGAACAAGTTATAAAAAGTATGTGAAAACAGAGGTGTTATTTAAATTAAGAGCTTTCTGTTTTTTAAGATATAATTTATTTGAGGAATTACACCACAGTTCAAAAACAAAGAAAATTAAATATAAAATGCTATGTTAAAATAAGGTTGAGGTTTAAGGTAAATCAACAAATCAAATAAAGACAGCAAAAATGGCATCTTCGATCCTTAAATTACCTTGAACTGTGTCTGAGACCCTGATAGAGTAGAAATTTTTAGAGTAATGTTCCAAACTCCATTTTTGAGTAATGTTTGGGAGCAACATTGTGATAGAATGAGATGACCTATTTTTGTAAACTTTTAACAGCAAATCAAAGTTCTTGAGAGAGGTAACAAATAGTAGTTAAGAGTGCTGAATTTGGAATCTGGTAGACATAAGTTCAAATCCCCCCCAATACTTACTTTGTGACCCTGTACAGTTTACTCATCTATAAATTAAGGGGGTTGGACTAAGTAGTCTCTGCATTTTCCTCAAGCTTTAAAACTATCTGTTTTGATAATGGACCTAGGAACACTGCTTGATTTCCCTTCTAACACTGATTCTGACTCTCAGAACCTGGTAACCATATCTCAATTTCCTTCTTATCCTGGAACTTCCTTTTATGCCTGGGACTTTCTTATCCTATGATATCCCTCTTCCTCAACAGCCCTGTTCTTCTATTGGTAAGTTCTTCCTGCGTCTCCATTTTGCCATGCTTAAATTCCCTCCTGGATCTGTTTCTACCCCACACACTTTGACACTTTGCTCTCTTTTGGGTTCTTCCAGGGCTTCAAGCCCCCTTTTCCTTCCTTTAGGGGTATTGTCTTGCTCACTTAAAAGTAAACTCCTTGAAGAAAGCAGTCTTCTGTTTGTTTTTTCTTGTGTTTATGTCCTCAGCATAACGGATATCAAATTGCTTACCTCTTCAATGGGGGGGAGGAGGAGAAGAGAAGGGGAAGAAATGGGAGAGAATTTGGAACTCAAAATTTTTTTTAAAATGTTTAAAATTTTTATATGTAATTAGAGGGAATAACCTATCATTAACTTCTTCTGATATCTGCTCACAGTCATATCTCCACTTATGCTGATGCTAATGAGAAAAATGGCTTATTAAAAAACATGGTGCTTTCTTGATGGAAATAAAAGGTTGGATTGCATATACCAACATTTAAAAAAAATTTTAAGAGAGTACAAATATTTATTTAACCTAAGGAACATTAACAAAAAATGCAAAACCTTTTGGGAAAAAAAAAAGTAGTGTTATAGATGCAAGGTTAAAAATTGTTCTCTTATCATAATAAATATCCATTCTAATGGCTGAAAAATACAGCTATTTTTCTGTTTCAATCATTTTGTTTTGCTTTATGTTTTTTTTTTTTTCTCCTGAGGCAATTGGGATTAAGTGACTTGCTCAGGGTCACACAGCTAGGAAGTGTTGAGTGTCTGAGGCCAGATTTGAACTGAGGTTCTCCTGAATTCAGGGCTGGTGCTCTATCCACTGTGCCACTTAACTTCCCTGCTTTGGGGTTTTTACATTTTTCTTAGACCGACCTTCAGTAAGATTACCACATAAAATTTTGTTTCAGCAAAGATTCATATTAATTATTATACATATTTTCTGCATCTAAATATCTACATTTTTATACATCTTATTTATCTTTTTGTGTAAGGAGAAGAAAATAATACCTGTGATCATTGAAAATAAATTGATTATTAACAAACTTCTTAGTTAGTGTAGTGATCATTAAAATGTTATATGTCTCCAACTTATAAATTACAATGAAAGGAAATACTTTTAATGAAAGAAAAAGATTGCTGAGATTATATCTTTCTCTACGTCCTGAAATCTCAGAAATACTTTAGACGTTTTGGATGCCTTTGTCTTATTTGGACTCATGGAGTTATTTATAATTATGGTACAGTCTATTTTGCCTGAATTAGGGAGATGAAAATTCCAGACATTTATTGAATATATTATTTGAATGAGGGAAAATTGCCTGTTTTCCTAAAAATGACAGACTATTTCCCTTCCCATCTTCTTCATTTTCATTGAAACTAAAGAGATCATTTTAAATGTGCCTAGAGTGGGGAGAAGAGGCTTTTTTTTCCTTGTTGTACGTTGCTGCTGTTGTATAAAACCATGAGTTATAAGTGGTACAACTGAGCCAATTCATCCTAAGAGTATTTAGAGATGATGGAGGGAAAAGAGACACAAAATGAAACCAATCTTCTAATGTTTTAATGATGATATTTTCATCAGCATTGATAGTGAAACTACCATATTTAAAGCTAACCACTTTACTTTTTAGTGTACCATGTGAAAAAGTAGCAAGGACAATTAAAAATAAGATGAATCCATACAGAGTGACTGGACCTGACCAAATATTCAAAGATGAAATTCACATTGAGTATGATAGACTTTTGAAGTTACTCTGGCATCATCATTAAGGATGACTTAGAGAGGGAAACATTTAAAAAAATGTAAAAGGTGAATCTATCTTCATTCAGATAAAGATGATAAATAGAAATATCTATAGAATGATTTTTGCCTATATACACACAAACACGTTTGTATTTAATGGTAACCCTCTCTTCAGTTGGGGATGAAGAAAAAACAGTTAACTTTATTATGTATTTAAAAGGAATTGCAGATTGTTTGTAGATTTGCAATTTCATGTGCAATCATTTGTTTATTCTACTATAGATAGTTATGGAAATGCTTATATTTTTTAGTAAATTTAAATTTAAAAATATGATGGGCAGTATTTTTATCAACCCATTTTTCTCCTCCACCCACAACTCCCCCTCTCCCCCCAAAAAAAAGGCCAAGAAAACTGTCAGTTATTGGCTTATACACTTGCTTTGTCATTTCTGTAAGATCTCTATAAGGATAATCTAGCACATATTAGTCACTCACAAGTGTGTGTGTGTGTGTGTGTGTGTGTGTGTGCGCGCGCATTTTTTCCCCATAGAAAGTTTGGTTGTCAAATATTTACCAGTACACCTCTGTAATTTTCTTTAACTTGTTTGAGTTCAGTCAACGTGTAGTAGAATACTTGAAAAATTAAGTTGTCATCCGACTATAAGTATTTTCTATAAATGGCATAGTCTTCCAGTTGTTTTTATTTGTAGATGACCTAAAACTAATAATGATAATGATTACAACAACGACAATAAAAACTGGCATTTATGTGGCACTTTGAAGTTTGCAAAATTCTTTACTTTTATCTGTTATCTTATTTAAGCTTCACGCTAGCCCTGTGCTTATTAGACAGTTCAAACTAGATTTACTCACACTTAATACTAAACAGAAATACTACTTTTTATCTTGATTCATTAAGTACCTCATATTTAGTTTATATTTATTCTCTATATACTTTTATGCACATCTTTCTCAAAAAAGTTTTTGTATATATACATTTCTGTGTCATACATAATCACACATATATACATACATATATACTTATGTGTGTATTCACATACACTTGAGAGCAGAAATTCTTTGTTAGTTTTTGTTTCCCAGTATCTGACACAGAGTAGATACTTTTAATGTTTGTTGATATATTTATTAACTAATTATAGAAGACTCCACAAAAAAAGCTATAAAAAAAGCAATATTACACCAATTGCTTCAAACCTTGAATCTCTCAGTATAGGCCATGGCTATGACAGTGGATAACTATTACACTGGAAAAAAAAAAAAAAAAGTGAATGAAAACTAAATTGCCCAGATTATACATTGGGGATATAATTTAAGTTAGTCCATATAATATGTATATATGAACATATGTGTGTGTATATATATGTGTATATATACATATACACATATCTATATCTATATACACACACACAAAATACAGACATATACATACACACATATATATCTCTCAGTTTGTCTGTGTCTGTGGTGTGTATTTCTGAATTAATTAGGAGTAAACCAGGATGGATTATTTCCAGGAAATTGAAATGTGTTCAGTGATTCCAGACTACTTGCTACTACTACATAGACTAATATCTTAGTATTCTCCTCTTGAAAGTATATGAAACGTAGTATACAAGGATCTTTGAAGAATCCAAATTAAATATTATCAGAAGGGCAAATGAAAGATAGATGGTAGATGGCAGGTTCATTATTTTATCAGTTGACTCGTACATGGTATTGGGATAAAGTGTGACATTAAACACATCATTGAGGACATGTGTGACCCAAGAGGTCAGCTGATCATGCAGCAAGCATAAGAGACAACAGATAGATAGTTTGGGTGCTACTTTGCTACCACTGGGGTATTAAAGAAGTTAGATGTATATCCCTAGCAAATTGGATATATCTTCTGTACAGGATTTATAGAATGAAATAGTTTTTTTTAAAAAAAAAAGGTACAAGATTTTTAGAAAGGAAATGGATATATGGTCAATATCAATGGAAGGGAATGCCCACAATAATGAAATAATGGATCCATCAAAATAATTAGTAACAATAACTGGCATTTTCAAAGTACCTTTAAATCTCCCTTCCACAACATTCATCTTCACTTTGTATATATTTTATACTTCTATGTTCATTTTGTTTCACCTTCTCAAATGTAAATTCCTTGAGGACAAGGAATACTAAATATTTTTTTAATCTGTCCTCAGGACCTAACAAAGTCCCTTATTTTCATACTAACCATTTAATGAAAACTTACTGAATAAAAGTATACAAAACAATTTATTATATTTTTTACATTACTACATTTGATTTTTACCATAACTTCATGAATATCAGAATTGAGTTATTACCAAGTCTTGTGAGAAATATGTTTGCAGTGCTGTTTTTTTTTTTTTTTTTAAACCAGGCTCAGGCTGACCACATCCTGACTAAGGCAAAAATAACCCAATCAACAGAATTAAAATATAAAGGGCACACAGTTCATTTATCTCCAGCTCTGGGGATATTTCCTAGCCATATAGGCTTGGTTCTTATGCTGGGACTTTACAATTCTTGGTTTGGTTATTGTGTTAATCTATTTGGTTTATATAAAACCAATATAAAAGTATAAAAAAATATAAAATACCATCCAATAAAATGGAAAGAGCCTTGATTTAGCAATCACTGGACTTAGGATCAAATCCCATCTCTACCTAGCCTTGGGCAAGTAATTTAATCTTTTTCAGCCTCCATTTCCTCCTCTGTAAAATTAGGGGATAGAACTAGAGGCCTCTTATATCCCTCCAACTTTTAAATGTATTATTTTGTAAACGTATATACCTACATGAAAATAACCTTTAAATGCATTTAATTTCAATTGTTCTATTTATGTTACGAGAAAGACAGTTAAACATATATGTATGTATGTATACATATATGTGTGTATATATGCATATATATGCGCCCTGTATTTTCACATAATGATTAGATTTTTAAAGTCATATAAAAATCTCTAATGAAGTTTGTGTTCCAGAAATTCTGAGAATTCTGAAACTCCTTGATGAGGGTAGCAAGTGAAATTTAAATGCCGAGGGCTGATGTGTGAGGACTAGTGGATTTAATTAAAATGCTTTCCTCTGATCCAGAAATGATCACAAGTATACCCCACAGAATTTAAATGTAAAACTATATGTGTAAAGTAGCCTTAAACACTGCAAAGTAATTAGCATTATTATGCTAATGCAAGTTTACCAACT
This sequence comes from Myrmecobius fasciatus, assembly GCA_023553655.1. Lineage (NCBI taxonomy): Eukaryota > Metazoa > Chordata > Mammalia > Dasyuromorphia > Myrmecobiidae > Myrmecobius > Myrmecobius fasciatus. The sequence continues at coordinate 294,433 of JAJPUD010001160.1, read as the reverse complement.
TTGAAAGATGAAGAAAAATTTATAAAACTTAGGCATCTCAAAATAATTTTAGAACACATATGAGGAAGGGAGGATGGATATTTAAGTTAATAATGTTCAAAAACTGGATACCTGTGATCTGAAACTTACTGTTTTTGATGTTAGCTCTGTGGAAATTGCTGTCAGGGACATAAGCCATTTTTTTATACAGTTTTGAAAAATCAGTTAAGGAACTTTATTGTTTATACAATAAACTTTTAGTTAAATATTAAATGTTATTAAGTGAATGGAATGTTTCAAGAGCAATGCAGCCTTCTAATCGGCTCATTTGTAGTCCTTATCACAAAGATAAAACTTGTAAATTCTTATTTAAAAAAATATACTGCTTTTTTTGTTAAAGAGAAAATAAAGAGATCTGTCCACTCACCGTCTTCCTGATCTGGAATTGAGCTTAGTATTAGAGTGTCCTATTGTGGGAAATTTTTAGTTAGTTATCTATGACTTTTTGCTTCTGAGAACTAATAAGAAGTTATAAAAAGGAATTTAGTATGAGATTTCTTAACTCTTTTCATTTTCTCCCCAAAATTCCTCTCTTTAAACTTTCTTCTCTTGCCACCTCATTTTCTTTTCCATGTATACATACTTCATAATGTTATTTTTAAAAATACATTTTAAATTATTCCATTATTGATTATTACAAATTATCCAAGTATAAAAGAGCTTACATTAAGCCTAAATCTGTCTCTTGGTTATTTCTAACTGTTGCTCTGAAGGAACCAGGATATCTAATCCTTCCATCTGATGGCCCTTTAAATACGGAAGGCACCTATCATTTTGTCCTTACTCAGTACCTCCACTCTCTTTTCCACAGTAAAAAAGCTCCAGTTCCTTCAGCTGGTTCTTTTATGAAATGATCTGGTGACTTTTGACCATCCTAGTCACCCTTCTTTGAATATTTTTCAGTTTATAAATATTTTTCTTCAAATGTAGAGCTATTCTATCTTAGAATTTTGCTAGAAAAAAGAGAAAAGTTATTAATACTTCCCATATCTTTTGGCCCAGTGACACCATTACTAGATCTGTTTCCCAAGATGATTAGGGAAAAATGAAAAGAACCTATATACATTCTAAAATGTTTATAAAAGCTGTCTTTATGGTCACAAAGAAGTGGAAATTACAAGGAAGTCTATCAATGGGAAAAAGTTTAAACAAGTAGTGGTATATAATTGTGATGAAATACTACTTTGTTATAAGAAATAACTAGCTTGATGATCTTAGAAAAACATGGATAGATTTGCATGAAATAATGAAGAACAAAATGAGCAGAACCAAGAGAATGTATATAGTAATAACAATATTGTTTTAAAAACAACTTTGTGCAATGAAGTCATTTGGATTATCATAAATACCCAAATTAATTACAAAGGAGCTATGAAAATGTTATCTGTGTGTAGAGAAAGAATTGATAAATAGAAGTGTATATATAGAATGACTTTACATATATGTTTATGTGTGTGTACATATATCTATATATATTTGTACCTAATGTGCAAATATGCACCTATGTGTAGGAAAGAGAGGAGAAAAAAAAAAGAAAAGAAATTTATATGACAACTTTATTACATACTTAAAAGAAATAGCAAGTTGTACATAATTTGGTGTTTCATGTGCAATCATCTTTTTTTATTTTACTGTATTATTGGAAATTCTTGTTTTATTTCATAAATTAAAAGTAAAATAAGTTTAAAAAATTTTCAGTTATATATAAGATGTTAACAAGAATAAGCAGCTAAAACAAAATACAAAAGGACAACATGGCAAAATCCTGTGCAAGTAGTATTGGAAATAGGCAGTTTTAGCTCTCTCATCTATAAAATAGTAAAAATAATATCATTGATCACAAAGGGTTGTTGTGAAGGTCAAATGAGATAACATATTGAAAGCACTTTCCAAATCTTAAAGCTCTGAATAGAATGAGACTTGGCTAATATATAGGATAAAGAATTATGAAAAGAAAAATTAGAGCAAAATTTCAGAGAGCTAAAATTTAGACATTGAGTTAGAATTGAAAAAGTACAAATTTAAGTGTTGTTTTAAACATTGTCCTGAGAATTAGAGCTAACCAAAAATGAATGGAGTTGCTTTAGGAGGTAGCGGGTTCTTATTTATTGGAAATATTCAGGTCTGTATGTGGGGATTTTATGCAGGGTATTTTTGTTTGTATGTGAGTAGAACTAATGGACCAATGAGATCTCTTCCAGCATTGATTATGTGATGATCCTTGGCTTTGCTTTCTAAATTCCTTATGATAGTTTCCTGTGTCTCCATTTGATATTGTCAAAAATGCATTGTTAGATTTGACAGTGCTTGGAAACAACATCGTCCTATCCTGGACACATGATCCAGGAGGACAGAACTGTTCTTTTTGTCAGTTTTGTAAACAAATGCCACACTATTCTCCATCATGGAGTCACGAGCCACTACATTCTTCTCTTTTGCCCTTACCCTATTTTGGAATGACCTCCCACCTGATGGCCCAGCATCATTTATTGGAGCATAATGAACTGGTTCATTGAGAGACGATTGTGAGGGTGCCCTCTGTGCAGGTGTATGGGGAGTTCAGGAAGGACTAATCACTCTGGTGTCCACCTTTCACTCAGCTCTCACCTGTGACTTCCACAAGCTGTGGGATGCACAGCTTTTACCTTTGGTAAAACCATCTTGGACTGTTAGAATACTGAGTCGAGTGAGTGTTGCTTATAGACTTCAAGCCCATCAGTGAGTTAGGGGGATGTCCAATTCAAGCATGTGAAGATTTTCCCCCTCAGAATAGGTGTATGAGAACAATTTGTTCCAACATCCACGAGGATAGTTTAAGCAGGTGCTATGGAGAATTTAGAGCTTGGTCAGCCATCGAAGATGCAAGGTCATGCACTATACTCCAGCCCATCTCTGATCCTCTTGACTTTTGTGTTGGCACTGGACTTTGATGACTTGATAAGAGTGAAATTAACAACTTCACTTACCTCTGCCTCATCTAAATTTAATCTCTGACAAGTGACATTACCTGGGATATCATTGGTCCTCTTCAGAAATGGTCAGCTTTATAGTCATTATATAACTCCAAATGTTCAGTAGTCTTTCTTCCTTTCTTTCTTTCTGTGTCAGTTATTTTGCAATCTGACCCAGCTGAGAATTCTTGCAGGCTTCTTTATATCCTTTCTCTCTTTCCTCTCTCCTCTTTGAAATGTTTCTTCCATTCTTTCAAGAAGCATTTCCTCCTGGATCACCTGGAAAAATAGACATTTATTCTCTACAAGCCCTTACACTCTCTCACCTACGACCAACTCACAATTTGTTCATAGTTCAGTTTTACATAGTATTGGGAGAAACACAATATACTCTCTATATGCTATTACCAGCATATTTTTACCTTTAAAATCTGCTTTCAAAGTAAGTTCCACATTCTTTTGTCTCCTTTTGGGTAGTTTTCGTGGCTAACTTTTATGGTTTCTACTGTAGCACGAATTCTATCTACATGACATGGGATTCATGATGAAAATATGATACCTCTTTTCATCCTTCTGTACTTTCCTCTATTTCTGTAGATATCATGTTGTTTGCTACTACTTTATTTGGTAGACAGAAACACACAGGACATCAGGATATAAGGCAAAATCCAATGTCTAACGAGAGCTATAGGTCTTATTTTGTCCTTGCTGCTACTCTACTTGTATCTTGAACCAAAATATACTTCCCTGTGCTTCAGATACTTACTAGCTATGTGACTCTGGGAAAATCTCTTAATTCTGCTTTCCTCAGTTTCCTCATCTGTAAAGTGAGCTGGAGAGCAAATTGACAAACTTCTCTAATATCTTTGGCAAAAAATAAAATAAATAGGGTCACAAAGTCAGACACAATAAATTGAGCAGAGACGGCAATAATTTTCACATTTCTTCTGTGTGATACCTTCTAAGTGTTTAGAGGTATCACTCATTTTCTTCCACATTTTTTCTTTCCTAGGGCTCTTAACTTATACAGAATAGTTTCAGGACTCTCTTCTCATTGTTCTGTCCTGAGTCCTTTTCTCTTCTCCTTCTATCCTACTTTACTTGATGATCTCATCAGCTCCCATGGTTTTAATTAATTTAATTACCATCTCCATGCTGGCAATTCTTGAATATGCCTACCCTAATTCTTTTACTAAGCTTCAATCTTTCATCTCAGTTGTCTTAAACTTTTTAAACTGAATGTCCAGGAGACATCATTTATAGCTTAGAATCCACATGTCCAAAACTGAACTCATTGTTTTTCCTCCATTGCCCTTCCCATCTATCATAGAGGGCAATGCCATCCTCCCAATCTCTCAGACTCACAATCTAGGTGTTGTCCTTTGCCTCCTCACTATTTCTCACTCCCTATATCCAATCTGTTGCCAAGACCTGTTGATTTTGTTGTTGCAACATTTCTGAAATAGTTCTACTTCTCACTGACATTTCCATTACTCTGGTGCAGGCTCCTTTTGCTTTATACCTGGATTATTGTAGTAGCCTGCTAGTGGGTTCTTCCTGCTTCAAATGTTGTCCTATTTGGAAGGAGAGAAAGGAGAGGATTCATAACACAAAATTTAAAAAAAAGAATGTTAATTTTTTTATATCTAATTGAGAAAAAATAAAGGGGAAAAAAAGAAGCAGCCTAAAAAAGAAGTATCTTCCTACCTCAAGCTATCTTCCATTCAGCCTCCTAAGTGATTTTCCTAAAGTACAAATCTGACAGTGTCACCCATCCTATTCAATTAACTCCATTGGTTCTCTCTTGCCTCCTGGATCAAATGCAAAATGTTTTTGTTTTACATTCAAAATCTTTTCTAACTTAGCCCCCTCCTACCTTTCCACCTTTTTCTTATACTTTATTCCCTACCATGTACTCTTCTATCCAATACCATTGGACTCCTTGCAATTCCACAAATAAGATATTTTTTTTTCTTGTCTCTGGGCATTTTCTTCTTCATTTCCACTACTAGACTTTGCTGACTTCTTTTAAATTCCAATTTAAATACCAGCTTTTCCCCACCCCTTTTAATTCTGGTGCCATCCTTATTATTTCCTTTTGTTTGATATATAGCTTGTTTATACATGTATGTTTGCTTATTGTCTCTCCCTTTAGATTGTGAACTCCTTGAAGACAGACTCTGCTTCAAGTATTGTCCTATTTGGAAGGAGAGAAAGGAGAGGATTCATAACACAAAATTTTTTAAAAGAATGTTAATTTTTGTATATGTAATTGAGAAAAAATAAAGAAAGGGAAAAAAAGAAGCAGCCCCTTTTTGCCACTTTTTTTTTAATCCCTAGGGATTGGCACAGTGCTTGGTACTTAGTATATAGCTTAATAAATCTATGTTGACTATTGGCTCATTGTACTTGAATTCATCCCAATATGATTTCAACTGTAGTCTTTCCCCAGTAGAGAAAAACTGGCAAAAGCCCTTCCCAGTTAGTGTGGTTATTGGGTAAAAGCCCTGTTTCCCTGTACTTTCTACCCTCCAATGCTTAGTTTATCATAAAGAGACTTTTTGAAATGTAGCACTTGATAAACTCGAATTAGCTTTTCTAAATGGTATTTAGAATATTTCATAAGAATAAAGAGAAAAAGGAAAAATCAAAGAATATGTGGCGTTTGGAAAGCAGGGCCTCCTCACTTTTAGATTGCTTAGTTGACTCCCCCATAAAGGTGTGTGCCCAGTTGTTAGGAGAACACTGTTGCTAGAACAACTCGGTACAAAAAATAGATATCAATCAGGAAAAACAAAACAAAACATCCAAAAAATTACTCGTGGCAACGCTGATATTTATTTTCACTTAACTTTTTAAAAAGCCATTACAAAGAAAGAGATTTATAGTGAACAGTTTACATTTGGAATTGAGCATATGAGTTCAAAGGCTTCAGTTATCTAGCATATAATTTATGAAAAATACAAAAAGAACTTCATTTATCTTTGCTAATTTGAATTGATTTTGAGTGCACACCTAGATCCTTCATCCTACATCCTCCTGAGTTTGTGAATTAATAGCAATTACTATTATTATTATGTAGCACTTTAAAGTTTTCAAAATTCTATAGACTTTCTCATTTGATCTTCAGAGCACTCTTGTGAAGTAGGTACTATTTCTATCCCCATTTTACAGATGAGGAAGCTGGGGCTGAGAGAAGGTAAATGGCTTGTGCAGGTATGTGTCTGAGTTAGTATCCTAATTCAGATTTCCCTGACTCCAGCTCTTGTATCTACCTCCTCTTTCTCTCCTAGAATCCCCCAAAATCCCACTCTGAGTCTCAAAAAGAATAGCTTCTTCTTCATAGGATAATAATTGAAGGATCTGGCCCAACAACTTATTATTTTTTCCCCTGTTCTTGTGTAATGAGTCAGTATCATTTACTCTTCCCATTTTACATTTGAGGCTACTCAAGGAACAGATCAATTAGAGTTAAGTAGATTGCCCCAGGCCATAAAGCCAGGCTGTAAACCAGGTCACATGAACATTTAGAATTCCAGACTCCCAAGTGTGTATTAGCCTTATCCCTCAATCCATATTATCAGTAATTTTTACAGGGAGGGCCCAAGGCTCTACTGTCTAACTCTTCAGAAGTCATGTTTGTCATATTGCCTTTTCAGTAACTTCCTGAGGAAGAACAACTTTAGCTTCATGTGGAACTTGATTCATGCCCTTCTCTATCACTGAGGAAGTGGGATTGGGGTCAAAAGACTGTGTTAGGAACTGAAGATACTGAGTTGGGAGTATTTGAAAGCTGTAATAACATCCTGGAACTACCCTGAATAGAAATACATCTGGAATTATTAATCGTTTTGGTCCTTTATTCACTCCAGCCCAGCACAAGCTACCAAGAGAGTGCCAGCAGGGAAGGCAGACTGTGTGGCGCTTTATAAGGCATTTATCAAACCTAGAATTCACATATCAGCTGGTAATTGGCACCTTGTAGTCACCCACTCATTAGCCTTTTTTCCCCTTCCCCCTACACCTCTAATGCCCTGTAAAGCTTCTCAAGATTCATCAACAGAGGATGAGAGACAGTACTGCTTAGCAATCAGGCAATCAAATCTGTTACCTCATTTTCATTTAGTTCAGATCTATCAGAAAGGAAGACTTAAAATATTTTTTCTCTTTTTTTTTTTTTTTTTTGCTCTGTGATACATTATTAAGGAAAAAAAGTCCATGTTTAAAGCAGAATTTCATTAAAATTAGTTTTTTTCTATGGAAATTGAATTCTAAAATTCATTCAGGAAGAATAAGTACAGTGGTAAATTGTAATTATCATAAAATGTCAGCTCTTAGTTTTTTCTGGATAGTTAATTTTTTTTTCCCTAGGTAGCTGAGGATTAACCTGTTAAGTACCAGAAAAAAATATTTTAATTGGTGTAGGATGAAAATTTTTAAAAATTTGTCTCTATGCATCCTTGCTTTCTTAAACAGACTACTGAACAAATTACATTTTTAGATTCTTCTGGCCCATTATCTTTGACATCAATCTGTATTGAAATATGTCATAAATGCAGGTAATACAATATGTAAGGTTGAATGGCTAGTGACTCTCATTTAGAACTTTCTTTGTTAATAAATTTCCTGACATCAACTTGCTCTTTGGTCATTTATTCATTCAATGAACCATTACTTACTGAATATCTATTATACTTAAGGCACTGCAGGTGATGTTGAAAGAAGACAGTTGTCTCTTCAGAAAGATAGATTGAGGCACATATAGTTGCATGCTTCTATAGACCACTGTAATGAGATTTCCTCTTTGTAAAACTAAATAGTGAATTCTACACTGAAGCTGCCTTCTCACAAGAGATTTCCTTTCCCCCAAAAAATTCATCTACTACTTTAGTATTGCTTTCAGTGACTTCATTTGAATTGTAAACACCGTGAAGATGTATTGTGAATATTCTCCATGAAATGCTTTACATATATTAACTCATTTGAGATATATAGCAATGTGAATAAATGACCAAGAAGACATCAGGAAATTTATTAATAAAGCAAGTTCTAAAGCTTTTGATGGAGTCAGTTCTCATTCAACCTTCCATATTACATTATCTGCATTTATAAGTGTATTTCAATTAACTACACTCAACCATTACTTTGACATCACTGACACAATGGATCTACAGATCATTTTCATCCTTAGTTCCCTCATCTGTAAAGTGAGAGGGTCCAGTAATATTTCTATCTGTGATGTTCTCGGAGTCTCTTTTCTTTGCCAAGGTATGAAAAAAAAATGTTTATCAGCAATTCAAAAATTTTTTGCTGAGATGTTTAAGGACCAACTCTGAAGTCTATAAGTCCTCATTATTTCTTGTCATCTTCCTACTCCTATTTATCATTATTGTTATTATTATCATCAAAAAGTGGCACTTCTGCAGATAGACACCAAAATTTTGTCCATGTTTCCTTTACTGCCTGACTTCAAATGAAATTCAGGGTGCAAGCAACATTGAAAATTATATCCACAATATTAAAACAAGGAAGTAAGTCCCCTGTGTTGTCTGAATAATAGTTTAACATCCTAATGAAATCTTCTGTACTGTACATAATACTGTACATAATTCTATGTAATACTCCAGGCACAGATTGAATCATAGTTATATAATCCTTGATAAGTTGCCTGTTGTCTTAGATCTTGAGTCATCCCATCTGTAAAATGGGGGTAAAATCCATTGTACTTATTACCATTGTGTTTGTTAATAGTTTCAAATGGGAAAATGTATATAAAACATTTTGCAAACTTTATAGAGCTATACTAATGCCAACTATCATTATCATGACCTAACCTAAATTAGAACATTGGGAGACAAGAATATAGTAAAAATTATTTCCAAATACTAATGTTAATTCCCTAGAATAATCTTCTTAGTACTGATGTTGAGTAATAGAATATATTTGGCGTTCTCAGGTAAACTAGTTCTGAAATGGACTTTTCACCAAAGGTAAAAGGTGATGGAATCAGTGTATGTATATATATATATATCCATATCCATTTCTTTTAAGCTTTCTGGGGGGAAAATCTCAATAGGTTAAATGTGTAACCCCTTTTAAAGTCCAGTCCTTGAATAATGAAATGCTTAGTTCTCTTGGGCTGCAGTGTTTATAACCTGTAATTGAGGCTACTATAAGAATTCAGAATAAGAAATAAGAATAAGAATATGTTATGATGTGATTTAATATATTTCAGAGATATACCTTTTAATATACATTTTATTGAGGCTTTAGATCAGTCTAGTTCTGCAGAAATTAGAGATGGCCCGTGTTTTCAAATATTAGAGAAATTTATTTGTATACATATATATATCCTGTACAGAAGAACTATTCAGTTTCCTCCCTCTTTATAACACCTTTTTAAAAAATTCTCAGTTTAGCACAGTTCCTGGAACATTATGAATTGTGCTTAACAAGTGTCTGTTGAATTGAATTGAAATGTTCTTGCTGCTTACTGACCCATCACTTTATGTAACTACTGCTATTTGCTTCTCTTGTTCTAAATAACACAGTCAGGGAATGTGAGAATTGGGATGAAACTCAGTGGCTCTGTAGATTAAATCATGGCCAAGGAACCCCACTACAGCAAACAAAAAACGTGGTCATGTAGCCTCTAACTTGAAGACAGCACATTCTACTTTTGAACTTCTCTTCTGAGAAGTTTTTGTTTTTTTCCTTGCATCACATCATTGCCTCTTCACAATTTCCAGCCATTTCTCCTCTTTCTGAGGCCACACTAGAAAAGTTCAATTCCTCCTTTTGCATACTTGAAGACACTTATTATGAAGCTTTTAGTTTTCTCTTTTTCAGGTTAAATAATCCCAATTCCTTCAGCCTATATTCATATGGCATAATTCTAGGTTCTTGAACATATTGGTTGCCATCTTCTGGATTCCAGACTATCAATATCCTTAAACTGTGGCACCCAGAATGAGCACAGTGCTCCAAGACCTGATGAAGGCAGAGTAGAGTGGGATTGTCATGTTTTTTGTATCTGGAAACTGTGAATCTCATAACTCATTCTGAGATTGAATTAGGTTTTTTTGAGTGACACATATTGATTGACTCATAATGCTCTTGCAGTCCATGAAAAAAAAAAACCCAATAATAAAATAATAAATACCAAGATCTTTTCCAGGACAATTGTTCTCTATCCATGCCTTCCTTCTCTCTTTACAGCTTATCTTGTGATTTTTTTTTTTTTGTACTCTAGGGCAAGACAGTATGATTAGTCATTACATATTATGTATATATATGTGTATATGTGTGTGTGTGTGTGTGTATACACATTATATACAGTCATTATTGACTTTTATCTTATTAGGTTTAGCCAAGAACTCCAGGTGGCCAAGAATTTTTTGTAGTTATTTGTAATAACTCTTCTCACTTTATTATATTGGCTGAACATCTATTCCTCTGTTTAAGTTACTGATAAGATGGTTAATGTACTGTATTGTAATAAGCATATAAATACACACACACATACACACACAGAGAATCAGAGACACAGAGAGAGGGGGGTATTCTACTAGAGACCTCCTGCTTCATTGATATTTAACCTGACTTTCTTTAAATCAAAACCTGAAATTCCTTTTTCTACAGGAAGCCTTTTCCAATCTCTCCTAATTTTAGTGCCTTTCATCTGTTATTTATTTTCTATATATTTGGCATATATTTTGTTTTCTTGTTTGCATGTTGTCTCCCCTATTAAAACATAAGCTTCTTAAAGGCAGGGACTGTCATTTGTCACTTTTTTGTATCCTCAGTGCTTAACACAATGTTAACATTGTTACTTGTTTATTGTTGTTTTTCTGTCATTTCACTTGTGTCCAACTCTACTTGACCCCATTGGGGTTTTCTTGGCAAACATATTGGAGTGCTTTGCCATTTCCTTCTTTAACTCATTTAACAGATGAGGAAATTGAGGTAAACAAGGTTAAATTATTTGTCTGTGGTCATGCAGCTAGTAAGTGTCAAATTTGAGGCCAAATTTGAACTCAAGTATTCTTCACTCCAGGCACACCTAAAACAAAGTAGGTATTTAATAAGTGTTTATTGATTAATTGGTTGATTGAATCATTAATTACTCTTTGAATATTGACATCCAGAGAGTTTGATTTTAGTTCTAGTATCAAGTCTATATCACTGTATTTTTTTCTATAAAAACAATAGGAAGTATTTTATTTTTTAAAAATTTAGGTAAATTTTATCTGTAGCCTTTTCATTTACTAGATTAGTAATCCTGTCAAGAAAAGAAATGAGGTTAGTCGGTCATGACCTGTTTTTGATGAAGCTCTATGCTGGTTCTTTATAATCACAGCTTTCTTTTCTAGATGTTCACCATTTCTTTAATGATACATTTAAAATTTTCTCAATAGTTGAAGTCAAGCTTAATCACCCATGGTTTACACATTCTATTTTCTCCCCTTTTTTGAACATTGGGTTAACATTTGCCCATATACTGTTTTGAGGTACTTCTATTTTCCATGATCTTTCAGATTTTACTGACAGTGATTAACCATCACAATTCTTATATCCCTTTGCATTTCTTTCTCATTTTGACAGCTAGGTAATACAGTGGATAGGAAAAGAACCCTGAAGTCAGGAAGACCTGAGTTAAAATCCAACCACTTACTAGCTGGGCAAGTCACTTAGATCAGGCAAATCACTTGATCTGTATTTACCTTGGTTTCTTCATCTGTAAAATAGAGATAATAATAGCATCTATTTTGCAAGGTTGTTGTGAAAATCAAATAATATTTGTAAAGTGTTTAGTACAGCTTCTGGCATATAGTAAGTGCTATATAAATGTTTATTGTTATTGTTGGTAGTAGAAATAGTAATAGGAGTAGCAGCAGTAGAAGTAGTAATAGCAGCAGCAGCAGCAGCAGCAGTAGTAGTAGTAGCAGCAGCAGTAGTACTATTTTCTCTCAGTTGTATCAAATTTTTTTAATTGCACAGGTGAGCTTTTACAAACCATTCCAACGAATTAGATTGTATCTATCCTGCTCATTTAATTGACCAATTACAGTCTGTTAGAGGTAATCTCATTCCTTTCACTTATGTCCTTTGGCTGCTAGACCACCAAGGATTACTTCTTCATCACCAGAGGTGGGCTTTGTTGTTATTTGGGGTTTTTTCCCTCATTATTTTTGGATCTGGAACCATTCCAAAAACCTGTTCTCTGAATTGCAGAAGTATATAGTGTAATGTTAGAATCACAAGAATAACATCTAAATGAGTAAGTTTAAACCAAACTAAAAAAAATAATAAAAGCATGCTAGAGGTTTGTGGCAGAGGTCTCTGAATTGATTCGGTAGTTTTAAATTCTCAATTGTCACAGAATTTTGATCACATAGATTCATGTAGAAAAATGGTATTTTTCCTTAAGGGATATTATCTTAAGGAAACAAAATCTTGAGTTAAATTTTAAGCAATGATTTAAGAGATAGATAGATAGATAGATAGATAGATAGATAGATAGATAGATAGATAGATAGATAGATATGTGCATATATATATATAGTGAATAATCTGAGGAATATCAGCTTAATGTCACTTATCAGATATTACCTTTTTAGAAAAGGACCATTTAAGGCATCAGAATTACTCACTTATAGAATATTGAGTTCTCCATTTTCATTTAAATATCATCTCTACAAGCTTTGTTAGAATTGGTTTATCTTTCTTTCATTGAGACCTGGGGACTGCTCAACTGATGATTCAGAATCAGGAATCTAAATTGCACCCACTCTCAGTCTCTCAATAAGTATCTCCTGATAGTAACACTGAGACATGAGAACAGTTGATAACAGTGGTTCCCCCTCATTCATGTTGTGGTTGTCATTTCTTTTATGCTTATTTCTAAGACTTGCCACTTAAACAGAAGGAATTATCTCTAGAGTTTACTTCCTTTTACAGGAAGCTTCTCTAGAAGGTCAGAGAATCTGCCAAAATTGTTTCCCCAGTAGTACCTATGTTTACAGTATCTCCAAAAGGATAAAGTGGAATTTATTCACATGCTGCTGTATTTCACTGTTTCAAGTATGTGCCTTGGTCCTTTAAACTAGATTGTTAAATTCTTTGAGGGTGAGCCTTCTTTCATAATTCTTATGGTACTCAATACTGTTGTGCATGCTAAAGACATACTAATTAAGCTTAAAATAAATTAGCCATTGATATTTATCAGGTTGTAGAAGTACTGTCATGTACTCTAAACATTTTTACTGAAGGACTATAATTTATCCTCTTTGCAAACTATTTAGATCTTTTCCTGCTGCTTCGTTCTCCAATCCGTCTTTTTTCCCCTTTCTCAAAGCTCATTAAAATCTCTTACTGATTGTGGACAGAAGATAAGTTTTTAAAATGCTACTTATTGGTAGTTCTGGTAAAACTTTTAGCTGAAAAGATGTGATTATAGAAGAATTTCAGCTCTGTGGGCTTTACCTTTCTTTCATGACAAAAATTATTCTATATCTTCTTTGCTAAATATATAATCTCAATTATTTTATAGTCTATGAAATAATTTTTAGTTGGTGCCTCCCTGCTGACAAAGCTAGAAATGTATTTTCTCCTGGTTTAAATTATTACCAGATCCCTAATAATTGTGCTACATGTAGTTAATATTAGTGAACCATCCCCCACTGTGGTTTACCTCCAATTAAATATATATATATATATAAAACATATTTTAATGGTCCTCTGATGATATGAACTATCGTGATTATTTTTTACTCTGGTGTCTAGGACAGGCTTGACATATGACAGAGGCTTATTGAAGTCCTTGTTCAGCTGTTTCAGTTTCCTCAACTATTTTATAATCCCACTTGGAGTTTTCTAGGCAAAGATTCTCCAACTCATTTTATTAGATGAGGAAACTGAGGCAAATAGAGTTAAGCGATTTGCTCAGGGTCACCCTGATAGTAGCTAGTAAATGTCTGAGCCTGGATTTTAACTCAAGAAAACCCACCTTTTTGATTCCTGGCCCAGTCCTCTATCCACCTAGGTACTTATTAAAGACCTGAGTTCAAATCCAGCTAGATGACCCTGGGAAAATCATTTTATTTCTTTTTACCCCAGTTTCCTCAACTTTCCAAAGAAGAGAATATTGGTACTTTGAAGGCTTTTTTGTTTGTTTGTTTTTGGAAGGATCAAATGACATAACAGTTGTAAAGTGCTTAGTATCTGGCACTAAAAAATGCTTATTCCCTCCCATGGACTGAATTAAATTGAATTACCTTGTGTGAGCCTGAGTTTTTATTTTATTTATTTATTTTTTAATCCAACTTGTTCAGACATTTCTCTTTTTTTTTGTTTGTTCATTTATTAAAGCTTTTTATTTATAGAACATATGAGTAATTTTTCTACATTGACCTTTACAGAATTTTCTGTTCCAAATTTTTCCCTCCTTCCCCACACCCCCTCCCTCCCCACACCCCCTCCCCTACATGGCAAGTAGTCTCATACATGTTAAAAATGTTAAAATATATGATAAATCCAATATGTGTACACATATCTATACAGTTATCTTGCTGCACAAGAAAAATCAGATCTAGAAAGAGAAAAACAACAACAACAACAACAATCTAAGAAGGAAAACAAAATGCAAGCAAACATTCACCGAAAGCATTAAAATGCTGTTATGGTCCACACTCAGTTTCCACAGGCCTCTCTTTGCACATATATGACTTTCTTCATCGGTGAGCCTGGGTTTTAATCTGGACTCTGTTATATACTATGTGTACAATTCTGAGTCAGTCACTTCTAGTCTCACTTTCCTGTCTTTAAAATAAAGGATTTAGATAAGGTGATCTCGAATGTAAATCTGTGATCTTGTGATTTCATCCACAGTTTTTGTTCCACGCTTCCTGTAGTTACAGATGAAATGGTTTCATGATTGTACTCTATGGGTCAGGTTCTCTTAATTCACTTCAAACATTTCTCACTTTGTTTAGAACCTGGTTCTCAAGCAGTATTTACTGTAAGGAAAAAAAAAAGATTTTGAAAAAAAAGGACATTTCAAATGAAGGATTATTTTCCTGGGTGATGAGTTTTTGGCTCTTTGGTGTTATCTTTCACATAAAGATCACTGCATGGTCACATCTGTGCAGAAACCTGTTGTGTACAGACTGAAGTACTACAGAGAACTGACCTTGGACCAAGTAAAAGTTGACACACTATTATCTGCTTTGTGGTTTCTTCATTGTACCATCCTGGGAATATGGGGATTTAATAGACAAAATACATTTTACATGGAATTAATCACTTTCACTTTTATCATGTGGTTTACCATGCTCTCTATGCTGATAAATGTTTTAACAACCGGGGAAAAAATTATTCACACACACTTTTAATTTTAATCTACCTTATTAACATTTTTCTCTATCATTTTCTTAACTTTAGATAAGCAACAAATCAGGTCTTGATATGTAGCATTTATTGATTTTTTTCCAAGATGTAAGTATACTCAAACTGAAAATTTAACAATTGGTTCTCATGAGGTTGTTCCAACTACATGCTTCTCTTATTGAGAGGAAGGCAAGAAATGAAAGCTTTCTTTGAATTACTTTAAAACTCTGCTCTTTTTTGTTTCTCTCTCCCTCTTCCTCTCCTTTTCTCTTTCTTTCTCTGCCTCTGTCTCTGGAAAAGCTTCAGATTAAATGATTGCTTATTAATACCAGATAACAAAATTATGTTGACCTACATAAAAAGCCAGAGATAAAGATTGTCTTTAAATTAAGACTGCAATTTCTATATTGAAGGTATTCAGAGAATGGAGCTTCTTTGGTTAATTCTGCAGAGTTGATTTTTTTCATCCCCAGGAAGTCTAACTTGTGATTGATTAACTTGGTTTAGAATATAAGGGAAGTTGGGTTCAGGTCACAGGTCCATAAGAAACAAATGGATTTGTCCTTTTCTGTGGCCACAGATGTAACTCTGGCATAGGTGAATGATCCAAAATGTTTGCCATTTGTCCCAAAGGGATCTAGTTGGTAGAAAGTAAACATTAGATGGTCAAAGGATATGAACAATTTTCAGATGAAGAAATTAAAATCATTTATAGTCGTATGAAAAAATGCTTTAAATCAGTATTGATCAGAGAAATGCTACTTAAGACAACTCTGAGGTACCACTACACACCTCTCAGACTGGCTAAGATGACAGGAAAAGAATGATGAATGAAAATAGACTGATTTCTCAGTCTATTTTCCAGGTCAGTTGTTTTTCCATTGAGATATTTCACTTTTTTTTTTTTTTGGCTTTGCTTTATTGTTTCTTGATATTTTCATGAAAATATCATTTTCTTCATTATTCTTTTGTACCTCTTTTACCAGACTGTTGACTCTCTTTTCATAATTTTCTTGCATCACTCTCATAACTTTTCACAAATTTTTCTGAAATTCTCTTAGATTTTTAAGATCTTTTTTGAACTTCCACAAATTTTTTTTTTTTTGGCTTATATCCAAATTCATTTTTGTCCCCTTTGAGCCTTTACTTGTAGTTGTGCTGACATTGATTTCTTCATCTGAGTTTATATCTTCATCTTTCTTCCTACCATAATAACTTTTTATAACCAGATTCTTTTTTTCTTACTGTTTTTGCTGTTGTTTGCTTATTTTCCCCAGCCTGTTTCCTGGATTTTTACTTTATCTTAAAGTTGGACTCTGTTCCTGGGTTGGAAGTATACTATTCCAAGCTTTGGATTTTTTCTGATGCTGTTTTCAGTTACATCTGAGAGAGTCTGTAAGATCACCATTCTAAGATGGTATGATCTAAGGAAAGGTCACTGCTCTTCTGGCCTATGTTCTGGTTACCTAGACAGAAATCTTGATCCCCTGAAGCTGGAAGTGTTATCACTCCTTTGACCCTAGAATTGTAAGTCCCCGCTCTCCTATAACTGCAAGCAGTAGGGTTGGTCTTCATCCTGGGACTCTATATAGACATTGCATCCAGTGCAAACAAAGGATCCCCTGTCATCCCTTTCTGACTAGTTGTCTGATGTTCTTCAGTCTCTGGACTGACAATTCCCAATTCTGCTTCTATTCCATCACAACCACTTCTAAGACCCAATTTCGGTGCTATTATATATATATATATATAAATATATATATATTTGGAGCCCACTGCCCATCCTACCCAATAATCTCTCCACCTCACTCACCCCCCTCCAAGTCAGCTCCCACTCCTGTGTCTTAGACTTCTGACAACCTTTCAAGTTGTTTTTTGGCTGGAAAACTATCTCCCTCCTATTGTTGGCTTTGGTGCTCTAGCTTTCAATTTGAGGCATTGTGTTAAAGTTGTTTGGAAGAGACTATCAGAAGAATTCAGTTGAATTGCTGCCTGTACCCTACCATCTTGATCTTACCCTTAAATCCTCATTTTAAAGATGAGGGATCTAAGGCTCTTTAACTCAAATTTTATGTATATATATTTACAAAGTGCTACTATTAAGATCCAAACTCATGTATTCTGACTCCACGACCAGTGCTGTTTCCAGTATATTATACTAACTTTGTGACATGGATTCTGTTCCTAGAAATCAAATGGGGAGAGAAAAAACACGTATGTAGATAAGTAACAATAATATTTATATAGTACTTTAAGACTTGAAATGTGCTTTTTATATGTTAATGCATTTGATCTTCACAACAGCCTTATGAATAGATGATATTACTATTCCCATTCTACAGATGAGTAAAATTAGGTGCCATAAGATAAAATGACTTGCCCAGCATCACACAACCAGTAATTGTCTGGAATAGCATTTGAAGTTAGATTTTCCAGACTTCAGCTCAGCCACCTAGCTAGTAAATATGATGCAAAGGAGAATAAGATACATTACAAGGAGAGGTTACTGAAAAATATTATGAGACATTTGAGGGGAAAGAAATCACTTTCACCTAGAGGAAAAGCAGAATTAGGAAAGGCTTCATGGAAACCATGGCACATGGGTTGGGATTTGGAAGAAGGGAAAGGGGCTTGAGGTGATGATTGAGAAGAGGACATGTATTTCAAGCACAAGAAACATGAAAAAAAGACAAGGAAAGTCAGAACAAGGATGGAGAATAGAAAAGTCTTGTTTGACTGGAAATAAAAGGTCTTTTAAGGACATAAGATTCTCATATCTACCTTGGATGTGTCTTTTATGTGCCTGTTTACTTACATATTTTCATCCCTACCAGAATGTAAGCTCCTTGAGGGTAGGTACTGTTTTATATTTCCTGTTGATGATCAGTTAGATAATTGAATAAGAACATTGATTGAATATCTTGGCCTCTTAATGCTAGGATCAAGAGTTTTAGCAGATGTAATAGTAAAGGGCTATATAAGCATAAGCTATTACTGTAAGTTCATTAGACATAGATTGCATTATTAAAAAAAAATCTATTCCAATAACTATTATTCTTTAAATCTAGTCTGAGGAGTTATTTTGAGACTGAAATTAAATAGGCTATTGTTTTAATTACTTCTAAGCATCAAAGGGAAAGATTATGTTTCCACTGAATTGAATATGGTGTTATCTAGAGTTTATGCTAAAACAATATAATGCCAAAAGGGGGGGAGGGGAGTCTGTTTATAGCAGTTTGCCAGTATTCAGAGATGATTAGCTTTGGCACTCAATTGGGAGATTTGTGAAAGTTGAATAGCATTTAAAAAGCGACTTTGTTTTGTTTTGTTTTGTTTTTTTCCTGTTTCTCATGCATATACAATTTTTTATTATATTCCAATACTACTATATAATTTGGGAGGAATTTGAGAAAGTCAAACATTCCAAGGATTTTGTAAATTCTTTAAGTATTACTGAATGGAGTTAGCCTTAGATCCCTAAGGATTCAACAATAGGAGATTTTGATTTTTTGGAAGCTAAGTTTGATACGTTTGTCAAATGATTCTCACTTTTTCCCCCATTCCTACTCTTAATGCAGATATATTTTTGACAACTTTGAAATTCTGTACACATTTGTCCCAGAGGTAATCTTTTTGTTTTGGAATGAAAATTGATAACCGTGGGTAAAAACACATCACAGGCAGGCCTCAGCAAGCTGTTTTGCAAAATGATTATTTAAAAATGTTCCACATGCTTATAAATGTCTCCAGTCATAGAATGTTATAACTGCTTTCTTTGTTAGATAGCTTCCAAGTCTGTTCTAGGCTACAAAGAACTGCTCAGGAATTAAGATGAATGTACTATTTTATATGGCCCAAGGAATGAGAGTATCATTCTAATGTTCTAGTTTCAAGCATGGGGAAAAAAAACAAACAAACAAAAAAAAACACATGAATCTAAATTCTGATTGGTTATGGCTGAAATTACATTAAAAGATACTTTTAAAAAGTATCAAATAGAAAATAATTTATTTGTTGGACTTAGGCATTTCATTTGAGAGAGATAAGATCAAAAGTTTTTCTGGAGATGAATAAAGTGGGTGAATCTGAGCATCATGAATTTTTAAAGGCAGGATCATTTCCACATTTTAGGTAATATCAGGGAGAAAATGTATAAACTGGGTTGGGGTTTTTTTTAGCTGTTGATGTTATTTCAAGAAAAAAAACAAACAGTGTTTTCCCCATCAGATTAGGTTGAATTGTAGAAGAAAATTTCCTGCACTTTATGGACTGTTTCTGATAATAATATAAATAATGATATTTATAGAGTACTTTGTGGTTTGTAAAGTGCTTTCTGTTTATTATCTTTTTTGATCCTCATAACAACACTGCAAGGTATTATTATTATTATTATTCCCATTTTACAGATGAGGAAACTGAGCCCATAAAGTTTTTCTCTCTCAGAATTACACAATTAATAAATTTCTGACACAGAATTTGAAATCAGATCTTCCTGACACAAACTCTAGTGTTCTATAAAATATTTGCTTGCTATGATGATGGCAAGAATAGAATGCTGGATATAGGGTCAGGAAGACCTGGGTTTAAATATTACTTCAGACACTTATTAGCAATGTGACTCTAGGCAAGTCACTTAAACTTTTTAGCTCTCACTTTCCTTATCTTTACAATGAAGGTGTCTAAGGTCCCTTCCTACTCCTGATCTACCTCACTATAATGATGAAATTACTTATTCTGTGTGGGCACACCCTCTAAATCCTTGTGTATCATAGAAAATTAGCTTTTGAGGATTTGCCTTGGTCTTTTAAAAAAAAATTAACTCCCTGATATTTCTTTGCTGATGATAATATTAATAATAATATCATTTTAATTAGAATTTGCCTAAGAATCACTTATGAAATATGTGCAAAATACTTTGTGTAAAAGTGAGAGGCATTATAGCCAACTATTCTTTAGAGCATTGGAGTTGTGATCAAAAAAGATCAGGATTTTCCTCTCATCTTATATTTTACTACTATGTTACCTTGGGCAGGTCAGAGAGAGGGTTAAATAATGCTTGTACTGCCTATCTCTTAGGATTATTCAGATCAAAGGAAATAATGTAAATACTTCACTTAGCAAATGTTTTAAAAACATTATTATTGCTGTTAGTTTGGTTATATTTCATGGGAAATCCCAGTAAAGACTATTTCATTTAAAAAAATGTTTTTTAGTTAATGTTATGTTATGTTAGTTAATAATGTTATATGGTTTATTTCCTGAATTTATACTTTGTTACTGACATACTTTATCAGTTGACAAGAGTTCTATTGAAAACACCAGAACTGTGGGGTTCAGACTTAGGAGAGTAATTAGCTTAGTCCAGAAGGAATAGATAAAACTTTGTGTTAATCTGTTTAGCCTTTGCTCTTAAGGGAGCTATACTCATCTTTTATTCAGTATATTAGCATATTCAATTGTAGCTTAGAAGTAAAATCAAAACTATTTCTAAGGACTTATGAGAAGAATCTGTTCCAGGGTTCTGCTTACCATATGTTACCTTCTCGTTGACTGCCTCTTACCCCTCAGTGCCTTTCCTTTTAACTCATTACATACAAAATGTAATTCTTGATTTCTTCTCCCCCAGTCTGACATCTTCCAACTTCTAATTTCTTTTAATGGTACTATTTATATCTTTATCAACTCGAGCAAATCACACATCTTCTCTGGCATCAGTTTCCTTACCTGTAAATGAGGTTTCTAAGAGTCTTGCCAGTTCTAAATTCATGCTGTTGCTTATAGCTTAGTCACTTAAGTTCAAATCCTGGGAATATCTCTCCTCAAGGGCAAACTGTCACCTGTTTTTTCTGCTTGCACCTAACAAAGAGCCAATACTTTAAATATATCTTTCAGTGATAATATATGTGTGTGTTATTGTGCATATATATATGCACATGTATAGGTATATTGAATTTTATTTTTAAAAATGCATTTTTCTTGCTTTTATTTATTTTCAATAGTATTTTATTTTTCCAAATACATGCAAAGATAGTTTTCAACATTTACCTTTGCAAAAACTTGTGTTTGAAATTTTTTCCCACCCTCCCCTACTTCCTCCATCTAAGATATTAAAAATATGATTAAACATATTTCCATATTTATTATACTATGCAAGAAAAATCAGAGAAAGAAAAAAATGCCAAGTAAACAACAACAAAAAGATGAAAATACTATGCTTTGATCCACACTCAGTCCCCAGTCTGTCTTGATGCAGATAGCTCTTTCCATTACAAGTCTATTGGAGATGCCTTGAATTACTGCATTGTTGAAAAGAGCCAAGTCCATCACTGTTGATCATCACATAATCTTGTTATTGCTGTGTACAATGTTCTCTTGGTTCTGCTCACTTCACTCAGCATCAGTTTGTGTAAATCTTCCCAGCCTTTTCTGAAATCAGCCTGCTGATCATTTCTTATAGAATTATAATATTCCATTACATTCATATACTTATTCAGTCATTCCCCAATTGATGGGTATCTATTCAATTTCCAGTTCCTTGCCACTACAAAAAGGGGGGCTGCATAGTTTTTATTTTGAAACCTAAATTTCTCCTAGTATCCCTATCTTCTTCTTCCAGGAACAATCACATAAAACAAATAACTTTTTAAAGAAAAAGAAGGGAAAAAATCAATAAAAACAGAATCAATAAAAACATTAAAAAATTAGAAAATATATGCAATCTTCCGTACTTGTCCACCTCCCATCTCTACAAAGGAGAATATATGTGTGTATATTGGGTAGGAGGGAGGGTGTTATATAATGGCTCTACCTTTGTAATTCTGCAATGTTTCAGTTATTTTTTATTTGCTCTTTACGTTTATATTGGTGTAATAATTGTATATCATTGTTTTCTTAGCTCTTCTTACTTCATTCTTTATTATCAGTTGCATGCTTCTATATATTTATCACATTTGCCTTTTCTTATCACACAATAATATTCTATTAAATTCATATATCATGGTTTCTTTCAATAATAGTATAAAATTTTAGTGTCTGTTCCCCAATTCCTTTAAGTCTCTGATCATAATAAGAATTTGGTGAATAGCATGAATAAAATTTAAGTTGTTTTCAAACCCTTAACTAATGTAGGGTCTGACTGTGCTTTGAATTAAAAGAGAATGTGTCCATGGGCATAAAAGATAGATTTGTTAGATTTGAAGCACATGTTAATAGAAATAAAAGAAAATAACATCTGGGAGGGAAACTCACCAATTTTGTGAAGCATTCACATCTCTTTCCTTTAACTCACAAATAAAAATATAAACTCAGCAAAGTTCTAAGAGAATGAAGTAAAAGTCCAAATCATTAGAAAAGGAAGAAGCATTTCAACTATTGATACATTTTAATGTTTCACAGTTTCATTGACATTTTGAAAACTTTTTATCATAATTAAAGTTTGCGATTGTTTGCCTTTTGATTCTCTTCCCCAAAAGAACATCAGCTCATTTAGAGCAGGAACTATTGTTTTTTTTCTTGCATCCACAGTACAATGCTGCAGTACACAATAGGTATTTAATTTATATTTGGTGGTGGTGGATAGGTAAGGTATTTGACAAGGATACCCTAATTTAACAATACTTTAGTAAAATACCCTAAATCCTAGATTATAACATTTGTAACTTTCTTAAAGTTAAACGGCTGCATTTGAAACTCTCCAGTTCTTCTAAGTGAGGAAATTCCAAGCATTCTGCAGTGACAGATAGTGTTAATTGGTTGGTGACATCAAATATCAAATGGTGAATAGCTTTGTTCCTGTAAATCAAAAATGTATGATCTTCCATAAAGTTCTGTAAGCAAGAGAGATAGTGTATGGTTAGTTTCATATGCACTTTTATATATATTTGTATGTGCATACATACATGTATATGGATACACAAACATATATAAAATGCAATTTTAAGTTTCAGGTTTTATGTAATGAAAAGAGCCAAGCACTTGCACAGTAAAATATATCTTTTGGCAGGAGATGGATCAGGAATAGGGAAAAGTTCCAAATCTGTCAGTTGATTGTTTTAGGCAACTCTAAGTGTAGAAAATTCTTCCATCCATGCAGTAGGCAACTCATTTTTAAGTCTTAGATTATTATTTAGGGGCACTGAAAAGATAGATAAATAGGTAGATAGGAAGAAACAAAATAGGAAAATAGAAAGAAACTAGATAGTCAACAAGCATTTATTAAATGTTGAGGATACAAAAAAGGCAAAAAAAATATTCTTGGAGCTTACATACTAATAGGGGAGGCAAAATGCAAATAAGTATGTATTATAAATATGTCTCTCTATATCTGTATGTATATATGTATGTGTCCACATATGGATATGCATATATACGTGCATATTCATGTGTATACATGCTTATTTATATATATATATATCTGTCTATCTGTTTTTAGTTTAAATGGGAGGTAATCCTAGAGGGAAGATACTAACCATGTTGGGGGCAGGGGAAAAACACTGGGAAAGGCCTTTTGGAACACTGTCTTGAAAGAAGATAGAGGTTGGACATAAGGAAGAAAAACATTCTAGGCTTAGGGGATATCCAGTGAAAAGTCCAGAGATGGTATCTTCATTGGTCATAAAGATTTTTTTTTTTTTTTTGCTGAGGCAATTGAGGTTAAGTGACTTGCCCAGGGTCACACAGCTAGGGAATGTTAAGTGTCTGAGACCAGATTTGAACCCAGGTCCTCCTGACTTCAGGGCTGGTGCTCTATCCACTGCACCACCCAGCTGCCCCTCAATTTCTTTATAAAAGAATATCTTGGGGCAGCTAGGTGGCGCAGTGGATAGAGCGCCAGCCCTGAAGTCAGGAGGACCTGGGTTCAAATCTGGTCTCAGACACTTAACATTCCCTAGCTGTGTGACCCTGGGCAAGTCACTTAACCCCATTTGCCTCAGCAAAAAGCAAAAAAAAAAAAAAAGAAATTGATAGGTGTACATAATGGTATACAAAATGCCAGCATGTTCAGTCATCTGAAAGACAGAGAAAAAGAAAGAGACAAAGTAAAAAGAAGACTATTAATAGGTTCAAATTGATAGTTCAGAAAGTGATGTGAGAATCTTTTTCTTCCTCCTTTGTAATTATTAATATCTTTAGAATATCTGAGGACAATACTTAATTTGTCTAAAGCAATTTTTATCATAATCTGACAATAAAATAAATACTATCCTCAAAATTATAGACATATAACAGTTTGACATTTGAAACTTTAGAACACTTTAAAAGTACCATTAACCATATTTCACATTTTTCTACTAAAGGTGACAAATAGGAGCTTTGTTTTATATATGTTATAGTTTTTTATATAGAGAGAACTTATGGGCATTGAAAAATTACTCCAGAAATTGGACAAAGAGGAGAAATGGATCCAGGCATTATTCTTAACAGCTCTCTTTTCTTTTTTTGTTATTTTTTTTATTAAAAGCTTTTTATTTACAGAACATATGAATGATTTTTCTACATTGACCTTTGCAAAACTTTTTTTTTTGTTCCAAGCTTTTCCCCTCCTTCCCCCCACCCCCAGATGACAGGCAATTCAATACATGCTAAATATGTTAAATTATATAACAAATCCAATATATATATATACATATATATATATGTATATATATATATATATATACATATACATAGCTATACAGTTATAGGTACTGCACAAGAAACATCAGATCTAGAAAGAGAGAGAAAAAAAAAAACAACCTAAGAAGGAAAACAAAATGCATGGAAATATTCACAGAAAGCCTTAAAATGCTGTGTTGTGGTCCACACTCAGTTCCCACAGGCCTCTCTCTGGATGTATATGACTGTCTTCATCGCTGAACAATAGGAACTGGTTTGAAACATTTCATTGTTGAAGAGAGCCATGTCCATCAGAATTGATCATCATATAGTCTTGTTGCTATGCATAATGTTCTCCTGGTTCTTCTCATTTCACTTAGCATCAGTTCATGTAGGTCTCTTCAGGCCTCTCTGAAATCATCCTGCTGCTTGTTTCTTACAGAACAATAATATTCCATAACATTCATATACCATAATTTATTCAGCCACTCTCCAATTGATGGGCATCCATTCAGTTTCCAGTTTCTAGCCACTACAAAAAGGGCTGCCACAAACATTCTTGCACATGTGGGGCCCTTTTCCCTCCTCTAAGATCTCTTTGGGATATAGTCCCAGTAGAAACACTGCTGGGTCAAAGGGCATGCACAATTTGATCACTTTTTGAGCATAGTTCCAGATTGAACAGCTCTCTTTTCAGTGCTAATTATTATAAGCACTTCCTATCGACTAAATTAAAATTTAAAAAATTTAAAAACTAAATTTGGAAGCAGTACACCTGGCTTTGAGCCTTAACTGTGCTGCTTTCTACCTTTATAAACTCATGAAAGTCACTTTCTCTGGTCCCCAATTTCCTCATCTATGAAACAAAAGGTTAGACTGCTCAAGATCATCACTCCTGTGACTTTTGAGTCACTGTCAACATTCCCATTCCTTCATCCCCTGTGACTCCTTTATATTGGTGATATCTCAACAATATCTTTTTTTTACAATTCATATTAATAAATGTTTTCTGATTGATTAATATTAGATTGTAGGCTTCTTCAGGGCTATTCTGGGTGTATGTTTTCTCTATATTCTCAGAGCCTGCCCAGTACTATATAAAAGTGCTGCATAATAGGTTTTTTAGATGAATGGATGGATGAATATTACTGAACTAGATACTTAAGGAATTTTACACATTTTAAAGGTCCTTTTTTAAAAATTTGGAATCAAAGTTATGATGGTAGGTTACATGATCATAGTGCAAGGTGGGATCTTCTTTTCTCTCTGCTTAATTCATCTCCTTAAATCGATTTTGTTCCATAGACGTCTTTGGTAGTATAGTGAAACTCTGAACCCTTTCTTGGAATAATGATTTATTGCCTACATTAATAATCAAAGAAAATGATCAATTTAATTTAGAGGTTAGTAAAAATTTTTAAAAATGTAATTTTTTTCCCATCTAAGTTCACAGACCCTTCCTTCACCCTTGAAAGCTATCTGTAATGCATCTGTGAATCTCAGGTTAAGATTGTGCTCTCCAGAATGTCTGTTCCATAATTAGATTTCTTAAACTTTTGCCTTTCTTATTCCTTCCTTCTTCTGACTCTGGAGTTAGAGGACCCATATTAAAAATATATAGTCATTTTCACTTTCCAAGGCTTCACTTCATATCTGTAAAATATGGAAGTCATTGAGGCCAGCTAAATCTGTGATCCTCTAAGTATCTGAAATAGCATTTGAAGCTATGTGTCCCCAATTACAATAGTAGCAATTTATCTACTGTGTCAGAAAATAAATAAAATAGTTGAGAGGTCCCACCCTCAAACAACTTAGAATATAGCTTTTCTCAAGCTTGATTTAGGTTTAAAATTAAAACTATGGTCTGAACTTTGAGATTCTTTATTCATTCTTCCTTTGCTGGAATTAATTACTTATAAGAATTCTCAGCATCTACTCATTGACTGGAAAAATCTTATTCATAACCCCCTCTTGACATTTTTGTGACATGGTACTGCTGACCTGTGACCAAATTCCTCTGGATGATTTGTAAAGTACATATAACCAACTAACTGGCTGCTCCCAAACTGTAATTTAATTGGAATGGCAGGTTGTTATAAAGAAAATGTTTTTCTTCTTATACTTGTTGATTGCCTTTAACCTCTAAAGTATCAGCATTAAATAATCGAATTCTTGGTAGGAAGGTGGAAATTGCCCTAAAGCTATTCCGATGAAGCTATTTTGAGATAGAACTTTGGATTTCTTATTTTCTGGGAAACATTTACAAATGTCAATGAATTTTAAAAAGCAATTGCTGATTTAAATACAACACTTTATTTTTAACACTTGGAGTTTAAGTGAAGAAATGTTAAATATAAATAAATTCCATGTTTTTATTTTTAAAATATTCTGTTCCCTCTTTTTTTCTTCCTTTGGTATTAACAAGTTATATTTACCTTCCACACAGAAATTATAAGGAGACCACCAGTTGGTGCTGCTATAATGTTTGTTTAATGCTGTAAGAAAAAAAAAAAGATACATAGAAATGAATTGCTAGTACCTCAAAAATACTTAACATATATAACATAATATGTTAGTCATTGACTTTTGAAAAATCAAATGTAACAAATGTTCTTGGTGCTTTAATAGCTGAAGTTGACATTTCTGGAATTGTACTTCTCAACATTATTCCATTATGTTGTCTTAGGTATTTGATAAGGATGGTTTTCTTTTTCTTCAGAAGGAATTTTATAGGATTTTTTGAATTTTAGTCTTTGAGAAAAAAAGTTTAGGTAACTAATAGTATTTTTTTATTTTCACTAAGTAAATACAAATCTTCATTAGGTTTTAGATTCAATAGTCCAATAGCATTATGTCATATTCTAAATATTAGAGGAGAAAGAAAAGAAAATATTTTATTTTAGGGAGAAAAATGCTTGTATACATGGCACATGCACATAACTTTTACCATTATCTCATTGATAATTGCTTATCCTCCTACTACCTCTACTTTTAGAACAATTTTTCAGAAGGTTTCTGTAAAGAAAGTGAGAGGAAGACAAATTACTCACTGAAAGATTCCTTTGTTATTTTCCTCTCCTTATAAGGCACACTTGAATGTAAAAAAAAAATTATGATTTTACTCTGTTTACTTATCTTGACTGTTCTTCTCCATTAACAACTTTATAATTTAAAATCTGCCCTAGCCTTTCATTATAATTCTATGTTTTGACCTCTTAGTGGAATTGGGGTAGTTTCTGAAGAGGGCACATGCCTTTATGATTTACTTTTTATTGTGGGCCAATAGGAATTGAATTCATTTATTTCTTCCCTGTCCCTGAACCCCATTAGAAAAATAGCAAAGTCCATCATTTTATTTGAACTTTTGACTGTTTGTCCTGTAAACAAATTAAACTCAAATGCTCCAAAAAGAATGAATTCTTCCTTAAAACGTATTCCTTTTCCAAACTTCTTGGTTTCTATTGAGGGCAAGCCATCTTTTTACTCATCCAGATTCACAACCTTGGATTTGTCTTGGACTCTTTTCCTTAATGTCCAATCAATTACCAAATGTGATTGGTTCAACTTCATAATATTTGTCACATTTGTCCACTATCACAGCCTTGTAGAGATCCTTTTCACTTCTTACTTGGATTATTATGACAGTTTTTTTAACTAGTCTCCCTTAATAAAATCTCTATTCCATTTTCTATATAGTTACCAAAATAATAACCCTTAAAAATAAATCTGACCTTGGCACCCTTGCTAAACAAAATCATTGGTGTCTCCCTGTTGCCTCTAGGATAAAATGCAAAATTTTCAGCATGCCATTTAAAGTCTTCCACAATTTGGCTCCTACCTGCTGTTTTAATTGTATATTTTTATACTCCTTTTCATTCATTCTCTATTCTTGTGAAATTGATTTGATAGCTATTCCCTATAAATGACATTCCATCTACCATGTCCAACCATGGAAAAAATGGTTCTCCTCATGCCCCAACCCTCCATCCTCACTCTGGAATTCCCACTTTCCTTGCCACTCTCTTAGCGGATCCATAGGAAGGTTCTACTTTTCTTGTAAGATCTTCTCTGACCCTCAGCCTCTTCCTTTGTCTCTACTTCTTAAAATTACTTTGTGGTTGCTGTTGGTCAGTCATTTCAGTCACATCCCAACTGTTTGTGATCTCATTTGGAGTTCCTTTGGCAATGATACTAGAGTACCTGGCTATTTCCTTCTCTAGCTCATTTTACAAATGAGGAAATTGAGGCAATTAGAGTTAAATGACTCATTCAGGGCCAGACCGCTAGTAAATATCTGAGGCTGGATTTGAATTCAGGTAAATGAGTCTTTCTGACTCCAAGCCTACCATTCTATCCACTACACCAACTAGATGCTTCCCACAACCTTCACTTTCTTATTTATTTATTCATTTTTTGGCTGAAGTAGTTAGGGTTTAATGACTTGCTCATGGTCATACAGCCAGGAGGTAAGACCAGATTTGAACTCAGGCCCTCCTGACTTCAGGGCAAGTGCTCAATCCACTACACAACTAGCTGTCCCATTTTCTTAAAATTATGATTACATTGTATTTATTGATATATGTTAGTAACTCATGTTAAATCCTTATCATAGTATTAAAGCTCCCTGAAGAACAGGAATATTTCAGTTTTCTCTTTGTATTCTGGGCACCTAACTCCATATTCATACTCAAATGAATCTATGATCTTATCTATGTGTATGTTCTCTTCAAATCTGAAGACTGCATCATATCCAAGGCTGCCATCTTTTACCTACTCTTAAGCAGGTTCTCCCTCTAAGTTTGTCATGGAAAGTCAACTCAACGTGTCTATGATCTTTCTCATTTTTTCTGGACTTTGAGAATACTAATTAAGACCATGAACTATCCATTCATTAACCTGACTCCTATCACACATTGCAGTCTATTTTCCTTTTCTTTTAATCATAGATTTCTTTAGTGAAACTTTTTTCCTAGTTCTTCCAAGTTCCTTATTTAGGTATTTTAGCATGCTCACAATCCTCATGTTCTCTTTCATTGTGTTCTATCATAATCTTACTAATTTTTAATTATTTATAGGCTAAATATCTGCTGATTGATTTGCTGAATTTAATGAGGGTTTCTAGCATGCTCAGAATGTCTAATTGGAGTTCTACTTTTATTTAAAATATGTTATAATCTGCCAATTAATAATATCACCATTTAGGGTAAAGGTTTAATTAAAAAATAATTTTAAAAAATAAGTACACAAGGTTGCATTTAGTTGATCTTTCCTCTGGGGGTCTAACTGAATATTCTTCAATAGTCAATGAATATTGAAGAAACTATTATTCTAATACTGAATAACTTCATACTAAATAATAAAAACAGCACATGAAGCAAATTGGGATTATTGAACTGTAGGAATGGTGTCGAGATTACTTTTCTAATATAATTTCATGTTGCTTGAGTCTTTATGGACAATTAAAAAACTGACCCAAAAGTCTGCTCATTAAACCCAATTTATCTTAATAGATATGAACTCCATTGCTGACTGTTGTGAAATGAGACTAATGTTATCCTAAAGATACAAATCTACCAGAGTTTACAAACTACTTTGCCAATGCTACAACTTTGCCATTACCACTCAGCATTGTTCCCTCTCTACTACTACTAATTTCATGATGCTTTCCAATACTACTTAGG
This sequence comes from Myrmecobius fasciatus, assembly GCA_023553655.1. Taxonomy (NCBI): domain Eukaryota; kingdom Metazoa; phylum Chordata; class Mammalia; order Dasyuromorphia; family Myrmecobiidae; genus Myrmecobius; species Myrmecobius fasciatus. The sequence continues at coordinate 263,781 of JAJPUD010001160.1, read as the reverse complement.
CCTTGTGGAATGACTTTTCCCTATATACTCCCATATTAGAGTAACATGTTATCACTGAGAAAGTTTTATTTTTATTATGTAACTCATAGTTATTTATTTTTTATTATGCACCATACACTTTGTATCACAGAGTGGGCCATGAGATCCTTTCATAGTTTCATTCCCATTCATTCATTCCCATTCATGGGATGTTACCAGTCTAGTGAAGTTATTCTGACCTTGTAATGGAGGATAGAGATTTTCTTTATCCATCTTTGTATCTTCAGTGGCATATATAATGTCTGGCATTTAGTAGGCACTGAATAAGGACTTCTTGGTCAATTGATTTTTATCCTGTCAACATTACATTTCTGGATATTGATCTGGAATCTCATGAAATCACAGCGGTATGTTATTTATGTTAAATGAAACAGAGCCAGTGAAACAGATCACATATCCTAATATCATATGAGCATCAAAAATGTGCATTACGTTTTATGCAAAAAATCCATTCAGTTATGCAGTATTCAAAAACAAAAACTTGCTTTGGCTAAGTGAACAATTATATTATAACCTTATATTTCCAACTCAGCTGGGACCAGATGACATTTAGATAATTAAAAGAGAAAAAAATCTTAGATCTGCCCTACTGTCTAACTTTACCTCTAATACCTAAGTTAAAATGTTTAAATAAAAATAATTTTTTCCTGTAATTATTGAATTAAGTGACCTGAGAGATCTTTTTACTTTCTTGGTGTAGGTTTTAAGATCTTGTAGATTTTGGTCTTATAAGTTATGAAGACTACCCTGAAGTAGATATCAGAAATACAGTGGCTTTGAGGACTATTAAAAGTCTGATAACTGACCAGCAGAGTGAAAGTCCTTGCAAAGGGGAAGTTACGGTCTGAACCAATTCTTGCCAGAAACAGACTGGAAAGCCTTGGTAATCATAGTAGCCCTTATAAGATGACACTTATATGAATATATGAAGAATAATTATGGAATGTTCATAAGTATCATAGGATTTAGAAAGGAAATAATGCCTTCCAACTACCACATTCTAGAGATAAGGAAGTGAAATCCCAGAGAGATTATGTGTTGCCCATGGTTTTATCAAATGGATATAAAAGGTCTTACTGTTTGTTTTTTGTGTGTTTTTCAAATTTTAATACTGATGTTACTTGTTCAGAGTTAAGCTCAGTATAAGTTTTTACTTTTTTAAAAAATCAAGCTTTTTTCTTGGCATTTAAGGCCTGATTTATCAGCAGCCTACCTTTCTAAGTTTATTGATGGATAATACATCATGTATTATTCCAGGAAACTGGACTATTTTCTTCTCTCTGATCATAATCCACTCACACTCACAGCATCCATTTTCATTATCCTTCATGCCTCAAATATACATATATATATATATATATATATATATATATATATATATAT
>JAJPUD010001160.1:227039-245044 GCA_023553655.1 Myrmecobius fasciatus | reverse complement strand
TGTGTGTGTGTGTGTGTGTGTGTGTGTGTGTGTGTGTGTGTGTGTGTATTTACAACAGTATTTTTCTATTTCTCACTCCATTAATGCTTATCCAAATATACTCTATCATACTTCCCTTCTTGTGTTTGTTCATAACTGTTTTACTCTCCATTCTCTAAATTTTATTAATGCCATATCAATATATCATGTTATGCTGTTAAATATATTTATATTAATAAATATAATAATGCAGTCCTAATTCAGGGATAATACTTTAGTACTTTTTTATAATAGTAAATACAGGAAACACTGGAAACAAAAAGGATGGCCATCGATTGAGAAGTGGATAAATAAATTGTAGTTTCTGAATGTAATGGGAATATCTCTGTGCTATAACAGATGATGAATATGAAAAATTCTGAGAAAAATAGGAAGACTTATATGAATGAATGTAGAGCAAAGTAAACTGAATCAAAAAAATAGTGTTCATGACCACAGAAACATAAATGCCTAAACGAGGCTTCAAAGAAGAGATGAAGAAATACACCCCCTTCCTTTCTTTGTAAAGGTGGGGATATATGGATATGGAGTGTTATGTACACTATCAGATGTATTAGTTTGTTGAACTGCTTTATTTTTTTTTTCCTCTTTTCTATTGCTTGTTAAAAGAGGTGGTTCACTGGGGAGGTGATGATAAAACAAAATACAGTTTTTCAAGATAATTCAGAGGCAGTATGGTTCAGTAGGAAAAGCAATGGTTTTGGAATCAGAGAATACTTGTTCAAATCTCTGTTGTGCTACTTAATACCTGTTGGACCTTGGGCAAATCCCTTAGCTGCTCTAGGCCATAATTTATCTCCAAATTAGGGTCTTTTAATGTATAAATCAATGACTCTGTGATTTGTGAATAAGATATGTATATTTCCAGCATCATGTTCCAGTCTTGAGTTTCATTCTTCCTGGTCTCATAGTTATACTTCTAAGATCAAGTTTTTCTCCTCACATTAAGATCTTTATGTTTTTACCCATATTTTTATCTAAGCAGCCAAAGCTAGGGATGTTATTGCTAGTTCTTTTCTTGAATATTGGCCCTGTAAATTATGATTTTTTTTTCTGGTGTTTTCCTACCTATGTTGTACCTGTTACTGCCTCAGGTATCTGACTTGGCAGAAGTGCATAAACATTTTTCTTTTTTCCTCTTCCCATTTCAGTTTGCAACCCTTTGGATCAGATTTGCATGATTCCAGACAAATGTATTTTTAACAGTCTTTTTCAGACATCCTGAATCCCTGGCCAAGAGCCCATCATTCACCATATTTTAAGCTGTGGTCCAGAATTCCAGCTCTTGTTCTAAGATACTATTTTCCTAACCATATGTTTATTTCATAAAATGCATCCCCAACCTCAATTATTCCATGCTCTAGGATTTTAAAGTTTTCCCATCTAGCCGTTGCATCTTGAGAAAGCTCACTATAGATGGTGCTAAGTCTTCCTTGTTAACCTGTCAAAATATCTGCATTCTGGCATATTTGCTGCAAGAAAAAAAGTCACCTTTGGACCCAGAGGTCCTGTTTTATTAATTGAATCTATTTGTGACCTCCATGTGGCACATTTTTCTGAGGTTCTTTCAGTATCTAAAAGGGATTTGACTTGTCTTGAACTCACTGTTGGCACTGTCTTGGGCATTGATGATATTAGACATATATTAGGCTCTATAAATCATGCATCTCTGGTTTTCCAAAAAGTTTCCCTGCAAATGATGGCAGGAGAACTGTAGCTTTCTTTCTTTAGGGCATTGTTTTTTGTATATTATATCACATTGCACCAATTACTTGACATGACTTCCTGAACAGTGCCTTGCCCTGAAGTGAAATAAAGAGGCTTCTCTTCTTTGGAGGGAAACATAGCATTTGTGGCATTTCAAAACTGAATATTATCCAAGTCATGTGATCACAGAGATTCCTATGACTGGGGTCTCACATAGAGTCAATTTGGATACAATCCATGGAGCCATTTGAAGTCTGTCTTGTGTACCACTGAATGATGGCCCCAGAAGAATTTTAGATGATATGAAATAGGAAGAAACATTTTGGAAACATCTCATAGACCGTTTTTACAGAGAGGGCTTAGTTGTAGTCTTTTTGGCAAATGAAATAAAGATATTCTTGCTTCAGAAGTATTCTTTTTCTATCCTTATGGTTCCTTAGAGCTCTAAAATCCTATGATTATCAACTACTATCGCTGTATAAGAATGAATAATGGATTAAAAACAGAACACTCTGTCTTGGCTGTTAAGGAATGTGTTGCTGTCAAGTGAAGAAAGTACATAACTCAAAAGGAAGATATCAGGAATGATACTCAGGCATTTTTTCCTTCTCCCTACTGGTACATTCTGTATTTGGGAACATTCCCGTTTGTGTGTTGTGGGTGAAAATATAGGCCATGAAACGGAATGGGAAAGTGCTTTCCTATTAATAATTTTTTTTCATATTAATGTGAGACAATGTCCTTGGCTTTTGGGGAAAAAATGTAACTTTCTCTTTGTTTTATTGGGAATGGAATAGTTAGTGATGGACAGAACAGGAAGGGCATTCCAGGACTAAGTTAGTTTTTTGTAGTAGTTTAAAAAAAAAAAAGTTGTCTTGAACGAACTTTTTTGGTTGCTTCTACTTATCCAACATTCATCTGTAATACATTTATGTATTTACTACTCCTATAGCCTTCCCTTTAGATTTTTCTCTTCTTCCTTTTCCTCTACATTTTAGGGCAAACTGTTTTAAAATAAATTTTTGTTTTTGTTTTTTCTAATACTTTATCCATGAGATTGTCAAATCATATATGTGTGTGTGTGGGGGGGGGGTTATGTGAGGTGGGGGAAGGAGGGAAAATGAGAGAGAGAGGGAGAGGGGGGTAGAGAGAAAATGGAAAATATTGGAGGGACAACAGAAAAGCCAGACTGTTTTTTAATTCCATTTAATTTTCTCCCATTCTTCCTTTACCAGCACTTTTACTCCTCTCCATCCATCCTCATATATTTTAGTGAAGACATTTGAAGTAATGACCATATTTGCTAAAAGTAAAACAATGATTTATCAATATTTCTATTTCTTTAACATTTCTAACTTTGTGTTCAGATGCCTGGTTTGTACAACCATGGCTACAGTTAGAACTTTCCTGTAGTCTCTTGGGTTTGCTTTTTAGAATCAGGAGTAATTTACTTCACCCTCAATATCCATTTAACATAATCAGAAAAACCCAGGTTCAAATCTTGCCCCTGAGATAAGTGGGTGGGTGTGTATGTAAGAGAGGGGTGGGGGAGAGGGAGAGAGACAGACTGACAGAAAGATATGGGGGGGGGAGAGATATAGAGAGAGGGGAAAAGAGAGAGACAGACAGACAGGTTGTCTGACCCTGGGCAAATTACTTTGGTCCTAGCCCTTTTCTCCTTTCCTTTATATTGTCTCCATTGGTAATATCATTATTTTCTGTGGTTAGAGTGATCATCTCTATGCAGGTGATCCCCAGATCTGTAGTCTCTTTTCTAAGTCCCAATAATAAATACATAACCAATTTCCTTTTGAATGTTTGGAATTTTGTCTCATGGGCATTCCAAATGAAATATGTTCCAATTGCAACTTACTATCTTTCCTCCTTCCCAACTTTCTTATTACTGACAAGGATACCACCATCTTCCTAGTTACCAGGCTCATACTCTTGATATTCTTTCTCCTTGCCTCTTCACAATATGTCGTCTATGCACTGTGGACAAATCTTGTCATCTCTACTTTCATAATATCACTGGTATAAATCCCTTTTACCACCTTATGCTTGGACAGTTACAAAAGCCTTTCAGTTGGTCTTCTTTTTTCAAGTCTTTCCCTTCTCCAATCCATCATCTACTCAGCTGCCAAAGTGATTTTTCAGAAATATCCATGTCACCACAATCCAAATCCCCTGCTCAGTGAGCTCCAGTGCCCCCTCCTTTCCCTTTCCCTTCAAAAATCAAATTTTCAGTTTTAACATTTGATACTCTTCCTAAGTTAGGTCTTTTTTACTTTTCTAATTTTGTGTTAACATCATTCCTTTCCATATACTTTGCAGTCCAGCTACCCTAGCTGACTTGCTGTTCATTCAACAGGACAGTCTACTATTTCCTTGCCTTTCCTCTGGCTCTCCCTCCATGCCTGAAATGCCCTGCCCCTTCTTTTTTTCTTTGGATTCCTTCAAGACTAGTTTAAATTCCAACTTCTGCAAGCTTCTATCTACTCCATCTATACCTTGGGTGTATCTGGTTAAATATTTAGGTGTTATCTTCCCCATTACAATGTGTTCCCTGAAGGCAAAACCTGTTTTTTACTTTTTTCTCTGTATCCCTACCACTTACTGAATAATAATCTCTTACTAAACTCTTACTGCCTGATTGGCTTCTGAGTTTCCTACTCTGAGAGTATTACTTTTAGAGATGGTGCCATATACAGAGGGATTTTCCCCTCCAGGAGTTTCTAATGCCAATTTAATCACAGGTCTAGATGAATATGTATGTATAAAACAATAAAATACCCAATTTTATTAAAGCAAAATATATTAAGTTCTATTTCATAATGAAAAGCACATCCTGGGCACTCTTTGTACAGTGTTGTTTTTCTTTGTTTGCTCTTATTTAAAATGAATAATTTAAAGTAGGAGTAGTCTGTGAATTGATAACTCACTTGTTCCTTTTTTCTTTATTTTCTCTATTATCAATTAATCATCAAGCATTTATTAAACACTAACTTTGTGTTAGGCCCTTGGCTTGGCACTGGGGATACTATTACAAAAGCAAAATAGGCCTTGTCCTCAAAGAGCATATATTTTATTTTTATATATAATTTTAATCTTTATACTGAACTTAAACAACAAAAAAGTTTTCATATGTATAGCAAAACATAGATTATATATGAAACTGTGCATCTGCATTTTCTATTAGATGTTTTACTGTATAATAAATTCCATACAATATTGTTACTAGTCTTGCTTGTCTGTTCTTCCTTTTGAGCATCCTTCATTTTAAAAAAATGTTTACTAAAAAAATGCTATTACAGCATCATTATTGCTTTAAATTATGTCTATATATTGAACCCTCTTTGTTCTTTTCAGATAAAAGTAAGGTTCATCTGATACCTACTCCTTTCTCTCTCACCCAGTACTTCCTCCATGTTTGTTTACTCTTCTTATATACTACAATTGAGACAGCAATTACTCTCATCTTTTTCTACACTAACAAATTCGTTTTATCTTTCCTTTTCTTTTTTCCTTTCAGATTCTTAAAACAGAACTAATCCAGATCTTCTTTTCTTTTTAGCTCCCATTAAACCCTTTGCAGCTGTTAAAATTTTGACAGGACATGCATTTCATCTCCTGTTAGAATGTTAGTACTACATCATCATATACAGACCCCTTCCAATTATTTAAAGATATTTAGCTTTCTAGATTTTTCTTGACTCTTGTGTTTGTATTTCAAAGTTCATATTCTATCTACTCTGTGCCAGGAGAAAATATTACTTATTTATCATGATATTTTTAAAAAGTATATGTTTTATGTAATTGGTGTTTTTTGTCATAAATTTCTTTTCTTAAGTAACAGTGTTCACTATCTAGGCCAGATCTCAGTCATACTTTATTTCTAAATTTAATTACCTGATGTTTTTGCCACATACTTAAAAAAAAAACAAACAAACTCTTATTGTAAATGTTTTCAAAATGGACTGAATTGGAGAATTGTATTGCAGAGTGTGGTAAAGCTTTTAGAGCTTTTCATCTGAATTCCATGGTGCCAGTTTCCTAGTTTTCTATAGTAATTTATTTTCTCCCCCAAATACATGTAAAGATAGTTTTCAACATTCATTTTTGTAAGACTCTGTGTTCCAAATTTTTCTCCCTCTCCAAGACAGCAAGCAATCTGATATAGGTCAAATATGTATAATCCCAGTTTCCTGGTTTTCTAAAAGAAACTTGGCCACAGCCTTCCGCCTGTGTCTTAACTAAATATGCCCTTCCCTATTCTGTCATGGGGCATATATTCATAGCCGTAGAGCAGGTTTTTATTGGGCTTGATGCCACAAATGTAAATTCCATGGCCAGAACCAAAACTCATAGAAGTTCTCCTGCTTATGGAATAATGAACACCTGAGAGCCTGTTTTTGAGTTAGTCATACCTCTCTTTCTCTCTTATGGAGTATTACTAAATTATATGTGTGCTAGGAAAATCCTCACAGAATACTCAGGGACCCAGGGATTACCGTGACAGCCCTTTTTATATAATTAGAGGGTTTCTCATGGAGATTCCTCAGTATTACTGCATATTTTAATGAATCAATTAGCACTTTAAAAGTCTTTAATAATGCACCCCTGAAGTCCCATTTTTATGTCATTTTATTCCCAGTTTGTTGAATCTGCTGTTGGAATACCAATTTTCTCAAGGGGGGAAAAATTTGTTTTCCTTGTGAATTAGACTTTTAATTTCTGAAAGCTTTCATAGAGAGGCTTTTTATAGCACCGTAGCCTTCTGTGCTTTCCTACAACCTAGAGAAGTGGTAACAGCTTTCCCCATACCTTAAAAGCAAACAAGCAAACAACAAAACAACACAGGTGTGGCTAGAATTTTTCTTCATGAAGGATCAGAAGAGAGATATCTGATATGCTTTTAAACTCATGACATACAGTTCTTGATTTCATTCAAAATCATAGGATTTATGGATAGAAGGTACTCTGGAGATCAACCCTCTCAAAAAAGAATTTTATTTTGTATTCATTTATTCATCCATTTCATTTAATAGATAGAAGCCAAGTGATCAGGTGGTAAGAGCTTTGGTCCTGGAGTCAGGGAGATCTGAGTTCAAATCCAGCTCAGACACTTACCAGCTTTGTGACTCTGAGCAAGTCAACCCTTTTTTTTTTTTTTTTTTGGCCTCTGTTTTCTTATCTGCAAAATGGGAGTAATAATATAACTATAATTATTACATGCAACACTGTGGTATGTAGATAAGATACAGTATGTTCCTGCTGTTATGAAATTTATCCTGGGAGAATAATAAGACATAATACAGATTACTTTAGCTACACATGTGCATCTGGGTGGTGCAGTGGATAGAGTGCCAGGCCTGGAGTTATCTTCCTAAATTCAAATCTGGCCTCAGACACTTACTGACTTTGTGATTTTGGACAAATCACTTCACCCTATTTGCCTGAGGCTCCTGATCTATAAAATGCTCTGAAAAAGGAAATGGCATTTCTCCCAAGAAAACCTCAAATGGGATCACAAAGAGTCAAATACAGCTGAAGCATTTGAATAAGCCACACAGAAGTGTTTGAGATTAAAAAATGAAGTGCTATATAAATTTTAAGGGTGAGAAAAGAGGGAGGTCATTGCCAATTAGGAAAGAAGAGCATTTAAGTCAGGCAATAAAAAAACTTGATGGAAATTCAGCAGTTGAAGAAGTGGAGGAAAAGTTGATATGGTGTATGGCTGGGGGTAGGTCATAGATAATCCACTTTAGCTGGACCATAAAGTATGTGATAGGGAAATAATATGAAAAAAGTCTGGAAAAATAAAGTAGTATCATATTATGAAGAGCCTTGAGTGCCTGTCAAAGGAGTTCTACAAAGAAAAAATTAAGCTTGTAGTAGCATGAAAGCTGGATTAGAGAAGAATAGAGACAGGAAGAACTAGTTTGAAGACTTAAAATTTATGTTGATGGCTCCATGATCTCATCTGCATGGATATTTTCTCTGCCAGTGGTGATTGTACCACATTTGCGCTTTCTCATTCTATATGAATCCTGTCTATGTCCTTCCATAAATGTTGCATAGTTAATTGCTCAAAAACAACATATTTATATATTCTTTAAGGTTTGAGACATACTTTTCCTTACAATAGCCTTGTGAATTAGAGTAAGAATTACCCATATTTTATGAATGAGGAAACAGAAGCAAAAATGTAAAATTACTATTTTTATATAGCAAATGCTAGAGTGGGGATTCAAAAAGTTTCTCCTTTCTGCAAAGTCCCATAGTGTCTCCACTATACCATACTGCCTCATTTCACACAATAATAGAAATATCTGTAAATTGTCAGCTTTAGGGGAACAAGGATTCTTTTTTCCCTTTATGTTTTTAGGATAAACTGCTCCCTGACAATTTATTTTATAGTGTTCCCCATTTACAGCTTTAAAAACTTTTCAAAATGGACAGATGAGTGTATTGTTTAATGTAGCAGCTAATTATGAGCCATGGACCAGATTGGAATGGAAAGGAGTCGGTCATTCTGACATCGGTGTTATCATGTCATCCTCTCTTGGTAAATTAATGTTAATACTGATGTGGCGCCAGCCTTCTCAGCAAATCTATCAATAACTATTTATTAAGAACCTACTATGTGTCAGCCTGTTTGGGCCTGACTCATCTCAGATGATAAGAGATACTGTGAGAATCCCAAGTTTCTCCAGTGCTTTTTTTGACTTCTGGGTCCATCACTGTTATGCTCTGAGAGCTAATCTGACCCACTGGAATCCTAGCCAGTCCATGGAATGAACAGGCTGTGTATATCAAGTTCTTATTGGCTATAATCCAGGCCTTCTTGGTAGTTCCTGCTTTAAAGAATATGTTCCTTTCTTAATTCCCTGAAGAACTCAAAGCTCTTTTCATATTGCTAATAATTTGATTCACCCAGAGAGCAACTTTGGGAGAAAGCTAATGATGGCAGATGAAGTAAAATGGGTTTGCGGTTGGGGGTTGGAGAAGGGGATAATGGCCAGCTCTTTCAAAATCTTAATAATGTTTCTAAAGGAGAAAAAGCAATTGATGTCCCCACCAAGGATACATGTAAAGTATCTTGTCCCTTCTTTCTAACAGCCTGCCCCAGTGAAGCAGAACTTCAGATGTGAGCCTCTTGTAGCAGGAAATTTTTACTTCTAGGACTTTATTAAAGGTGTAAAGGTACTCCTGGGTGAATTAAATGATGACACACCCTGGTATTGAATTGGATTTCCTGCTAGTTATGATTGGAGGCATTCTTCCCGTACGAGGGTGAATGCCGTTCCAGCGTTTGCTTGTAAAACTGAATCCAGCCATTGTGTTTGAAGCTTGGCTTTTTGCCTGCCCCAAAAGTACAGCGCAAACTTGAGCCAGTTACTCCCTATGAGTATATGTCCTCTGTTGAGAGCAGGGAAAGGAAAGGGGAAAACCCAAGGGGTGACTGAGTTCATTTACATACCATGCCAGAGGATAACAGATAGCTAGCTGCCTTGTCATCACATGATCCAGTGGAGAATCCTGATATCCCATTTACTGGAACACCAGGCAGCTTAAGGAGAAAAAAAAAGATAAACAGGGGCCACCAGTTTTTTTTAAAGTTATAGTTTTAGATCATCTTGGTACTATTATCTACCACATTGTTCAGTCTTGCTGAGGAAGCATAAGAGGTTTCTTATTTTCCTCTTTTTTGAATTTTTTTTTTTTTTTTTAGCTTGAAGCAAACTTCCCGAAAGAGCACAAGAGAGGTTGTATGATAAGACCAGTAGTGCTGCTCTTCTTGGCTTTCCCATTGTTACTGACTGATAGGGTCTCCTGAAACTCTGGGAGCCCCATCTACTTGTGCTGCTTTTACAATTAGCTCTCTCTTGGGCTCGACTATAAAGGTGACTTATATGTCCCTTCTTCTTGGAGAAATGGAAAAAAGAGGCCTGACCCTGACTCAAGCATCTTCATTAGGGTATATGAGGCAAGGATTGCTTTTCACTTTGGGGAGCTCTAAAGTAAAAAAGAAAAATTCTTTGTCATATACCCCTTGTTACACAGATCCAGAGAATATTGAAGCTTTATGTTTCAGGAACAAGAATCAGAGCCCTAAACCAAACTAAGTGCTTCTAATTTGACCATCGGGGCAGGGGAAGATAAGCAGAAGTTTTTGGAATTGATTTCCAAAGTATCTTTTTTTATTTTTTCCTTTTTTTTTATTAAAGCTTTTTATTTTCCAAACATATGCATGGATAATTTGACAGCATTGACTCTTGCATAGTCTTGTGTTTTATATTTTCCTCTTCTTCCCCTCACCCTCTCCCCTAAATGGCAAGCAATTCAATATATGCTATATATATTAAAATACATGTTAAATCCAATATATATATAAACATTTATATAATAATCTTGCTGCACAAGAAAAATCAGATCAAAAGGGAAAGAAAATAAGTAAGAAAACAAAATGCAAGTGAACAACATCAAAAAAGAGTGAAAATGCTGTTTTTGTGATTCACATTTAGTTCCCACAGGCCTCTTTCTGGGTATAGATGGCTCTGTTCATCACAAGGTCATTGGAACTGGCATCAATCATCTCACTGTTGGAAAGAGTTCTGTCCATCAAAATTGATCATTGTATAACATTGATGTTGCTATGTATAATGATCTCCTGGTTCTGCACACTTCATTTAGCATCAGTTCATGTAAATCATGACCAGATCCTGCTGAACATTTCTTACATAACAATAATATTCCATGGCATTCATATACCATAACTTATTCAGTCATTCTCCCATTGAGGGGCTTCCATTTAGTTTCCAGTTTCTAGCCACTACAAAAAGGGCTGCCACAAACATTCTTGCACATGTGGGTCCTTTTCCCTCCTTTAAGATCTCTTCCAAAGTATCTTTACAGTAAAATTCATGGTAGGCACAAGAGCATTCCCTAACAGCTTTGTTCTACATGACAATGTTCTAGTGACAATGAGGAATGGAAATTGAAGGTGCTATAGGCCCTGGAAATACTAGAGTATTCCAATGAATATTTGATATCAAAGTGGTTATTTCTTCCATTGGTGCAGATTACAACTGATCCATGCTTACTAATCAAGATTTTGATCCCCTTGTTAAGAATATGACAAGTGCCCATCTACAAGATAGGTTATCTGCATTGCTTTTTTAATTCAGTTTTGCTCTAATCTATAGGAATAACACCTAGGTAACCTATTTCTATTCATTAAAGTTCAAAGAACCGACAGGATTACAAATAAGAGTACTGGTTTTTTATTAAGTTTTAAGTATATACTTATATATATAAAACTAGAGTTTACTTTCAGCATTTAGTCAACAAGTATTTATCTAGCATCTGCTCATTCACAATGAATAAATATTGATTAAATGACTTCTAGGGGCAGATTACGGGCATACCTTGGAGATATTGTGGGTTCAGTTCTAGATCATTGCAATAAAATGAACATCACAATAAAGCACACAAATTTTTCAGTTTCCCAATGCATGAAAAAGTAATATATATACTATGTTGTAGTCTATTACGTCTAGAAAAAATAGTAATTATTCCTTCATTTAAAAATACTGTATTGTTCAAAAATGCTAGCCATCATATGAATCTTAAGTGAGTCATAATCTTTTTTTGCTTATGGAGTGTCTTGCCTTGAGGTTGATGGTTGCTGACTGATCAAAGTAGCGGTTGCTGAAGGTAGGATGGTAGCTGTAGCAATTCCTTAAATAAGACAAAATGAAATTTGCCATTTGATTGACTCTTGCTTTCATGAAAAATTTCTCCATAGCATATGATGCTATTTGTTAGCATTTTACCTACAGCAGAACTTCTTTCAAAACTGTAGTCAATCTTCTCAAACTGTGCTACTGCTTTGTCAGCCAAATTTATATAATGTTCTTCAATTTTATTGTGTCCAGGGATTAGGGATGCCTGAGGAGAGGTAGAAAAATGGGGAAATGACTAGTTAGTGAAGCCAGTCAGAACACATACAATATTTATTAAGTTCACCATCTTATATGGGTACATTTCATAACAGTTATGGCAATGACAATAAAAATCACTGATCATAGATTACCATAAAAAACATAATGAAAAAGTTTGAAATATTACAAGGATTACCAAAATGTGACACAGAGACACAGTGTGAGCACATGCTGTTGGAAGAAATGGTGCTGATTGACTTGCTCAGTGCAATAAAATGAGGTATTCCTCTACTATCTACTGAGTACCATCCTTAGTTTGAAGAAGATAGATGAGACCTCACTGGTTTCTGCCCTTAAGGAACTTGAAACTTTCATTAAAAAATAAGAAGACTTAAATGTGCATAAAACAAACAGAATCTGTATACAGTTTACCCACAGCATAGTAATAGCATCCATATAACTAGACAAAAGCCACAAGTTCTTGGGGCTGCTATGTTATACAGCATATATACATGGAACTAATATATAGCTCACTCTCCTAGTCAGTGAACCATCTCTTGTAATTAAAAAAAAAACAAAAAAAAAAAAAAAAAAAACAAGAACAGAGGGAGAAAACATTTTAGGAAAACTGAACAATATACCAATGTGTTTGACAAAATAATAGCATTCTACATCATGGCGTCATTTCCTCCATCTCTTTCAGGACTGAGCTGGATTATTATAATTATCTAGTACTTGTTTTAATTATAATGCTTCCCATTTATTTTGTGTTTATTAAGATATTTTAAATCAAAACTGATATCGTATAACTTGATTATTTTACCTTTATTCATTGGACGTGATTCTGAAAAAGTAGTTATTTCCAATTTTTTTTTTTTAAAGCCACAAGTCAAGAAGGCAGTCCCTTGAATGAAGTAGCCTTCCAAGGTGACTATTTTAAGGGAAACAACAATCATTTGAATTTATAAGTTCTTGTCTACTAGATTTTTATGCAAATTATTTTACAATCTGTTGTTACACTTTAATATATGTATTTCTGGGGCAGTTAGGTGATACATTAGATAAACTGGACTTGGGATCAGGAAGACTCATATCTCCCTGAGGTCAAATCTGGCCTGAGACATTTACCATATGTGTGACCCTGGGCAGGTCATTTAACTGTTTGCCTCAGTTTCCTTATCTGTCAAATGAATAGGAAGGGGAAATGGCAAACAACTCCAATATTTTTGCCCAAAAAGAAAACCTAAATGGGGGCAGACATGACTGAAAAACAACCAAATCACAAAAAGCAGGAACAGCTAGCAAGATTTTGTTACTTATATTGTTTTCTTCCTCTAAGTTGACATTTGATATTAGGTACATAAATCATCTTGAACTAGCATTTAAACTAGTGCTCTTTGAGAGACTAGGCTAAGAGGCTAAGAAGGGATTTCTGTTTCAAAGAATTTCGTAAGTGATATTATTAAATAAAGGTTAGGAGGTTAACTTATGACCTTAATTTCCTAGTGAAATAGAGCTGATAAAATTATTCCCCAGGTTTTCCTGTTGGCTGAGAATGGGTGGATTGGCAAGAATCACAGGGGAAAGAAATTGTTGATATCATCCAAAGAACAAATTCATTGAGTTTTTTGAAAGAAATGTTAGAGTAGAAAGTAGTTAAAGGGAAAGGAAGTTTAAATGCTATTTTGATGTAATTTTCAGTTATCCCTCTTTTTGTATGAAAAATGTTCATATTTTTTAATGAGTTCATATCTTATAATGCAAATTAATATATCATAAGTACCTAAAAGGAGGAGGACTCAGTAAACTGTGAATTTCCACTTGGTTGTAAACTTTGTCTCCCCCCCCATCCAATGTCTAGCTCAGTGCTCTGCAAACAGTAGGCATTCTATAAATATTTATTGAATTGAGTTAGTGGTATGTGAATCTAAAGGATGTTCAAGTTGGCTTTTAAAGAAAAGTTAAGTACACTGCAACAAGACTATATGATAATCAATTCTGAAGGACATGGTTCTCTTCAGCAATGAGATGTTTCAAACCAGTTCCAGTTGTTCAGTGATGAAGAAAGCCATATACACCCGGGGGGGGGGGGGGACCTGTGGGATCTGAGGGTGGACCACAAATAGCATTTTCACACTCTCTATTGATATTTGCTTGCATTATAATTTCCTTCTCAAATTTTTTTTTCTTGTAGATCCGATTTTTCTTGTACAGCAAGATAACTGTATAAATATGTATACATATATTCGATTTGTGAAGTATTTTACCATAATTAACATATATTAGACTTCCTGCCATCTAGGGGAGGGGGTGGGGGGTAGGAGGGAAAATTTTATAACAGAAAGCTTTGCAAGGGTCAATGTTGAAAAATTACCCATGCATATGTTTTGCAAATAAAAAGCTTTAATTTAAAAAAAAGAAAGAAAAGTTAAGATTCAGTAGAGAGCTGAGCTGATAGGGTGATTCTAAAAATTAAAACTGCCTAGGGAAGAGAAAAAAAGAAATTGTATAAATGAGGCATGAAAGGAAGAATTCATACAGAAGAAGCAAATGGGGTGGAAGGCTGGTAGTGCTATAGCCTTACTCTCATCAGAAATGGCTTAACAAGGGAATAATATATACATCTTGAAGGGTATAAAAATCTTCTAAGTATTGTTGCTGTTTCTAGAAGAGCATCATGTCATTAGGGAGGTGATTCTAGGACATGCAAGTGAATTGGATCTAAGTGAGGGAGGACTGAATATGGAAAGAAATAAGAAGGAGATGGAAGAAGACAAGAGAGGGACTTTTGGTAGCATGTGTAGGTTAAGAATTAGGAGGGGGAGAAGATAAGGGACAAATGGGTAGAATTAAGGTAGAAGGTCGGAAGACTGTAAGGCAAGGGCTCTTTTAAAAGGTTGGGTAAATTTAAGGAATAGACAGGCAAAGTACCGGATAGAAATAAATCAGAGTGAAGATAGAGTAAATAGGGTGAGAAGGAAAAGAAAAATAGGATGGAGGGAAATACATTACAAGTACTTATAACTTTGAATGTGAATGGTATGAATTTGCCTATGATTAGTGATTAGTTATTGATCTTCCTTCTCAAAAAGGACCAAAATGACATCATTATATTAGAATCCAGTTACAGCGCATCTGACTGTGGCTGATGAGACCACTACAAACTCAGAGTGCTTTGCCACAGGTAGGACACAAATAGTCCCTATCAGCATTTGGAAGGATTCTCTGACTTTGTGCATCTCACATTTCTTCTGAGCTAATTCAATTCCACTTTGCACAGCACCTTCTTTGATGAACACATGCCATACTGATCAGTCCTGTGCTGTGTCTCCCATGTCATACAATCAAACCTAAAGTTCTTAAGAGAAACCTTGAGAGTGTCCTGGTATTGCTTTTTCTGACCACCTGTGAGGGCTTGCCTTTGTGAGTTCTTCATAAAATAGTTGTTTTTTGGCAAGCATCCATTTGGCATTTGAGCATTGTGGCCAGCCCAATGGAGCTGTGCTCTCCGCAGTAAAGTTGGAGTGCTTGGCAGTTTAGTTCCAGAAAGGGCCTCATTATCAGGCATCTTATCCTGCCAAACGATCTTCAGAATCTTCCCATCCAACAGAAATGAATAGTAGAATGTATTAAAAATTTGAATTCAACAGCATACTGCTTTCCAAACTGAAAGATAACTTATAGTTAAAATAAGGGGCTAACGTAGAATTAATTATATAAAAATCAGGGTAGTATTCAGGATCTCAGACAAAGTTAAAGCTTTATTTAGATTTATTTAAAAAAAATAAAGTACACAAGGTATCACAAATATTATTCAGCATTGTTTTAGATAATTTCAAATAAATAGACAACATACCTGTCAAAACATAAAAATTACACAAACACAAATATAAAATATTCTTTAAACAAACAAAGTTAGATTTAAATAATTGGAGAAATAGTCACTGTTCATGGGTAGGCAAAGTCAATATAATAAAAATGACTTTTATCTAACTAATCTATTTATTCAATGCCATCCCAATTATATTACTAAAAATGTTTTTACTGGGTTAGAAAAAATAATGACAAAATTCATTTGGGGGACAAAATGTCAGGAAAATATATAAAAATTTCGTCAAACTTCTAAAAATATAAATAATGCTTAAAGAATGTGAACAGAAAGTTTTTTGATGAAGAAATCAAAACTATATATGAAAAGATTTTCTTAATCACTATTGATAGAGACATACAAATTAAAACAATGTGAGATATTGTCTCATACTTATCAGATTGGCTAAAATGATAATTGTCCTTAAGAAGTGGCTAAACAAACTGTGATATATGATTATGATGGAATGCAACTATGATATAAGAAATGATAAGCTGATGTTTTAGAAAAATATGGAAAGAAGTGGACCTATGAAGGAAGATCCACCTTTAATTTTAGTCTTCTCTAGGTCAGGGTTGGGAGTAGGGCAGGGAGAGAAAAATGAAATGAGAAGTACACAGTAGCGAACAAAAGAAAGCCTAGAAGGAAGCTCTGGGTAACTTTGAAAAGTGCATAGTATTTATTACATAAGTTTTCTTGAAATGGAAATTTATTGTTTTATATTGAATCCTTTTTTTATACTCTGCTGTATACATGAAAATGTTCTTTTTTTCTTTTCTCATTTTGTATTTAAGTTTAGAGTGAAGAAAACATTAAAAAAAAACTCAAAGGAGAGAATGATTCTAGGGATAGAGCAAGGAATATATTCCAGACAAAGGGTGATAGAATAAGGAAGTCAGTCAGTTCATAAGATTTATTAAATAACCTCTACATGCCAGGCATTGTACTAAGTTCTGCAAGGCAAATGTGAAGAGAACAGTTAATAGTCCTCTTTGACTAGCCAGCTCAGTGCCAAGTCTGGACTATGATGGACATAATTTATGTTGGAAAAATGTAAACTCTTATTGTTCTGTAAGAAACGACCAGCAGAACGATTTCAGAGAGGCCTGGAGAGACTTGCATGAACTAATGCTCAGTGAAGTGAGCAGAACCAAGAGATCATTATTCACGGCAACAACAATACTATATGACGATCAGTTCTAAGGGACATGACTCTCTTCAACAATGAAATGCTTCAAACCAGTTCCAACTGTTCAGTGAAGAAAGCCATATACACCCAGAGAGAGGGATGTGAAATGTGGACCACAACATAACATTTTCATGTTCTCTATTGAGGTTTGCTTGCATTGTATTTCCTTTATCAGATTATTCTTTCTTGTAGATACAATTTCTCCTGCACAAAAAATGATGTGTGGCAATAACTATACATATATTCGATTTCTTAAGTATTCTAACATAATTATCATGTAGTGGATATCCTGCCATCTAGGTGAGGGGTGGGGAGTAGAGGGGAAAATTTGTAACAGAAAGCTTTGTAAGGGTTAATGTTTAGGAATTACCCATACATATGTTTTGCAAATAAAAAGTATTAATTAAAAAAATGTAAACTCTCTGGGACATTCTGTGAATAGGATTATGGTACCACTACTTATTGCTTTAAATATATATATATATACATATATACACATTTGATTTTAAAAATACTAAATTCCACATTTTTCTATCTCATTCTTCTTTCCAATTATTGGTACTTGTCATTGCTTGATGTAGTCTTGGAAAAATATGAGTATAAATCCTAAAAGTTCATGAGCAGGTTGAAGTCATGTGGTTTGAAGGTGATACTTTGAAAAGTGTTATATGTAACAGATGTTTAGAGTATAATAGTTACGGAATAATTCCCACCTCCCTGCCTCATAATTGTTCCTTTTTTCAACAAGGTTATCTAAGGTTCTCATGATGGTGGAGTGGAAAAGTATAAGTTTCAATAGTTTAGATTATGTTCTTGACTATTAACAGATTGTAATATGTTTCAAAGCTCAATCTTAATATTGCTCAGTGAATTTTCTAAGAGATTAATGTATACTTTAATTTTATTAAAATAATAATCTTACTTCACACCTGTCAGATTGGCTAAAATGACAGGAAAAGTTAATGATGAATGTTGGAGGGCTGGGACACTGATGCATTGTTGGTGGAGCTGTGAACGGATACAGCCATTCTGGAGAACAATTTGGAGCTATGCTCAAAAAGTTATCAAACTGTGCATACCCTTTGACCCAGCAGCATTTCTATTGGGCTTATATCCCAAAGAAATCATAAAGGAAGGAAAAGGCCCCACATGTGCAAGAATGTTTGTGGCAGCCCTTTTTGTAGTGGCTAGAAACTGGAAATTGAATAGATGCCCTTCAATTGGAGAATGGCTGAATAAATTATGGTATATGAAT
>JAJPUD010001160.1:105876-226639 GCA_023553655.1 Myrmecobius fasciatus | reverse complement strand
ATTACCCACACATATGTTATGCAAATAAAATAAAAATTTAAAAAAAATAATAATCTTATAATGACAAATGTTTGAGGGAATATGGGAAAACACGGACACTAATACATCGTTGGTGGGATTTGAACAGATTCAGCCGTTCTGAAGAGCAGTTTGGATCTATGCTCAAAAAGTTATCAATGTTTCCCAATCCTTTCATCCAACAGTGTTTCTACTGGGCTTATATCCCAAAAAGATCTTAAAGGATGGAAAGGGACCCCCATGTACAAAAATGTTTGTAGCTGCCCTTTTTTGTAGTGGCTAGAAACTGGAAACTGAGTGGATGCCTGTCAGTTGGAGAATGGCTGAATAAATTATGGTATATGAATGTTATGGAATATTACTGACCAGCAGGATGATTTTAGAGAAGCTTGGAGAGACTTACATGAACTGATGCTAAGTAAAATGAGCTGAGCAGAACCAGGAGATCGTTATACACGGCAACAAGATTATATGATGATCAATTCTGATAGGCATGGCTCTCTTCAACAGTGAGATGATTCAGACCAGTTCCAATGATCTTGTGATGAAAAGAGCCATCTACACCCAGAGAGAGACCTGTGGGAATTGAATGTGGATCACAGCATAGCATTTTCACTCTTTTTGTTGTTTTTTGCTTGCATTTTGTTTTCTTTCTCATTTTTTTCCCTTTTTGATCTGATCTTTTTTGTGCAGCAAGATTATTGTATAAATATGCTTTACATATATTGGATTTAACATATATTTACACATGTTTAACATATATCGGATTGCTTGCCATCTAGGGGAGGGACTAGGAGGATGGCGGAGAAAAATCTGAAACAGAAGGTTTTGTAAGAGTCAATATTGAAAAATTATCCATGCATATGTTTTGAAAATAAAAAGCTTTAATTAAAAAAAATAATAAGTCTTAGATGACTTCCTATTCACTCGAAGACTTTATCATCATAATTCCCTCTTCACCTATGAATCTGCCATTGATTAAAAAAAACAACAAAGAACCAAAAAACATCTGTCTCTAGATGACTCATTCAGTGTGTTCCAGATGTTGCTTGAGTTGATTGGCTTGAGTTGTGAATTGATGGTTTCATTGTTTTCATCAGAACATTCTGATTAATTTATTTTGGGGGATACTTTTTTATTTTGTATTATTTGAAAATTGAAAGGGACCTCAGAGTCAAATAATTCAGTTCATCTGAATAATAGATCTCTCTAAAACATCACCAACAAGTGATCATTAACTTTCTTCTTGAAGACCTCCTGGGATAAAGAACTGAGATGCTAATGTCTCCTCTTTTACATTACATTTTTTTCTGCTCTGTATATGCCTTTTATTGTTATTTAGTCATTTTCAGTTGTGTCCAAATCTTTGTGGCCCCATTTAGGGTTTTCTTGGCAATGATACTGGAGTGGTTTATCTCTTTCTCTAGTTAATTTTACAGAAGAGGAAACTGAACCAAATAGGGTTAATTGATTCTCTCAGCTAATAGTGTTTGAGACCATATTTAAATTCAGATTTTCCTGGCCCTAGGTTCTGCGCTCTATACATTGTACTACCTAACTGCCCACTAATTTTAGTGCCTATTTATTTATATGTTGACTTCCCTATTAGAATGTAAATTCCTATTGGGCAGGATCTATTAGCTTTCATTCTTTCTTTTTCTCACCTTTTCTTCCTTTCCCTTAGTAAGCACTTAAAATGCTAATTAAATGACTAATTAAAAAGCTTTTGATCAGTACCAATTAATAGAAAGTTTTTCCTTTTTCAAAGAAAAATCTGTAACCCTCACTCTAGTTGCTGTCTAATCCCTTTTCCATATCTTTTCTATATCCTCTCCTAAATCGTTTGTCCAGGTTAAACATCTCTTTCTTTAGCCTGATTCTCATATGGTATCATCTTCAATCCATTTACCATTGTGGTCACAGTCTTCTGGATTATTTCCATCTTTTCAATGTCCTTGCCAAAATGTAGCACCCACAATTTAATGTAATATTTCATCTTTGATCCAACCAGGGCAGAGTGCAGCAGAATTATCACCTCCCTCATTCTGAACTCTGTTTTTATTAACATAGCTTAAGACTTTATTAGTTTTTCTGGCTGCCATGTCATACTGTTGACTCATTTTGAGCTTTAAATCCTCTGAAATCTCCAGAGTTCTTTCACTCAAACTGTTGTCAAGACATGCCCTCTCTATGGTATCTTTGAAGTTGAATTTTTGACCTTTGAGCATGTCTTTGTTTTTTTTTGTTTTTTTTTTTTAATTAAATTTCATCTTATTAGACTTATCTCATCATTTTGGCCTGTCCATCTTTTTGTATCCTTGTGATCAATTTTAAATCAACTGTAATCTAAAATGTTGACTCCCCCCCCCCAGCTTTATCATCTGCAAATTAAAGGAATCCAGATCGTTAGTAAAAATGTTAATCATTACAGGTCCATGGACAGACCCTTGGGACATTAAACAATATAGTTTTCTGTAGGATAGTATTATCAGTTAATAATTTTTCTTTGAATTACTGGAGCATCTAAGTAACCCTAATTGTATTTTCATCTAGCTCATATTTCTTCATTTTGTTCACAATGATATTATGAGAGATTTTTTGTCTCATATTCTGCCATATCTTTGGCATTTACCTGTTCTCTTGGGCTAACCAAAAAGGAAGTGATATTAGTCTGTCATTAACTATTTTCTCTAAGTGATAATTGCCATTTCTTTTTCTACAAGTCATCTCGTTAATACATTCAATAATTTTGCCAGGAATCCAATTCAATTACAACTTGCAGATTTCTTTTCTATTTGTATATGATATCTCTCCCATTCTGTATGTTTTTTATTCCATAACTCAGTTCCATCAATAAAATTTGATCACATTTGAACAAATAGAATGTGCCTAAGTATTTGGATAATTATTTTTCTTTTCAAGTTTATAAATAATCTTCAATTGTATTTGAAATTTAAAATGCATTTGGATTCTATTGAACACTTGGAAAAGAAAAAGAAATTTCTTGGATTACTTAGAAAAATTTTTTAAGAAACTCCTCTCCTTTTTTCCTCCCTCTCCCTATCCCATCATTATGAAATACTCTGCTTTTTAGAATGTTTTATAAATCAAGATTTGCTTAGGAACTGAATGTTCACAGAAAATGCTCCAGGGACATTAAGTGAACCCATTATAGGTTCAAAATCAGAACCAGTATTCCTAGACTTCAAATCTTTGCTTCTAAGAATAATTTATGTTTATTCTCAAGTCTCTATAAGAGCTGGGGTGGGGAACAGGGAGGGACTCATGGATTGAAATCATTTTTGTCTCTATACAAATTTATGCCTAATTTATTGGGGGTCAGAATATTTTGGTCTTGATCTTAATGTAATTTATGCTAATAATAGGTTGGGTTGAAATGAAGAAAGACCAATTAATAAGCGTAATAATAACACATTGTCTTTATCTTGCTTTGAGGTAATAGGGATACAAACAAGGGTAGTCACCTGGGAATGGAGCAAAAGGAGAAAGTTCACATGATACTATGAAGGAAAAATGGACAAAACTCTTAAGCTAATTGTATATGGCAGAGAAAGAGAAGGAAGAAAACAAAGATGATTTCAAGTTTTTGAGCCTGGACACTTGAGAAATTGATAGTCCCTTTGATAAAAATTGAGAAAAACAGCTTAAGAAAAAATATGATGATGTTAATTTTGGAAATGTTGAATTTGGTGTGGTAACAGGAAATCCAAGGGAAAATTCCTCTAGGCCTTTGGAAATGTGGTACTGAATCTCAGCTAGGAGATTAGAGCTACTATTATTGTTCCTTTCATTCTGAAGCTTCATTAGAATCACACGTGAAAATTATAAATCTATATAGACTTGATTTTCAGGACATATATTACATACCTTTCCCTCCTCCCCCAAATCATATCATCCACTTATCTTGCTTTCTCTCTTTAGAATGTAAATTCCTTAAGAGCTGGAACTGTCTTTCTTTTTTAAATTGTATCCTCAGTGCTTTGCACTGTGCCTATCATGCAGTAGCCATTTAATATGTTTATTGGATTGAATTGGATAGGATTATCTTCCTTGTTTTTATCTCCATCCCTTAGCACAGGGCCTGGCATATAAATGCTCTCTCTAGCATTGTTGATTATAATTATCTTTTCCAATTTAACTCTTTGTGTGTATGTGCGTTGTGTGTGTGTGTGTGTGTGTGTCTGTGTGACAGACAGACAGACAGTTTGAATGTATAAGTTTCCTTCATCTGCAAATAGTCCAATTTGCATCTTTTGAGACTTAGTTCAACTAGCCTCACATAATTAGTTACTGGAGAACTATGAAGAAACATTTTATACGAGATGGTCACCAGCTGGTCTGTATCTTTATTGAGGACAAAACCAGACAAGTCTTTAGCACCAAAGATCCAAGTTAATATCCTCACAGTATCAAGAAGGTTTAATGTTAGAGTAAGTTACTATAGATGGTTTTAGAAACTCAGCATCTTGGGAAATTTTTAGATATAGCCAGAGGATGTGCTGGCTCTCCAGAAATGTACAACACACTTTTGAGTTTTATCTGCATTATTAATATTTTCTTCATTGCTTCCTTTAGTGTAGACAATCAAAAAATAAAATAAAATAAATGTATCCCTGACTTTTTTAAATTTGCTGATTTCCAAAGTAAAGACACACTGAAAATTTAACAACTGACTCTTAGGAGCCAGCTCGTACTGGCATACCCTTGGTAATTGGATGAATACTCGTATTGCTTGAAAGTTGATATAGTACTGACCATATGAGTCAAAATCTCTTGCAGATTACTTAACAATTTTATCTTTCCCCTTCCTTCTAGGAAGTCCTGACAAAATCCAAATCATAGGATACATTGAATTGCTAGGTGTGTAATGCTAATGACATTAGAATGAGAACTCAGGGCTTTGACTTAATTATTTTCTCTGGAAATCTAAGAATTTAGGGGGAATGATTTAATTTAGTTTAAAAAGCAATTAAAGCTCTATTCCAACATATTTTAGAAGAATATGCCCCCAAGATCACAGATTGGCAAATTCAACTAATCTGAAAGAGTTTGAGTATGGAACCTCTGTACTATTTGCTATTTGAGGACCAGTCTAATCTAGGCTAGTTTAAATAAGCTATCCCCAGAATAATGGGCACCATTAATAGGAATTTTTGGAGGCCACAGCAATACATGATCCTAGATGATATACTTAATCTTTTGATTTGTTTTTGTTTTTTTTTGCTTTTTGCTGAGGCAATTAGGGTTAAGTGACTTGCCCAGGGTCACACAGCTAGGGAATGTAAAGTGTCTGAGATCAGATTTGAACTCAGGTCCTCCTGACTTCAGGGCTGGTGCTCTATCCACTGCACCACCTAGCTGCCCCTGATTGGTTTTTTAATATCAAAATTTAAAACATAAAGAAAGTTTTTTTTTTTGGAGAATTTGACATTTGAAAATTTACAATCCTGTACAAACTTGATTAATTTAGATAGCAAGGTTGCATCTAGATCCCTCTTGTAGCTTGTAGAAGGTATTAAATCATGTGTACAACATTATAATAGTTCTTTTTCCTTAGTTATGCCTGCAGATTTGAGATTATTAACCTTTTTTCTTCTGTAATTCCTGTGACTGCTTCCTAGCCTCTTGTTAAATTAGAGATATAATTGAAACAACTATGTTCACAGTCATGCAATATTCTCCCTAATATTCACTAGATCTTTATAACTCTTAAAGTGGTAAAACATCTTGAGCGCTGCTTGGTCTGTGCCCCTCACAACTTTAAAAACAATTTTCTCACACTGGGCAATCTGTGTCTATGTTTTGTTTGCCCTGCAGGAGATTAGGGTAGATACAAATCAAAGCAGTCTGCTCTAATCTAGATTTTTCTTTTTGACAGCTGAGCTCATTTGTGAATGTAATTAAGAGTTTAATATAGGTGAATAGGATGGGATTTGGTGGAAAAGTTTTGGAAAAGCCTTTCAAGAATAGTTAATTTATATAAAAGCTTGAATCAGTATTGAACCAGTTTTAATAACTTGGGCACATTTAGTTCTAACCAGTTCCTAGGTATCTTTCTCAGGAAACCCTCAGTCCAAGGCAAAAGCCAAGGTTACTGGTTTTGGTTGGCCTTTACATCAGCCAGAATTATCAGAAATGACATCAGGTGCCTTTGTTCAAAGTTCATAGGTTGTTTTATTTAGAAAGACTGCTCAGAAAGAGTTTGGAAAATTTTGAATACAAATATCATCTTTGAACATAACAGTAACTCTGAATTGAATAAAAGCTTTTCTGTTTTATAATATGTGGGGAAAATCTACATTTTTAACACATACTGTTGCCTTTCCACCTCTCTCTTCTCCATTCAAAAACCTAGTATATATTTTTGCTCTCTGCAAGCTATTCCTCTATTTCCTTCAACATCTTAAAATTTTAAATTTAGTTACCAAGGATGTTTTTGAAAAAATAAAATGAAAAACTGAAGTATCTTGACTCCCCAACTCACTGCTTTGTTTACTGCTGTTTATTAAACCCAGTTCTTGCATTTTGTCAGATTAAACTATCTATCATATCTCAGAATAGAAGTATATACAAGGTCATGACTATAATTTAATTCACTAAAACTCTTTATGTCCTTGAAATTGCATCGTCTCTAATTCATAAAGACTATTAATTGCTACTATTTCAAAGCAGTTTTCTGAGGAATTTTTGAGCTGCAATTTTGGAATATTTTTGTCTATTAAATAAGAGGGTAATTTACTCAGCCTCTATTAAAGTATAACATTGATTAGGATGTGTTCTGCCATGGAACAGGACTGCTGGGAGTCTCACAGACTATTAAAATCATTTTTTCAAGTGGAAATTCCAGTTAGGGAATAAATGGTGTAGTAGGAACTGAGCAGAGAAAGAAAACCTAACATCAGTTTGCTTTTAGTTTAACTCACAACCTGCAGTGAGGTATTTTCTTAGATAAATATCTAGGTTGCTGCCTTACTTTCTTGTTACCAACATCCTGCTCATTTTTACTTTGCTGTGTATCAGACAACACAACTAATTTTGATTTGGGGATAGAATTTTTTTTAAATTAAAAAATGTAATCAGCTTTCATCTTGCAATTTTGTGGAGCGTATATAAGTCTAGACCATCTACTACACAATCTTTCCCTAGGAATCCTTTATCATTAAGACATGGTTTTGCTTACTATGCATATTATGATTACTAAGGGAGAGGGGGAAGTATATGAGTCATGTGAATCAGTTGTATAATTCAAGCTTGAAGATGACTTTTTTTTTTTTGGCAAATATTGTACTGGTCTACAAAATTTTCCATTCATCACCCATTTCTCACTTGCCAGTGTCATAAAGATAAATAGTCAGGGTGCAGCAATCATCAGTTGCTTAAAGCTATCTGACATCTGTGCTTACCTGATAGTTTTGATTTTTGCTAATTTTCATTTTCTCCATAGGATGATTATTGTTCTTGTTTGATTTTGTTTTGATCTGAGCCTTGTGGGCTAGGACAGATTTGCATAATTAGTATAAATATAGTTTTTGTATCAAAAGCATTTTTTAGAGTTTCAAATCAAAAAAAAAAAACACGGCAGATCTCAGTTTTTGAATTGAAGTCCTTTGAATGTCAAATTCTAGATGGAGTTGTCAATTAGTTAGCAAACATTTATTAAGCACCTACTTTGTGCCAAATACTGTGCTAAATTAGGGGATACAAAAAAAAAAGAAAAGCACAGTCCTGCCCTCAAGAAGCTCACAACCTAAGGGGGGAGGAGGGAGAGGCAGCATAAAAACAGTTGTAGACAAACAAACCATATACAGGATAAATAGGCATAGAAAATTCTGTAAGAGAAAAGCTATTAAAATAATTATAAAGAACAGTGTTCTTCCTAACCCTCGTAAATGACACACATGTTGATGAATCATACACAGTAGGTATTAGAAGTGTTCTCACCCAAGCTGCCTTTAATTTGGGTTACTCAGTTTCTCATATTTCCATTTAGATCAACAACCTATGATACCATGCAGAAGAGAGCACAATCAGCTTTGTTTTAGGAGCATACAGAACTATTACAATACTCCTTTCCTAGCTCCTGTCACCCATTTCAGTGGCTAGAACACCCTTTTCCATTTCATCCTTCAGAAGAGTTGACACACAGTCAACAACATGCCCTATTTAAATAGCACAACAAAAAGAGTGACATAACTAAAAAAAAACCACACAATCTCTTATGCAGAGTTTTTATGAGGTTTATTATTCTTATATTAGCATAACCAGGGATCATTCTCCCTCTCCCACACATTATTTCTGCTTCTATTTGGTCGTTGTTATTCTGATAGACACTAAACTAAAAACAGGAGCTTTTATTGAAAAAATTTTAGTATTTGAATAGAATGTAGTACCTCGCACATAGTAGGCGCTTAACAAATATTTGTTCATTGATGATATAGAAACAATATGTATTTCTTTTGCCAGAGCAAAATACAGGGTAGCTGTGCCAAAAGATCCTAATTTTAGGGCAACAAAGCAATGGTAGGAAAACAGGAGCAAAGAGGAAAAATCTGTGGGGACTTGATAATACTAATTGCAGACTATTGCCCTTCCTTTGATTATAGATTCTCTTTTCTCTCCCCCCTTCCCTCTCCCCTCCTCTCTCTCTTCTCTCTTTTCTCTGTCTCCGTCTGTCTTTTGCCTTTCTGTTTCTATCTATCTCTCTCTATCCATATATATATATACATGCACACACATACACACATATTTATGTGTGTGTGTATATATATATATATATATGTATATATATATATACACATATAGTGATTATTCTGTGCCAAGTACTATATTGCAGGGTATAAAAGTAAGTATAAGATGAAGTCTCTGATCTCAAGTACATTACAATCTAGTTGAGGTAATGAGCATAATTTACAGAAGGTTTAGTGTTGTTTCTGACTGAAAGTATATCTTCCAGTGATTTTCCTGATTGGTTTCAGCACAAATTTCTTAGCATCTCCTCCTGTGGGGAAGTAGTAGCTAGTTATTCATTACTGCTAACTTTTGTGGCCCTATGGCGATGGACAAGTGATGAAGCAGCAGGTGCGAAGACCCTGGGAGCTGTAGTCACAAGCCTGCACTCAGTTGGTCCAAGCCATAGGAACATCTTCTCACTGGAAGCAGCAGAATTCAGCAGCCCCTGGGTGTCTGAGCAGCCTTTTAAGGATCCCACTGCTCTCCTCATTGGGTGAGGAAGGAGCTGGAAGAGATGCCCTAAAAATTGTCTGCTTGTCCACCCCTGGCCTGATTACCACAGCAAGTGGGTATCCTACCCTGCAATCAAGACACTAAAAATTGTGCACAAACTTCTGAAAAGTTCATAAGGGCTATTTGTGTCTGACCTGTGGCAGAGCACTTCCAGCTTATATTGGGTCTAATCAGCCACAAACACAATGTAACTCAAATCTAACATGGTGATATCACAAGACAGTAACAACCACCAGATAAAACCTGAGCTCCTTTCTGCCTAAACTGTACTTTGGTTAAAATGAGCTGTAATCAAAGTAGGGGAGTACTGATGGATGTGGAAAAGACAAGTATTCCTTCCAATCTATGGTGTGTCTTCATCTCAAAAGGGAATTGCACACACATAATGTCTTAATACTGATTCTTCAAGATTGTACAGTAATACGCATTCTTAAAATGTCAGACATTTAAAGGGTGAGTGTCAAGGTTTTGTGTATGTCAGATTCTATTTTTCCTAGTTTTTTCTTTGGACCTGCATCAGTAAGATAAGTGCCAAGATGGCCTAGGTGGACAAATGAATGGAATGTGAAGGTTGGAGTTTGGTCTGGGGCCCATCCAGGCTAGTGGCCTAAACAAGTTTGCATTCAATCACTAACAAAGGCAATTTCATTGTCCCCTTACCAGAGTAAGCCCAAATATTAGAGGATGCACTTTGGTGGCTTCTTACATGTTTCCACACTAATGCCAAATTGCTCAAACAGTATGGAACAAACCCTCCTGTACCACTCACATGACTTATCTAGTGTCCACCAACAATTAGATTCTGACTGCTGAAAATGAGAAGAGAATACACCTTTTAGAAAATCTTTAGATACTTTACAAGCAGTATTTATTCTTTATTCTTTCTTCTACACTAAAACGTATAGTGTATACACAGTGTCCTGAGGGCAGGTCTTCAATTTGTCCTACTGTCATAGTGTAGTATCCTCAAAAGTTTAACATTTTTCTGAGTCAGGTTTGAAGAGGTTAGTGTCACTTATTTCTAGGGTGCATTAATTATACCCCAAGGTATCTCTACTACCCTATCTGCTTACTGGTTCATTCTATCAGATGTAGAGTGTATTTTGGTTTTCTCATATTAGAAGGGAACGATAACCTGAAAACCTGACTCCAGGGCCAGTGTTCTGTCCACTATACCATCTAGCTGCCTCTGCTTTTTTTTTTCTGAAACAAAAGTATATTACATCAGCATTCCTGGAGTATCATATATTATCCCAGGGATGAAAGAGAACCCTATAATCTTTTATTTATTTATTTTTTTATTAAAAGCTTTTTATTTACAAAACATGAGTGATTTTTCTACATTGACCTTTGCAAAAGCTTTTTTTTTTTTTTGCTCCAAGCTTTTCCCCTCCTTCCCCCCAAACCCCACCCCTAGATGACAGGTAATCTAATACATGCTAAATATGATAAATTATATGACAAATACTTGTATACATATCTATACAGTTATCTTACTGTACAAGTAACATCAGATCTAGAGAGAAGAAAAAAAAAAAAAAACAACCTAAGAAGGAAAACAAAATGCATGTAAATATTCACAGAAAACTTTAAAATGCTGTATTGTGGTCCACACTTAGTTCCCACAGGCCTCTCTCTGGATGTATATGACTATCTTCATCGCTGAACAATAGAACTGGTTTGAATCACATCATTGTTGAAGAGAACCACGTCCATCAGAATTGATCATCATATAGTCTTTTTGCCGTGTATAATGTTCTCCTGGTTCTGCTGATTTCACTCAGCATCAGTCCATGCTAGTCTCTCCAGACCTCTCTGAAATCATCCTGCTGGTCGTTTCTTATAGAGCAATAATATTCCATGACATTCATATACCATAATTTATTCAGTCATTCTCCAATTGATGGGCATCCATTGAGTTTCCAGTTTCTAGCTACTACAAAAAGGGCTGCTATAAACATTCTTACACATGTGGGTCCCTTTCCCTCCTTTAAAATCTCTTTGGGATATAGGCCCAGTAGAAACACTGCTGAGAACCCTATAATCTTTTCTAAAACTCATATATCTATGTTCAGCATTTTGTACTGTAAGGTAAAACCTAACAAAATTCTTCAGTTGTTTATTTGTTTTCAGTTGTGACTGACTTTACTTGACAAAAGATACTGGAGTGTTTTGTCATTTCCTCCCCCAACTCCTCATTTTACAATTGAGGAAACTGAGGAAAACAGAGTTAAATGACTTTTCCAGGGTTACATGGTTAGGGTAGATTTAAACTAAATCTTCCTGACTGTAAGCCCAATGCCACCTTTATATGGAATACCCCAAAACTCTTAGTTAAATTTTCTACAGAGTATACAAAAGTCTCAGTTAAGTTTTCTACAGGATGCCCCAAAGTCTCAGTCAGGTTTTACACAGGATATTCTCAATTAAGTTTTCTGTAGAGTACCCAAAAGTCTGTTAAGTTTTCTACAGGGCATCCAAAAGTCTCATGTTTTTTTACAGGATGCCCAAAGGTCTCAGTTAAGTTTTCTATAGAGTACCCCAAAGTTTTAGTTTTGTACAGGATACCAAAAAGTCTTAGTTAAACTGTGAAAGCTTAAAACTGCACTAAGACTTTGGGGGCACCCCACATTTGAACTTATAGACATTTTTAAGGACAATCAATAACAAAATATTTTGCAGCCTGTTTGTGTCCACTCTGCATTTCTCCAATATCCCTTGAGTTACCTGCAGTTTTAATTATTTCAGGATGCTGATGTTCCTAATGGACTTTCTGGGGAGGTCAGCCAACAAACATTGTTAATTGCTTAATTATTAAGAAGGATTGGACAGCTTGTTGGTATAGAGGGCTAGACTAGTAATTAGGAAGACCTGAATTCAGATTGTCCTCAGACACTTATTAGTTCTGTGACTATTGGAAAGTCACTAAACCCCTCTTCCTCAGTTTCCTAATCTGTAAAATGAGGATAATATAACACCTTCCTTCCAGAATTCTTGTGAGGATCAAATGAGACAATAATTGTAAAGTGCTTATTATAATATCTTAGCATATAGTATGCACCACATAAATTTTAGCTGTTAATATTATCATCATCACTTGCTGTAGGCCAGATACTAGCTAAACACTAAAGGTATAAAGAAAGGAAAAAATTTTGGTCCCTGCTCAGGGCCTCACATTCTAATGAGTGAGTCAATATGCAAATAACAATGTGGATATCAGATATAGACAGCATTTGCATGGTAATTGTAGGATTATTTTATTTCAGGATTAGGATTACATTAACTGTGGTGTATGAGGGTCAGGGATTGGGAAAAGTCTTCTACAATTGAATCCTAAAGGAAACCAAAGAAAGTAGGAATCAGAAGTGAGGAGAGTGAGCATTCTGTTCATGAGAAAAAATGACCAGAGCAAAAACAGATGGTCATTTATGAAGAGCAGCAAATAAGCAAAAAAATAAAAATAAAAATCATGGAGTATATGAAGGGGAGTGAAATGTAAGAACACTGGAAGTGCAGTCAAGGGCCAGAATACAAAAGATTTTAAATGTCAGATGAGAGAATTTTATGAATAAATGGAAGGATGGATGGATGGATAAAAACATATTATTGGGTATTATAGCCAAGTACTATGCTAAGTTCTAGGTATATAAATACAAGCAAGTAAAATAGTACAGTAATGGATTCTTAAAGAAACTTACATTTTAATAGGGGAACATAACACATATATGGAAGAACCTCCAGAGTGGAATAGGGAAGTCAGAAAGATTGCAGCCATAAGGTAATTGTTTGATGCATCTTTTTCAGGAATAGTAGCATTGATTTGATTACTACTTGTAGACCTAGAGTTGAAGTGGGAAGGATGGCATGTCCTTGGAATTCCACAAGGAATGGAGATGGCAGAGAAGTTGCATGGTCAGCCAGAGATGGGGCAAGATTTTTAGCAAAGTATGACATAAGCTTTGATATGAAGCATCCTCTTGTTACCTGCATATATCCTTCTTATAAATCTTTATTTGGATGAAAAGTAAGCATATAAGTCATTAGAGGGTGGCATTTCCTTATCCATCTTTTGGAGGGTAATTTATCATTGCTACCATTTCCTATCCATTGTTTTGGTATCATGCCCGCTTGGAAATCTCAGAGTGCATTATAAAATTATTTTGCATCTCTTACCGACTTCTTCTGTGTGCATTTGACCAAATCTAGTTGTTCTCCCCAACTTACAGTCTTCTACTTCCTCACTTAGAACTGTGGGTTGTGAGTAGTGGTTCTATTGTCACCCAGAGTAATGTATTATTATAATGTATCATATATATATATATATATGTATATATATATATATATATACACATACATACATACACACACACAATGTATTATTACATTGCTGTGGAAATGCTGTCAAAGTTGTTCCATTTGTTGCCTGTCTTTTGAGTTCATCTATAAATGCTCTTGGGACGATTTCATATAGTTGGATCTTGCTAAGTTAAACTAACCTTTTTAGAGGTTTGGTTTTTCCATTCACTGTTTTTTTAATGTTTTATGAGGTAATACCCTTCATAATCTGCCATCACATTTTAGAAACGTGCCTATATTCAAAATTATATTACCCTTTACCACCACATTTTTCATTTGGCATGGAAATGTTTGCTGACTGATACAGTTTCTAAGCTTTTTTGATCCCCTCATTGTAGCGAAATTTCCTTTGATTTTTACTATTTCAGGGAGTTTTAACCAGCATCACAGTGGTTAACTTCTCTCCCTCTCTCATTTTTTTTTTAGCATCATTAGTTTGTCCAAATATGCCAGGTTGTAATTGTCAAAATTATATAGAATAAAATCTTCCTGTCATTATCCTTAATTAGAATTTGGTTTTTATTTTTACCTTTGATTTAAACTGATCTTTGGTTTGACAAAGCTTAGCTGATTTGTAAATTCCTATTCCATTAGCTGTTATTTCCTTCAAGATGTGATCAGTTTCTTTTTCTTTTCTTTTTTTTTTTTTGTGGATGATATTTGATGCTATCCACCTCTAAAGCCTCTTTTTCTGCAGTATACTTTAGTACTCTTTCACTTTTACTTAACCAGCATTTATACTATGCTTTGTTTTTTGGGGGAAACTGTATATAAGTAGTTCTATGTTTAGATCCCAGGAAAATATCTTCCCTTTCAAAGACAGTAAAGACAAAGATCCCCAAATAGTGTTGGGATTGAGTGGAGGAATGAGATGAGTGGCACCTCCCCTAGATGTAGGGATCTTTTAAGTCAGTAAGATCAAGCATTCTGACAGAAGAAATTAGAATAAATACCAATGGATAGCAGCTTTCTTCTCCAAAATTTACATAAGTGAAGTTAACCTGCCAATTGCCATGTAAAACATATAAATCATAAAGTAATTTTTCCATGAGAGTTCTTAATTTGATAAAGGATACAATTGCCCCATGGAGACAGGACTCTAGTTGCAATCTGTTTTCTGTTTCCTTGAAAATCAGTGTAGTATAGTGGAAACAGCAATGTAATTAATGGAAAACCTGAATTCAAATATTGGCTTCACTTCTTGTTAGTATTAACCATTAGCATTGGGCAAATTTAACTTCTCTGGATCTCCTTTTTCTCATCTGTAGAACAAATATGATAATACATGTTCTTTTTACTTTGCATATATCACCAATAGACATAATGTAAAGTACTCTGTAAACCTTAGAACTATTTGCATTGTGCAGTGCCATGAGTATCTCTGAATCAGTCCATCAGCAAGTATTTATTGCTATTTATGTATACCTCCTATGTGCCAGGCATTGTGCTATAGGTTTGAGATATATACAAATGAAACAATTTCTTGTCAAGAAGTCTTCATTCTATAAAGATCCAACATATATAGCATACAGACGTGTAAAGAAAGGGACTGGATCTGTGATTTCATTGGTTTAATGAAGTCTCAGGTGAAAAAATTCCCTCTATCAATGTAAGTCGGCACCTACTCAAAGAGTTACCTAGAGCCTAGCTTCTTAAACTGTGAATCGCAACTCCCTGGCATCTGGGGTCTCATAATTGAATGTGGGGCCTGCAATATTGTGATTTGTCATCATATTATTATTTGTATATCAATATTATATGCCTATATACCCAGCACCATTTAAAAAATTTCTCAGGTAAAAAAGTGAAACAAGTGGGAAAAGTTTAAAAGCCCTAGCCTAGAGTATAGTTGTGATTCATTCAAGATGTCCTGGCTTCAAGGCTAAATATCTATTCCCTTCTCCAGTTGTCTCTCAAACTCACACAGAAATAGGTATGAAATAAATTCTTGGTAATTTTAGGGAAGAGGCCCTAGCCATTGGTGGGGAACATAAGGAAAGACATCAAGGAGGAGATTGCTTTTGAGCTGACCTTTGAAGAAAACTATGGATTCTAAGAAGTGAAAAGGGAGTGCATTCTCTGCATGATTGGGACAGTGTACAAAGTCACAGAGATTAGAGATGGAATGTTGCATGTGAAGAATGGTGAGAAGAGGCCAGTTTAACTAGAGTATAGATTGAGGAAAGGGAAGTAAAGCATAATTCTGGAAAGAAAGGTTGCAGTCTGGTTGCAAAAAGGCCAAAGAAAAGAATTTATATTTAATCCAGAAACTAACAGGCAAACAACCACAGGGGTTTACTGAGAAGGGGCATAGTATAATTAGATATGTATATAAGTATCTGTGTGAAGGAAGAATGTCAGAAAGGAGGCAACAAAACCCATTAGAAAGTGATTATAGTATTTCAGGCAAAAGATGCTAAAGTTCAGAATTTAAGATGGTGGCTGCTTGTACTTCCTTCTACTCCCCTATAGCTGTCATTTATTATCCCTATAACTTTCAAGCTAAAATACTCTTTCCTGACTACTGCTCTGCTATATGTATTGTTTCCCCTCTGTAAAGAAATTAATTTTCTCGAATGTGAGAACTGTTTTCAACGTTTTGTATTAGCATCCAGGTGTCTAGTTCCAGTGCAAAGCACGTGATAAGCTTTTATTTAATAAGTAGTAATATGAACATTTTTCATTTATTAATTCACCCAAATAGAAGGACAGAAGCAATAGATTCTATGGGAATACAGTCAATAAGATTTACCAACTAATTAGATATGAAAAGTAGATAATCAATAGTGAGATTGTAAAGTTCTATAAATAGAATTTCTTAATTCTTTTTATGTCATAGATCCCTTTGGCAGTGAATATATAGATAATAGAATTATACAAGAAACTAGTTATATTGAAATAAAGATGTAGTTGTCCCCCACCATTCATTCAAGAATCTCCAAGATTTATCCCTTGATACTTTTGGGGTCCATACTTCTTAAGAGCCTCCAAACTAGGATGATGTTGCCCATTCCTCTCCAGGCTGCTGGTACTCCTGATACTCCCAGACTTCACACATTTGAAGTATGCTCTCTTCTTTAGGCTAATTCCTCTCAGAACCTTCATTTTAAGGAAGGGACACAGACTAGCCATGTCTGTATTCCTTAAAGACTGCAATCGTGACTGTTATGGACTTTTTCTAAAATGTCCTGTGCTGAATACCTTCTCTTCTGCCCCATCTCTCTCAAAATATTTAGTTTCCTTTTATGTTTTGTCTATTCCCATGAGAATGTAAACTCTTTGAAGGCAAGGACTATCTTTCCTTAAGCTTATATTTGTATTTTCAGTGTTTAGCACATTTCCTGGTACATAGTAAGTAAGTCCTTAATAAATACTCATTGACTTGTCTTGACTTGACTTGCCAATTCAACAAATTTGGGTAAGTTTTAGGTGAATGATAATGAGTTCCATAAAATTATATTGAGTTTGAGATGTCTTGTGGTGCATCAAATTTGATATATCCAATAGTGAATTGGTGATGTAGGCCTGGAGTTCAAGAGAGAGACTGTGGATCGCATTTTCTCTCTGTCTCTGTCTCTGTCTCTGTCTGTCTGTCTGTCTCTCTCTCTCAATGGATAAAAATGATAATTAATTCATGGAAGGTGATTAGGTCACCAAAAGAAGAGACCCCAAAATGGAGCTTTGGAGAACAGTGACAGTGAGGAAGCATGATAGAGATAATAAGCTAGCAAAGGAAATGAGTGGTTGGACCAGTGAATGGGATTGGGATGATTGGAAGCAAAATTGCAGCAGATTAAAGAAATCCTTATTTTTCTAAAAACAGACCAAAGTCCTTTTTCCTGAAAAATCTTTGTTAAAAATTATACTCTGTAAATGTAGCAATTGAAAACATCTTTTAGTGATAGAGAGCTGGCCTCTGACATACAGTGGCTGTGTAACCGTGGATAATACACTAACCCTCTCAGTACCCTAGACCTTTCTCTAAGACTATGAATTGAAGGCAAGGTGCTGATCACCATTGATAGAGGAAATTCCACACTGGGAGGTTTCTACAGAGATAAAATCCAATGGTCTGGTCCAAAAATAATAAAGTAGGCTATTTATTGAACTTTTAAATAGATCCTGGTGGTTTACAAATTATTTCCTTCTAAGGAAAAGTGTGTTCCCAAATAAGCTACTATATGCAGTGCAAAAATTGGCATAATTAGCAGATTTTGAGATAGGTAGTATAACTAAATATCCTAGGTCTCTTACTTGGAGAAACTAAATAATGAGCATGGGCATTTATTAAACATTAGGCAAAGATAGAATTACAAATTAACCTTGCAAGAGAACTGTGAAATACCCATGTGTGTATTGTCATATCTGTATGTGACCTTTATCTGTTGATTTTAATATCCTTTGTGGTTTCCAGTGACGTTGTTTGTTTTAGACTTTGAGGGATTTCTGTTCTTGTTTATTTCACCAGTTTTTCAGTGGTTCCTTTTACAATCTTCCTTTAAACA
Source organism: Myrmecobius fasciatus (assembly GCA_023553655.1). NCBI lineage: Eukaryota > Metazoa > Chordata > Mammalia > Dasyuromorphia > Myrmecobiidae > Myrmecobius > Myrmecobius fasciatus. The sequence continues at coordinate 208,496 of JAJPUD010001160.1, read as the reverse complement.
ATTAACCGTAAAAAAGCATAAGGAAAATAAAAACATCTAAATGACATAAAGATGTCAAGATATTCATTTATGTGAATGGTGGAAATATTTATCTTAAGTTGTAGAAAAATAGTTTTAGAACATTCACATTTCAGTGAGTATTAAAGAAAATATGTTGTGTTTAACTATATGACATGTTTTCAAGTATGCCAAATTTTTTACCAAAAGATATATATCATATTCTAATATATATGTCAGAAATTTCCCCTTGCCTGCATATGATTAGTAACTATAAATGCACAATTATTTCTCTTGAGAGTTTTTTTTTTTCAATAGGCTAGAAAATGTAGCACTGACTTGAGACTAGCATCTCTATGTCTGAGGAAATTAGAATGAGTAGGAAAGAAAAGCAAAACAAAAAGAAACATAAAAATTAGAATGTGGCAAATGCATAGTAAACAAGATTCTATGAAATTAAGTTAAGGAGAAATGTCTGCCCATTTTGGGAATCAGAAAAGACTTTTATGAAGGAAATGGTGTTTGAGCTGAGCCTTGAATGATATGTATGATTTTGATAAGCATTTATTTGTATCTAAGATTGGGGTTGGGTCATGTTAAGTACCAACAAGAACATAAAATTTTTTTCTTTAATTATCGTGAGGAAAATAAGAAATTGTAAAAAGATATAGAATCAGAAAAATCTGAAAAGACTTTTACGAATTGAAGCAAACAGAATTAGGAGGCATTTATATAATGACTCCAATAATATAAGTGAAATAGTTTTGAAAAATTCAAGTATTCTAACCAAGACACTAATTCATCATGACTAGAGAAGATCAATGATGGCCTTTTCTCAATTTTTATACCTGGTCTCTATACTATACTTGGCATATAATATTATTAACCTCTTCTAGATTTCTCTATGTCTCTTTTTTTTTAGCCATTCTCTGCCTCTCTTTTTCTCTTCTCCCCTCTCTTTCCCCTGACTTTCTCTCTCACCTCTTCCTTCTTCCCTTCCCTCTTTCATCTGATTGCTTTTCTCTAATTCCTTTATTGAATATTCATGCACATTAAGAGTAGACTCCCCTCCAAGAGCCAGGCCTGAGCCCTCTTCTATTTTTCTGTCTGTATTCATCACCTGGTATTCTCATCAGCTTCCATGGCTTTAGTTATCATTACTCATAGATAAAGCCAGAGATGAAGAAAGATAAAAAGATATAAGTAATTTATGGTCCTAGCCTCTTTCATGAACTCCTGTCCGCACCATAAACTTAAGATTGCACATTTTAAACTTAATATTTCATAGACATTTCAAAATCAGCTTGTCCAAAACAAATCATTTTCCTTTCCCCAAAATCCTAAACTTTGCCTCTTCCAAACTTTCCTGTTTGTTCAGGGTACCACCATCCTTCCAGTCATACAAACTGGCAATTGCAGTTTTATCGTTTACTTTTCATTCTCATTCACTCCTCCCCTATCCCCATATCCAATCATCCAGTTATATGTTGCCAGATCTCATCATTTTTTATCTCTATAACGTATCTCCCACCTGTCTCCTTCCCACTTAAAACTGCCATCCTAATCTAGTTCCTCCTCACTCCTTGCTTATTACCAGTTGTCTAATTGGTCTCCTTGCTTAAAGTCTTTCCCCATTCCTATCTGTCATTCACATAGCTACTAAATTGATTTTTCTCAGCTGGCCACTTAATACACAACAGGATATTTGCAGGATAAAATTTGGCATTTAAAGCACTTCACAACCTGATTCCTTCTTAAATTTCTAGTCTTCTTCCTATAGTCTTATATGGACATACTTCCTATCTGCTGGCACAATAGTTTCTTGTTTTCATGCCTTTTTACACTGGCTGTCCCTCATAACTAATGCTCTCCCATCTTCTAGACAAACTTCCTTTAAGACTTCCTTCCTTCCATCAGATTTCACTCTTGACAATGTCTTTTTCATTCTACCCAGTTGTTGATGCCTTCCTCACCACAGTTAATTTGTATTTACTTTGTGTGAATCTTGTATTTATATTGTATGTTTCCCCAATTTTAATGTAGGGGTCTTTGAAGTCAGGGACTATTTTTGATTTTTTTTTCTTTGTATTCCCAGTGCTTGGCATATAACAAACATTTAATAAGTTTGTTAATTGATTGATGATAAAGATATCTTCCCCCATTGGCAGAAAGATGATGGACTAGAGATATAGAATGAGACATGTATTTTCAGACATGGTTTTGTGTGTTTAGACTGCCTAATTTTCTGTCAGGAACAGAGTGCTGTGGTCTCTTTCCAGTCATAAGGTGGGGAGACTTTAATGTTAGCCTGGAATATTCTGCCGGATATTTATTAGCTAGATGTGGAAAACTATCACTGTCCTCTTATCAGTGCAAAGCTTTAGTGTTTTTACTCTGGTATACTGAATTAAGATGGTCAGCCCTGAAGAGATGAAGCCCAGATATTGGTGGCAGGGATAGGAAGGAATTTTTGGCAAGATCATAGTCTCAGAAACTATCATCTGAGAACATCTGAGAAATCCTCAGAAGAGACTTCCATATTTAACAGGCACCAAGAGATACTCAGAAATCAGCTCTCCTGAAAGCATCATGAGACCAGTATGGACTGATGGAACCTTATGTCCAGAGGAAATGTCACATCCAATAGGGAGCAGGTCAGTGAGAGTAGCGCAATGATTGGGCATGGTAACACACCTGTAATTCCTGCTTTTTGGAGACTGATGCCGGCAGAGCTCTTCAGTTTAGGAGTTATAATCTGCAATAGGCTAAGCCAGTGGAGTATCTGCACTAACTTTGGCAGTGGTATGGTGAGCCTTCAGGAGCAGAAGAAGCCCATCAGGCTGCCCAAGAAAGGATAAACTGCCCCAGGATCAGAAATGGAGCAGATCAAAATTCCCAAGAGTTGGATTAAGCCCATGAAAGGCCACTGCATTTGTGGCCTATGGGAGATAAGGAGACCTAGTCTCAAGAGAGAAAAGAGCAGGGAACAGGGAGAGTAGATAAGGAGAGGAAGAAGAATAACATTATACAACTACATTATGAGAGACTTGAATTGTTCTGCCACACATTCCCCTTACATGTGATCCCTTTGAATACCCATTCTTCCCACTGAGTATGTTATTCCATTAAATACCTCATTTTGAACTGATTGATTAATTGTATCTTTTGACTAACTAAAGAAAAGGTGAACAAATTAGGAGCTCGTGAGCTATGAAGGACAAAGTAGATGGCATAGTGGATAGAATGCCGTGCTTGGAATCGGGAAGGTCAGAATCCAAATCCAGCCTGACAAGCTGGAGAAGGAAGTGGCAAACTATTCCCAGTGTCTTTGCCAAAAAAACTCCAAATGGGGTCACACAGAGCTGGACTTGATTGAAATGACTGAACAACAGCATGAACTATGAAGTGGAGTGTATACAGTCTCATCACACACTTTGAAACTGGAGTAGAAATTATATAAGACACTGTTTTTGTTTTTGTTTTTTTTTTTTCCTAAGGCAATTGGGGTTAAGTGATTTATCCAGGGTTACACTGCTAGGAAGTATTAAGTATCTGAGGTTGGATTTGAACTCTGGTCCTCCTGACTTATAAGTGCAGGTGGAAGCATACTTTTTTTTTTTAACTTTATTTTTCTTGGTATTTTTATTGGAGGGGAGGGTTTTTTTCTTTTACAATATGACTAATATGCACATTGCTTTTACCTGACTGCACATGTATAAATGATATCAAATCATTTGTTTTCTCAATGAGGAAGGAGGAACAGACGGGTGAGAGAAAATTTGGAGCTCAAAATTTTAAAAATCAAATGTTAAAAATTGTTTTTACAAATGGAAAAAATGTGACTTGGAAAATTGGAATATAATTTGGAAAAAAGAAAAAGATTTTTTAAAAATTGGGGTAGATATTGTGGGGATCTCTCTTGTGATGAAGAATATCCCAAGTGCTACATTTATAATTCTCATTTTACTTTCTATAAGGACTCAAGATGTTTGTTGGCTTGTACTTTGAACATCACTTGTCATCAGCCTTTTTTTTTTTTTTTTTTACTCATAAGAATAAAGAAATTATCCTTGCCTTCCACATTGGCAATACTGTTAGCTGAATAAAAGCACATTATAAGCACTTAATTTTTTTGACTTTCAGTCATATATTCATTCACCTGAGTATAGAACAGGGATGAATATAGAATTTACAATATTTGACTACTAATTGTTTATGGAGAGCAGGTTGCCAAAGATGACAAACCAGTATTCCATTTCCTACCTTCCCTCACACTGCCTTTTTGTGTTGCAACTATCTATCCTCACAAACTAAAAATCATCTCTTTTTTTTCTTAAAACTTTGTAAATTGTTGTTTGTAAATGAAGATACAAAATCTTAGTGTGCTTAACACCCATTTTTTTTAAGTGACCACGTTTCTCAGAGATTGAAAAATTAGAAGCTTGTTTAGCACGATGATTGATTACTCTTTTAGTAACTTGATTACTTTATTCCCTTGTTCTCTCTGAGAGGAAGTATTTGCTTAGGAGTAAAATCTTTAATACTTGCCACTTTTTCATACTTTGTAATTCCATTCTAAAAATCCTCTAAAATCTATTGTCTTAAAAATATTTTAAATATAGATGCTTTCAGGATTTAGAGTGCATTTTTTAAAAAAATATTCTTGGAAAATGATGACTTTTTCCAGAAAAGGATGCTTTCAAGAAAATAAAATACAATTTTTAAATCATCATATTCTAAGATAAATCTGCTAAAAATATTTCCTTGCTCAACTTGAAGCAAGAGGCTATTACTCCTTTTTTTTTTTTTCAGTTCCTCCTTAGTACTAGGAAGATTAAGCAAACTCAAGTGCAGATTTTGTTTTATTTTAAGTTAATTCCCCCCCCCCAAATAAAATTAATTTGCCATTTCATGACTTACATACTTTGAATAGAATTTAAACTGCAACATAGAAAAAATGTTTCCTGAAAGTTCCTTAGTTCTCTAAGGAAGGAGTTGGTTGTTTTTTTTTTGTTGTTGTTGTTAAAGAAAATGCAAATATTTGTACATTGTCATTTAAATCCCTTTAATGTTCTTTATCATTAAGGAATTTTTTTTGCCATTAAATTAAGGTTCATCTTAAAATTTGTTTTTATAAATATTTATTATTCTCTTTCACTTTTCCATTGAACAACAACAATAAAAACCTCTCATAATATTGTTAGTATTATAGTCCAGCAAAACAAATTCCTACATTGTTCTCGAACTGTTTACTTCACTGTATATTAATTCATAAATGTCTTCCCAACATCCACTGAAACTTTCCATTTTGTTACTTTTGTGGCTTAATAATATTTCATTAAATTCAAATACCATCATTTGTTCAGCCATTCCCCAGTAGGTGAGTACTTCTTTAGCTTTGGGCTACTACAAAAAGCATTGTTATAAATATTTTTGCACATAGGGGTCCTTTTCCTTTTTCTTTGATCTCTTAAAGTGCATCATGCCTAATTGAGGCGTGGATGGGTCAAAAGTTATGGGTTCAATGGCTTTGAGGGCACAATTCCAAATCACTTTCCAGAATGGCCAGACCAATTCTCCAACTTTGCTCTATTCTAACATATTTCCTTTCTTGCATTCTCTCCAACATTTGTCACTTTTTTTCTTTTGTAATCTTTGACATTGAGGTAGATATATGGGAGAACATCATAGTTACTTTAATTTGTATTTTTCTCATTATTACTGATTTGGAACATTACTTTTCTTCCTTTGAAAACTGCCTATTCATTACCTCTGACATTTATCAATTGAGTAATGGCTTTGAATTAGTAAGGAAGGGTTCTTTAAAAGGGACCAAAATATATCCATAAAATATTGTGTGTGTATGTGTGCATTTGTACGTATGTACTTGGAAATATGCCATGTCTTTAAAACATATGCATATATAAGAACATAAGCCTTCTAAAGTGAATCCTTCTTTGCCTGGACTATATCTGTTATCCTTCTGAAAGATTAGCTGTTCTTTTACAGTTTACTAGAGGAAGTTCCAGACACAAACATAGCTTTTGCAATCAAATTTACAACTTTTTTTTTTCCTGTTAAAGTTTTAGAAAATTAAAACCTTTTTTAAAATGTATTTGCTTCATTATATCTACCACTTCTCCAGCTCAGGAATAAATTCTTTACTTTCCTATATACTGTACCATTTTTAGCTATGTAAATAATGTGTATCAAAGAGACTATATAAAAACCTGTTCATTTCATTTTTCTTCCATAAGAAAATAATCCTAAATCCATGGGGCTAGAAAGTATCTCCAGAAAGTTTGCCTGCTTTCCTGCCTCTAGCCATTCAAGGCATTTAACTGTTCCAGGCAGATTGGTATCTCCCCTGTCTTCAGCTCCTGTGGGGGGAAAAGATTTCTTAATCGTCTTTGGAAACTTTGTACAGTGTTTTATATCCTTCTTATGGTGAGAAAATGTTCCCATATATCTAATTTAAATATCTGCTTGTTTCAGTCAATCTTTGGTATGGTGGAAAGAATGTTGCACTTGAGTTCAAATTCCACTTCTAACATTTATTAGCTAAATAGCAAGTTAAAGTCATCTTTTGCTTTTTCTCTGCAACTCACCTCCCCACATTCAACCAGTTGCTAATATTGATTCTGTCTCCAAAGTATTTCTTCTATCTGTTCCCTCATCAACATTCACACTGCTACCACATCATCATCTCTATAGGTCAATATTTATAATAGCTCCTGAAAGATCTCCTCATTCTCTCAGTTAACCTGCCAATTTTATCTTCCTAATGCACACCCCTCCCCCAAACTTTTCATTGCTTCCCTATTGTCTATAAAATAAAATACAGACACCTTTGCCTGATTTTAAGGTTGTTTCCAGTTTGACTTCAACCTATCTGAAGTGAGATAATATTTATCTTAGCACAGCACCTGGCACATGGTGGGTACTACAGAAATGCTTATTCCCTCCTTCCCTCTCCTCCTTTTCCAACTTTCTATCACACTCCTCCCCTTCAAACAGGCTGTGTTCTTTTGTCAATTGGACTGTATTTCTTCCTGCCCTCCTAGCTTGGAAATCACTAATTTTATATCTTTGCCCTTTTTGAAGACAAAGGATGTTTCATTTTTCTCTTAGTATTCCAGCAATTCTAGTACACAGCACGTTGCATAATATTATGAATGAATAAAGGATCGCATAAATGAAGAGGTTTTTATTAAGCATTTACTACATGCAATGTACTGTGCTAAGTAAACACTGGGGATTCAAAGAGATGTTCCTTTTCTCAAGGAATTCACATTCAAATAGCCGAAGACAATATATATAGTAGCTACTTAATAAATGTTTGTTGAATTGACGACAAATTGAAATATTTTCCTCTAATACAAATTCAGGAACCCACATCCTTACAGCTTTCTCTGACTCTCCCATTTAGAATTCCTCCTAAAATTTCTTATATCTCATTGTCCAGACATTTCCTTTGCCTTTATCACCTTCCTTCTATTATACCTATTTGTGTATATCTGATACCATCCCTTAGAGGAACTTAGTAAATATTTCTATTGCATCTAATTTGAATCTATAGAAATACATATGTTTTTCTATCCCTTTTTCCTCATCATATATACATGTATCTTTTTCTATGGACCAATTGATATAGGTCATTAAGAATATCTTAATTTGTAGGTCAAGTTTTTTTTTTAATCTTACTATATATATACATATATACACAGATATATACATATATGTTTCATAGCATAAGAATGTCAAAATTTAACTGAAACATAACTGAATTTTTGGTCACATGCTAAATTGATAGATAAATTATAATCTTTTATGAAAATAGAGATGTATATTATTGAGCACTGTTTCCACTCCCACCCTCATGAATTAGTTGATTGGTTAATTAGTTTATTTATTTAGGAAAGCTAATAGAATTTGAAGCTTAACCTATATTTAGCTTGGTTTCTTTGATTTGGAGAGATCATATGAATTAGATATAGGTTCTATTTTGCTATAATCTAGGTTAAGATAATATGGCTAAGAGATGAAATAACTGTCCAAAAATGTGGAAAATTTCCTTTAAAAAAAAGATTGCTTAATAGGAAAGATATTATTTGCATAACAAGAATGCCCCCCTAATTTAAACTGATCCTTTGTATCAATCTCTCCTTTGGCTGTAGAATCTTCTCTCCTAAAATCCTTCACTTTCTTCAAGATACACACCAGCTGTCACCTTTTTGATCCCCCAAGTTTGCAAAATCTTTGTACTTTGTGTTTAATTGCCTTATACTTTTTTGTATTTATTCTATATATATTCTATCCATACTAGTATATGTAATTATTATATCCCTAGATAAGAATGTGAGCTACTTGCAAATAAGGATTGTTTTATTTATTGGGTTTTTAATTCCTATAACTTAGCAACATCTGACACATAGTGGGTGCATAAGAAGTGCTCGTTGATTGTTACATCCTTTAGTAGCTAATGACCTATCTAGCAATAATAACAATAATAATAATGCAATAATGACCTATTTGTCTTCCTTCCTTCCTGCTATGCCTAAGAATTTCTCATTTCCTTTCCCTTCCCTGCTCTCCACTACTGAGCTCTCAGCTGTTTTTTTCATGCAGTGATCTCCAATCCTTGCCTCTGTCTCTTACTTCATCCCAGTGCTAGCTCAAATCATTGTACCTATTGACAGGACTGGTGATAGTTACAGAAAAATGGAAGAACATTGTAAGCTTTTCTTCTGTACCATTCTCTATCTCTCTCCCTCCCTAGTCTTAGTGAGCTTCTGAAATACAGGTAATGGTCACTTAAATTCTTACTAACAGGAAAAAGCCCTAGTAAACCTCAAAGGAACAAAGGGGTGGGAGAGGTATAAGATTTTTTTCTCTGTTTTTACAGGGTAGGGTGAGGTAACAGTATTAAGGAAAGTTGGTAGGTCAGACCCTTTGGCCCTGAGAAGAAGAGAAGTTCACAGGAAGCCACGTGCATGAATTAGTGTTACCTAGAGATTTATACTGGCAAGGATCCCAGTACTTCTCAGTTTTTTATCCACCTGGTCTCTTTGAGTCATCACCACTGTCTGTTCCTGCATCTCTCCCTCTCAGTCCCTGACCAACCAGCTGAAGCTCTAAAATAATCACAGTCTCATTGCCAGGGCCACAATTTGAAGCAGGGAGGGGAAAAATTTGTTCCTAGCACGACAAGTTGAATTTTGAATGCATTTTTTCCATAGAAACATTAATATTCATTCAATATTATATTTAGGCTCATAGATTTAGATTTAGAAGGGGTTTTCAGGATCACCCATCCAATTCCGTCATTTTAAAACTGATGAAATCAAGACCCAGAGAGGATAATTCGCTTGCCCAAGGTTAGTATTTGAACCCAGCTCCCTTGACTACAAATCTAGTGCTTTTTCATTATGCCTGGGGGATCTTTAGTTATATTATGCATAAGTGTAGTTCAGTTAGATTATGATTCTAACTTGCTTTTGTGGACTGTCCGGGGGGATCATAATCAATGTCTATGATACTGTTTGTATAGGAAAATAAATTTTAAGATCCAAAAAACTGGATTACAAACTTCTGAGAATGTAATATAAACTGGAATATGCTTATAGTTATATTAAGCAATAGTTCTAGTTTACCACATACACACAAAAAATAAAACAAAGTAAGATTATAATTTTGAAGCATTTCTGTCAATTAATATGTGAAAATAATTTGAGATTCTATTTAGAATCAGATTTTCTATAATTTATGAGATAGTATGTATAGTATAATAAGCCCTTACCCAAATATCTTGTCCTTTAGGGAAAAGATGGTTTGAAAATCCTTTTTTTTTGGGGGGGGTGTTAAAGAGAAAGCAAAGGCTTTTCCTCTGGAAGATACGAACTCTCAAAAATACTTATTCCCTTCCCTAAAAATCAGGATAAAATTTTAATTTAATGATCAAGTATCCTGTACATCTTCATTATTTTTTTTAAGATTTTTGATGTTTACATTTCAAGTTGCTTTCATCTAGGAAAATGTAGTTTATGGAGAGCTAAAAGTTGCTTGGAATTCTATAATTATATATTAGCATTTCAGTTCATGATTTTCCTTTTTAGCTATTTCAAGCCTAGACAAATGGAACATTCTCTATTTAGGCCATTTGATCTATCTACCAATTTGTATGTTCTTCTATCTTTATTAATGGACAGCATTCATCAACAGATCACTAAACAAACATGGCTACAAAGAAAAGTTCTGGGATTGGAAATTTAACCCAAGAACACTGGGGCAATATATGTTGTCTTCAAAGTAGGCTCTTGGAATGCTTCCTAAGACAGCATTGGAGTTACATAGGCCATAACTGAAAGGCCTCTCTGCCCATGCTTAATTCAATCCTTCAAACATTTGTCAAACTCCTATCATATGTAAGCATCATTGAACATTAAGCACTATTTGGTTCTGGCAATATGCCAACAGGTATGATCCTGAACATGCCTCTAATGAGCTTACAATGTAAAAGAAGAAAAATAATGCATATGCAAATAATTGTCAAGCAAAGGAATGTACTGAATGCAAAAGACACTTGAAAGCAAAGAATGATGAGAAATTTGAGGAGGAAGTGATTCCTTTTTAGATGGAATTACAAGTGAGTGTAAAAATCAGCCTAGAAAAATTCCCATGCTTTGATTAGAGCTCCTGATAGTCTATAGATAGTCTTATTAGGAAAGTAATTATGGTGTCTAGAAGAAATGGTAAGTCACTCATGGTAGGTGATGTAGAGAAGAAGGCTTTTGTCAGTTACACTCTGTAACATCATCAACCTCCCAGAAAAAATGATGGTAATAGAAATGAGAAATGAAGTCTCATAAATCCTCAAAAGGCTAGCTAGACTTTTCAGATTTTCATATTAACTCCTATAAAAACACAATGAAGTTTACAAAGGCCAAAAAGTAGGTCCTGTCTTCTTCTTGCATTTTTAGTCTCAAGCACTACAAAATTCAGCTCTCTTGAGTGCTTCCTCAGAAAATAATTGTGATTAAAACATTTTTGCTGTGCTGTGGGTATCATGTGACTTACGAAGTTTTTTGATACCTCCTGCTTGTTGAGACCAATCTATGCTATTCAAAAGAAAATGTACTTCATGTGTAAACAGCTTTGCTTTCATTCAGTAAACATTTTATGCCATTTTTGTATTGAAGGCATTAGGCCCTACATTCATCTGGGGTTTGTGTTGTTTGAAACCTGTATGAATGGTTTTTAGGCAGTTTTCCTTGTTTGCCTCTTCATGTCAGTAATTGGATGGAGTGACCTGTGAGAACAGGAATGATTTGAAGTTTTGCTATGTTGATTCTCTTAAATCATTGCGTGTAGACTGCATGGCATTCTTATTCATCCCTTTTCTTCATAGGTTTCCTTGATAGCCATTCAAAATAGGCCTATTCAGAAATTTTTCACAAGGTTCCAAGTAACAGTTCAATTTAAGAAATCTCATGGATTTTGTGGGAATTTTTCAGCCAATTGACTTGAATTCCAACATTACTCTTTATCTCATTCTGACCTGAGGCACCATATTGTAATACTGTCATCTGATTTCCTTGTCATATGTTATTGCAGTTTTTATTGCTTTTTCTATAGTCTTATAAAAATAAAGGATTTGACCATTAAAAAGATTATTTACAAGTTAAAAATGGCAGCCTTTATAGAAATGACCTGTACTACAAGAATACTTTAGTAATGCAGTACAGAGATAAATTTATCTTTCAAGCCTACTAACCAAGAGCTATAAAGATTTTGTCTTTTCCTTGGTTTGCTGAAATGTAAATGTTCTGGACCTATTTGCAGGTTATTAAATTCTTCAGCTAATCAGTGATTGTTCTATTTCTTCTTAAAGCACTTGTTTATCAAATCTTTCAGTCTCAGCCAATGTAAATAAAACTGAGTAAATAAACCAGAGGGAAATGTAAACTGGAGTGAGACTTTGAGACTTTAGGTCACTTTGACTTTCTTATGTTACTAGTGAAAACTGTTATAATTGAAAATTAATATGTGAGTACTGACCTACATATTTCTTTGGTTAGGTTTGGGTATTGTTTCTATGATGTTTTTTCAGTATTTTTGTTTTTACTTTTTATTTGAATTAAATCAATTTTCTCTCTTTTCTTGATTGAATCCCTGAAGATTCTTAATTGTTAGAGAACTTTAGGGTAATGATTGTCTCTGTAGTATGAAGTACATAAACACATGAATCCAAATGAGTGACACTCAGAAGTTCCCTTGAAACTTATCTTCAATGAAACCACTTAAACTTTCTGTTTGAACAATTTTATTCTGTTCTGTATAAATGTTATTTAAAATTGGGTTTGTTCCGAAAGAAATAGCTGCCTCTCAAAAATGCTTAAAATATAAACTCAAATTTTTATGACTCTTTACGTAGGCAACTTGTAACAGGAAGTCCAGTTTTTTAGCTAATCACATGCAGTGGTTTGTTAAGAGAAAGAATGTACTTCTTCGCTAGTTCATAGCCATGGCTCACCAGTAGTTTCCTGTTGGAGGAGACAACTTTTTCCTTTCTTTTGAAAAGTGGGCAAATGGAAAGATACTTTGTGCTAATTGAAGAATATAGTTGCAGGGGGAAGTATGTATGCTGACCTAGATCCAGCATTACTTTCTTTCTTAATCTTTCTCTTCTGTTAGAGTAACAGAAGAACAGATTTTTCTTCATGAGAAGTAGACTAAAAGAACCAATTAAATCCTCTTATTTAGAATTATTAGCAAATCAATAGAACTAGTTGTCTGGTAGCAGATTTATAGGAAAAGTTGTGAGGAACTAGAAAGTTGAGGGCAGACAACTTGGAGAAGAAGCAATAAAAAAATATTCTTTCTGTTTTTCATGTATCCCCAATGCTTATCATAGTGATTTATAAATAATATTTGTGCCAAAAAGTAATAGCAATGTTGTGGGATGATCAGCTGTAAATGACTTTGCTATTCTCAGTAATACAGTGATGCAAGACTACTCTGAAGGACTTATGATGAAAAATGCTATCTATACCCAGAGAAAGAACTGATTGTGTCTGAGTACAGATTGAAGCATACTTTTTAAAAAACTTCATTTTTCTTGAGGTTTTTTTTTTGGGGGGGGGAATCTATGTTTTCTTTTACAATGTGACTTTTATGGAAATGTTTTTCATAACTTCACATGTTTCTTTTCAGTGAACTAGGCAGGAGGAGAAGGAGGAAAGGAAAAAAAATCTAAAACTCAAAGTTTTAAAAACAGATTTTTAAAATTGTTTTACATGTAACTGGAAAAAGAAAATAAAAAATAAAAAGAAAATATCAAATAAGTGGAAAAAATATAACTCCTTTAATTTAACACCCCCCCAAAAAAATTAAAATTACATGTTTTTAATTCATTGATCAATTTTTATAAATTTGGTCCCAGGCATCCATACCAAATAAATTCATTAATGAGTATTTATGAAGTTCTACTGACTTTTCCCCCTTTCTTTCCTCTTCTTCCTCCATGGAGGAGAAAATATGGAGTAAATTTAGCATTGAAGCTACATAGCTGTCTGTTCTTCATTTTCTTAGTTTTTGTTAAGGCCCTTGACCACAGAGGGATCAATAAAACAGAAACATAGCTTGCCCAGAGAATATGGATTGACACCTGTACACATAGATTGACAACATACTAAAATCCTAAGAATTCTGTGATTGTTGCATTTCTTCTGTACAAATTGAGAATGAATTGCAAACAATTTCATTCTGAGTTTTGATTTAGCAGTGGGATGAAATGATCTTCATTCTCATCTTAGCAGTGGCTCCTTCACTCCTCTCTGTTCTGACTTCTGGCTCTCCAGCCTGTTTTCCCCACTATGCTCTAGCAGCTTCTCATCCTGGAAGATCCCACCATCCTTATGATCCTTTCCTCTGTTTGGTGGTTTCCTCCCAGTACCTCCATTTTAAAGTATGGATGCCCATTTTCTTTCATTCATTCCTTTCCAAGCTCTGCTCTTGACTTTTCTGAACTTTTTCCTCCACTATTTCTCCCTACTCCTACTTCCATTTTTCAGCTTCTGTGTTATCTATTCCTGTTGGAGTTTCCTTTTTGCTTCTCTTTGTATCTTTACTGCATAGGACAGTGCCTGGCACCTAGTAATAAATATTTCTTGCCTATACATATATATGTATATTACGTATGTATGTGCATATATATATATATATACATACACTAGTTCAGCCTTCTCATACTTACATATATCAGAAACTTTTTAAACAACCTTTCTTTCTCTATCCCCCTCTCCCTCAGCAATCTAACCAATCTCACTCTGTTCAGAGGCGCAAAATGTGTTTTCTTTGCCAGCTGTGTTTAGAATTTTTTTCTTGCTGAAAGATTGTGGAAATCATAATAACATTTCTTAATGTTATTAAGGAAACTTAAAAGAAATAAAGTTATTCATTTATCCAGATTACTAAACATAGCTGACGTTGAAAAATAAAAAACTTTCAATTGACGGTTACATGCCATAGAAAAATAACTTAAAGCAGAACATCAATCATAAACCTCATATTTCCTGAAAATGGTTTCCAAACACCTTTAATGGTGGTAGAGAATGAGATCTCTAATGCTTTTTCCCCTCCTCTGGTCTAAGTGACATAACAAACGTTTCTATTAAAATGTTTCCTGTTTACTTGTGTTCTATATATAACATTGTCTGGTGAGGAGAAGCTAAAATCTTCCTTATTACAATTCAGCTGAGTTTGGCTAGTTTTGTTTCTAAGATCTACTGGTAAAATATTTTCCTAAGTGGACATTTTGATTAGTTAGACCCTATAGCTGATGGAAAGAGTTTTGAGCAGGAGTCAGCACATTTGGACTTCATTGCTGATTCTCTCACTTGTTAACTCTTTGAACCACAGGTTAAGTGAACTGACAAAATCATTTACTCTTTCTATAAAAGTAAGGAGCGTAATTTCCTCTCACTATGACATTTACTTCTTTTGGGTAGTATTAAAAATATATATTAAATGGTTAGAAGTCTTTAAAACTCAGTGTGGAACCAGTATCATTGTTGTTTTTATAGTTTATTTGTTGAATTTATCATAGCATGTAAAAGAAGAAAAAACTCTACCTAATGGAGATTTGCAGTTTTATGTGCATCCCTTTTCCCCTGTTTTATAACATATATGGAAACACTCATTTTATTTGATATTAAGTTCAGAAAAAGAAGAAAGTGAGGAAAAATTGGTTTGTTTCCCTACATAAATGTTGTTGAAATTTTGTCTAATTCATTAAAGGAGAGAGACAGTATAACACAATGGATGCAAGATAATCTGTGTTCAAGTCTTGCCTATTGGCTGTGTGAACCAGGGCAAGTCACCTGACCTCCCAAGACCATAGGAAATCCTCTAATACTACTACTCTTGGAAGGAAGTGTTAACTTGATTCATGGAGTTTCTGTATAATAGTGCATTCAGAGGTCCAGTCTCTATTCTTAGCTATAAAGAAAGCCATGGATATTTTCATTGGAACTCCATAACTTGAGAAGTATTGACATTTTTGAGAGAGAGATAATATTTACTGTTTTCTATCTTTTCTACATGGAAAGGATAGCCCTTGAGGTAGTCAGTTCTTTTATTTTTTTAAACCAGTTTTATAATGTTTCAGGTTTTTTATGTTTTATTGATGTTTTGTTTTTAGCATTAAAAACATTTATAAGTTACTCCCACTTCCTGGGAGATCTCTTACCACAAAACAAAAACAGTTAAATAAAACTAAAAATAGTGACCTCATCTGAAAGCACATACATTTTGCATCTGTAACATCCCCCTCAATTTTTTTTTTTAATGAACAAAAATCTATTTTCTCTTTTTTACTCTCACTCCCCTACCTCCTAGCTATGGAAAAAAGAAAAACAAATTTCTTTGAACAAATATGCATAATTAAGCAAAGCAAATCCCTTCAATAGCCATGCTTGTTATTAATGAGTGAATATTTAGGCAAGACTCTAAAGGATGGAGAGGTAATATGATTGAAGACCCACCTTGGAATCAGAAAAACTTGGCTTCTAACAGTTGGATAAGTGACCATGGACAAAAGATGTGCCAAATAGCTCCCTTAAGATATTGTTAGTTAACAACCTCCCTTCCCCACAAACACATCAAAGAAATGATAGGTCTTCCTAATACTTCAAAAAGAAACAATTTAGGGGCAGCTAGGTGGTGCAGTGGATAGAGCACCAGCCCTGAAATCAGGAGGACCTGGGTTCAAATCTGGTCTCAGACACTTCCTAGCTGTGTGACCCTGGGCAAGTCACTTAACCCCAATTGCCTTAGCAAAAAGCAAAAAACAAAACAAAACAAAAAGAAACAATTTACAACATGATTATAGGATTATAAGAATCAACCATTGGGGCTAGTGGTAACTTTCTATTAGTACTTGGATTTTTATAGTACTTTTAAAGTTAATATTAGGTAAACCTTAATCTGTGTACACGTTGCCGACTTGTCTTTTGATAGTTCTCTCCAAAATGAGAATTCATATTATTGTTGTTGTTTGTTCTTTCTTCTTCAAGAGGACCTTGACGTCAGGGAGGAGATGCCATGACATGCAAGTGAATTGGATTTGAGGGAGGGCTGGGCAAGGTCACCAGTGTCGCTTTTCTTCTTGAGATTCAGTGGCCAGATATAGATCAGGGCAAAAGGAAATGATCCTGGAGACCTTGACCTTTTAAAATTAAGGTCTATAATAGGTTTCAGTTTGACTGAGGCAAGGCTCATTCAGGAATTAAAGCAAATTGACTTTAGAGTTCTGCTTGTGTCATATTTATTCTGTTGTTCTATTTTTGTCAACTATGTGTTTGCCTAAAACAAGTCATAAATTTTCTCCTTTATATAAAGATGTTATTTCTTTAATGTTCCATTAAATTGATTTAACTCAAATCATTTAGCCATTGCCCCACCATCAATAGGCATCTATTTTATTTCTAGATCTCTGCTCGAAACAAAACAAAAAAATAGTGCTATAAATATTTTATTATTTTGTTACTTTCTTCTCTGTTTACCTGCCTTGGGTATATGCCAGTAATGATACCTCTAGTCAAAGAGTATGACGTTTTTCGTCATTTTCTTTGCATAATTCCAAATTAATGTCCAGAATGGATAAACCAGTTTACACTTCCATCAGTCGTGGAGATGGATATACCATTTTAACATTGACTATTGCCATCTTTTTTATATCTGCCAATTTGCTGAATGTGGAGTTGTTTTGATTTGCATTTCTCTCTTATTGGTGATTTGGAATATGGTTGTTCATAATTTGTCATTCTTTTAGGAAGTGTTTGTTTTGTATCATTTGACCATATATTCATTGACTTCCAATCTTTGATATCACAGTCTCTCAGAATTTGAAACTTGGAAAAGTTGTCTAGTCTAATGCATACACAAATGGAATTCTCACATTTTTGTACCCAACAAATCAATGTCTAATCTTTGCTTGAAACTTTCTATGCCTTTTCATTAGCTATATCAAATTCTAGGAATGATTTGGTCCCTCACTTTTGCTTCTTAAATCCCACAATTTCCTTCACATCTGAGCTCAAATCCCACCTTTTGCTGTAGGCCTTTTCCAGTCCTCCAGAAAGATATAATAGCTTTCCCTTTCAGATTACCTTCATTTATTTTATATTTTATGTTACCATCATACCTTCTATGTAACCTGTTAAATAAAAATTATCTCTCCTATAAGAATGTTTATTCCTTAAGGGCAGAGACTTATTTTTTAAACTTTCATTTTACCCCCAGCACCAAGCATAGTAAGCACCTTATAAATGCTGGGTGCCTGACTGACAAGGTGAGGAAATCTGCCTCCTTTTGAGACAACTTGTTCTGCTTTTGAACAATTTTAGGAAGTTCTCTTCCTTCAAAGTCTGTTTTCTTGAGTCTTTTACTCATTGGTTCTCATTAGTCAAACAAAACAAGTTTAATGTCTCCTCAAAATGCCAGCCCTTTAAATATTTGAAGATAGCTAAGGTATCCTCCCCAAGTCTTCTTTTTTCCAGGCTAAACATATCTAATTCCTCCAACCAATTCTCTCATGCCGTAAACTCAAAGTCTTCACATCCTGCTTGTGATCTCTAGGAAGTTTCTAGCCTCTCAGTGACTTTGTTAAACGGTGGGACCCAGAACCAAACATGATACATCAAGTGAAGTTTGACCTTATCCCTTGAAGTGCTTCCCCTCTTAATTCAACTCAAGATTGCATTAGGTTTTGGGGTTTTTTTTGTTAAAGCTTTTTATTTTCAAAACATGCATGGATGATTTTTCAACATTAATCCTTGCAAAATCTTGTGTTCTAATTTCCACCCCCCTTCTCCCATCCCTTCCCCTAGATGGCAAGTAATCCAATATATGTTAAACATGCTAAAATATATATTAAATTCAATATTGCATTAGGTGTTTTTTTTTGGTGGATATATCACAGATGACTCACATTGGACTTGCAGCCCACTAAAACCTCCAACTTTTTGTCAGAACAATTGATATTTAATTATGCTACTTCTATCTTATACTTCTGGAAAGTTAATTTTTTTTGTACTGAAGTGCAAAATTTGATATTTATTCCTACTGAAGTTGCTTTTGTTAGATAGATTCAGGCCAGTGCTCTAGGCTGTTCAGATCCTTTTGGACCTTGCCTTTGTTATCTGCTATATTCTCTATTTCTCTCAGTTTTGTAACATCTTTGGATATTTGAAATTTTGAATATTTGAATATTTGTCATCTCTGCCTTTTTTTAGGTCGTGTGAATAGCACAGAGGCAAGTCAGGAGAATTTGATTGGAGATCTTTTGTCATATTGACAATGGACCATAACAACTAACCAGTCAGTTCTGAGTCCAGCTGCTTGTATTATTATCTAATCCTTGTCTATTTTGTCTTCAAGGATACTTTTAGCAAAAACCTAAATCTAGGTAACCCATATCCACAGCATTTTCCTCATCTAGTAGTTTAATAATCCTCTCAGAAAAGGAAATGAGGTTAAATGACCTGCATTCCCCATTTTTCATGCTACATGTTTTTCAACATGTTTCTTCAGTGATCCACTATCAAAGTCAAAATTACAAGTTTGTGTTTGTTTTCTTTCTTCTCTTTCTCTTCCTCCTTCTTCTGGCTTTCAGGGTTAAGTGACTTGCCCAGAGTCACACAGCTTGTAAGTGTCAAGTATCTGAGGCCATATTTGAACTTGGGTCCTCCGAACTCCAAGACCAGTATTCTGTCTGCTCTGCCATCTACCTGCCCCTTTTGTATGTGTTTTCAATATGTGTTAGATTTCTTATCAGAGATATTTGGAGCAAACATTCTAGCATTACCACCACTTTCAATGCTTTATTATCCCAATAGCTTTCATTCTAATTAAAAGATTTTGAACAAAATGATCTTAGTGTCTTGACCATGTAAACCCTCTGCTTAAAAACTTTGCATAGCTCCCCATTCAAATAGCAATTCCTTACCCTAGGATTTCAGGCAGGATCTTTTCCTCCACTGAATGACTCCAATCTGCCCTAACAGCCATATTTTGTGTGCTTCCCTTCCTGAACCCACATTGTAGCCATACTTGACTTCTTGTAGTTACTGCTTCTGCACATTTTCAAAGTCTCATGTCTGGAACATTACGTCTTTAGAATTTTCCTAGAGTACATTATCTGATACTTTGCCCCATTCATCTTTATATTTTACCTATTCGTGTACGTGTCCTATCCCCACTTAGAAGAATATAAACTTTTTAAGGTCAGAGGCTGTCTTAGTTTATCTTTGTATTACCTGATTGCTAACACAATGTATTGCCACCTGTGGCACTTAATGCATACTTGCTGAATTTATAGAAAAAGTCTCCACTCCCATTCTCAGATCCTTTTCAGTAGCTTATTTCATTGTAGAGGGTTAACAAACATGCTTTTAACTCCCACCATGTAAATGTGCTATCATTTAGATTAATCACCCACAGTATCATTTACAACACTACACACACACACACACACACACACACACACACACACACACATATTTGTGGCTAACATTTCAAATTACTTATATGAATTATAGAATTTTCCAGTAAGAACACATTGAATTCCCAAATAAATATTTAAGATAATCTATTTCTTCCTCTTAAATGCTGTTTTCATAGAATCATAGAATCTCTGCATTGGCAAAGACCCTACAGATTATTTTATATAATCCCTACTTGAGTACAGATTCCCTCTTCTTCATTTCCAGTAGTCACGTAGCTTTCCCTGAAGTTCTCCACGGAAGAGGAATATACCACTTCCTACTTTCAATTCACACAACCATTCCACATGTCAGCAGTTGTCAAATCCTTTTTTCCACCTCCAAAGCATCTTTCATTCATTTCCCTTCTCTCCACCCTGATTCTGTGTAATCTCTATCTTAATAAAGTTCCTTATCACCTTGCACCACAGAGTCTATAGCAATACCTGTCTAGTTTTCTTCCCTTGCCTCAAGTTTCTCCTCATTCCAGTCCATTTCCCACTCAACTGCAAAAGTGATTTTCCAAAAGTGGAGGTTTGACTATGTCATTCCCCTATCCAGTAAGTACCAGTAATTTCCTTTTATCTCCAGGATCAAATATAAAGTCCTTCAATATCTGATCTTTTTCTACTTTTCCAGAACCCTTGTTTTTGTTAAGCTTTTCCTTATGCCATCCTAAAATCTGTTTTGTAACCATTTCCATTCACTGCTTTTAGTTCTAGTCTCCGTGAAGA
Source organism: Myrmecobius fasciatus (assembly GCA_023553655.1). NCBI lineage: Eukaryota > Metazoa > Chordata > Mammalia > Dasyuromorphia > Myrmecobiidae > Myrmecobius > Myrmecobius fasciatus. The sequence goes on along the minus strand of JAJPUD010001160.1, from coordinate 187,723 downwards.
AAGATGGAAAATTTGTATTGGATATAGCCTAAAGGATTTAATATTGAGAAGTCTACTCATCGTATATTGGGAGAGAGGGAGGCAGAACTCCTGGCAATAACTAGCATCTAGGGAAATGGGAGAGGATTTTGAGATAAATGGTGGAGGGAGGAAAACAGGGAGGGTATATATTCCTGTGATGGACTGTGTAATCAATGACATAGTTGAGGGAGGGCCTTCCATGGGGTGGTATCCTCTCTGACTCCTGCAATAATTTGCTTTACCCTGGCAGTGGGGTACAATAGAAAAGGGGAATCCACTGGGCAAGCCTACAAAGCAGTGGCAGAAACCATTCAGACTGTAGAACCTGGAATGGATGCATTAAAAGCATTGATTGCATGAGGAACAGAGAGAAAGAGACCAGATAATTATAGGGGCCATAAATCAGAGAACTAGGTCCTGCACTAGGGGGGAGGAAAAAAAAAGAGGATGGATAAGGAAAAGTAAAAGAAATACTTTTTAGAAAGAAGCACAAAAAATGAAATTTAGTAAAACTAATGAATAAAACTAATTTTATGGGAGGAGGAGAAGAATCTATTTGGCAAACTGGAAGGGAATAAGGAGGGGGATATTATTATAACCAAGTAAAAGCAGGAAATGAAAAGGAACTAATAATTAAAACCCAAAGGGAAAGGCGGTATCAAATGAGAGGGTGGAAGGGAAGAAAGCCAGTAAGAACAGGATTACCTTAACAAAAATTAAAGTAACTAAAGGAACATAGTATTGTATTTACAGCAGAAAAGGGGGAAAAACGTAACCTTAAAAAATTGAGAATAAAGGAAAATTTAAACCTAACTTATAATTTAAAATATGAATGGATTAACCAATGCAATAAAATGAAAAAGAGTGACACATTGGATAGGCAACTGTCTGTTTTTATAAGAAACATATTTTGAAAGAAAAGATATACATAAACTAAAAGTGAGGGGATAGAAGAAAAATTAATGTGTATCAAGCAAATTTTTAAAAAGCAGAAATTTAATTATGTTGTCTGATAAAGCAAAAACAAGCATTCAAAAAATAGAGCTAAACAAGGAGTCTACAGTATGCCAAAAAGAACTATACATACCAAACCAATATTAGTGATAAACTTTTATATAGGTAGACATAGATAAAAATGACAATACATAAGAAGCAGTAGTAGGAAGGGAAACCCTATTTCAAATAAGTACAAAAGGCATGAAGTTTCTGGGAATTGACCTACCATAGCACACAAGAAACTTGCATATATTCAATTGTAAAGTCTTCCTTGAAGAAACAAAGAACAACTTAAATAGCTGGAGAAATAGTCAGTGCTCATAGTTAGACTGCACCATTATAATAAAAATGACAATACTACCAAAATTAATTTGCATTTTTAATGCTATTGCAATCAAATTACCAATGTGAACTTTATGAAACTTGACAAAATAATTGTGGAATTCGTTTAGAAGAACAAAAGACCTAGAATATTAAGGCAAGTGATGAAAAGAAGTAGGGATGAGAGGGGACCAGCACTTCCAGACTTCAAATAATATTATAAAGTAATAATCACAACCATCTGGCGTTCATTAAAAAATAGAGAGATCAATGGAATGGACTAGACAAGAAAGAATCATTAGTGAATGTTTTAGTACAGAGAAGTTTTAGTACAGGCCTCAGAAGTCAGCTTTTAAATGGATTGTAGAGTTTATGGGATAGTAAGAAAATAGAAATACATGTTGGTTTCTCTTTTTAGGAGATAGGATGATAACCTGAATAAATGGCATGGTCAAGGGGAGGTTTTTACATACGGGGGAGATGATGTTTGTTTCTATACATCTAGATGAGAAATTAGAGAGAGAAGGAAATAATTGATGTGGCAAATAACCCTTATTTAATGGAGTTTTATTTCATTAAGTCTTTATTAGTTTCACTTTGTTAGGTGTAAAAAAAGATTGAGTCCCTGCTTCCAGCAGGCTTGCATTTTACAGAGGGGGGAAGAGATATGATATATTCATGGAAAAGTAAATTTAAGAAGTAAATAAAATATTAAAAAATAAATGTAATTTCCAGACCAGAGTGAATGGAGGCTGAAAGGAAGAGTTGGAGTTGGAGTTAGGGAGGTCCCATAAACTGAGGAAATCAGGAAAGGCTTCTTATAACAGGTAGTCTATTAGGTAGCTCCCTCAAAGGGAGCTAAGTTTTCCTTGAAGTAAATTTGCAAAGAAGGCACATGAGACAAAACTGTGGAGAAAGTGGAATGCCAAATGTGTGCAACAGAATGTAGCCTGATTTGGCTATCCTGAAGAGTATGTGAAGTAGAATATTTGATGAGGCCGGGAGGTTGGGAAGGCTTTTAAATGCCACACAGAGGAGTTTATAGTTGATCCTATATGGGACACAGAGACATTGGAGCTTATTGAATAGGGAAGTGACAGGTTAGTTGTGAGCTTGAAGACCATAACTTTGGGAGTTGTAATGGATGATTTGGAGACATCCAAGGTAGGAAAACCATTTAGAGGCTATTGCAATAGTTCATTCTAGTGGTGATGAGGGCCTGAATTTGAGGAAGCTGCAGTATAAGTAGAGAGAAGAGAATGAATTCAAGAGGTTATATAGAGATGAAACTGGTGAGACAGAAACCAGTTGGCTCTGTGAGGTTAATGAAAATAAAAGAACAAGTAAGGTTGCTAGACTGAGAATCTGGGTGACTGGAAGACTGAGGGTGTCTTCATCAGAAATAGGGAAGTTGAGAGTATTGAGTTTAATGCAAAAGATTGCAAAATTTGTGTTTTGGATGTTAACATATAAGAAAACTGGAGGGAAAAAAGAAGGGACTAGGTTGTGAAAGGCTTCAAATGACAAAGAACTTGATATGTGATCCTGGAAGGAACCGAAAAGAGAGGCACTGGCTAAGTAAGGGGTGACATAGAACTGTTCTTTAGAAAAAGATTGATTAGAATGGGGTAGAGATTTGTGGGAGACTATTGAAAAAATCTATTTGAGTAAATACAACAGCCATTAATCATAGTAATAACAACTTACATTTATAGCACTTACCATGTGCCAGGCACTGTGCTAGTTATTTTATAATCTCATTTGGTTTTCACAACAGCCCCAAGAGGTAGAAATCATCACATTATTACATTACATAGATGAGAAAACTGAGGCAAAGTGAGGTATCTAGAGTCACACTGCTAATAAGTGTCTGAAGCCAGATAGGAACACTTGTTTTTCCTTTTTCCAGGCCTGGTGCTCTCTCCTCTGTGCCACATAGGTCCATGAGTACCTATACAAGAAGGGTAGTTGTTAGATTGAGAGAACAGGGCATATATGAGAGATGTGTAGGTAGAAATGAGAAACCATGAAGGTTAGAAGCCTGGGGGGGGGGCCAGAAAGATGGTCATCCCTCAACAGTAAGAAGAAAATTGGGAAGAGGGAAAAGTGTTTTGTGAGTGTGTGTGTGTGTGTGTGTGTGCATGTGTGTGTGTGTGTGTGTGTGTGTGTGTGCATTTAAGATTATAAGATAATGGATTCTATTGAGTTTTAGATGCCTATCAGATATCCAGGTCAAGCTGTCAAAAGAGCAATTGCTGATTTGAGACTGAAGCTCAGAAGAGAAATTAGAACTGGATGTCTAGATCTGGGAATCATCTGCATGGAGAAGATCCAGTAGGAGTCACTGAGACCACTAAACAAGATAGTCTAGAAGAATAGAAACAGCTCCAAGACAGAATCTTGAGGGATTCCTACATTTTGTTAATTACACAGGATGATAAAAATAATCCTCCTCCTATGTCTGTTGGAAGTATGAAAAGCGGCTTTAATGCATTACCTCATTTGAACCTTATAACCACCCTGTGAAATAGTTGACTTTCTGTATTATCCCCATTTTACAGAGGAAGAATTTACAGAGGCAGATTTTAAATCATCTATGGTCACACAAACTGTGTTCTAGACAAAAGTTAGAGCAAGATATTCCTGTCTCCAAGTCTAGAAGACAGCATCTTAAGACTGAAGAACTAGAATGGACCTCAAAGATAAACCTAACATCTTAATTTTACTTAGGAAGAAACTGAGGTGCAAAGAAATTAAGCAGCTTGTCCAGGGAGACAGGCCCCACTTACCAGAGATCCAGTGTTATTTCTACTAATTTGTGTTCCCTCACAAATCACACCCAGAGATAGAAAGTTATACATAAGACTTAAAAGGTGGTCTTAACCACAGAAACATTTTTCCTGGCATTAATGAGTTGAATATATAATTCAAGGGAAATATAGACTTAAACTACCATTTTTTTTCTGACAAAAACAATTCTAAAATGCAAAACAATTACATTTCTTTGCAAATGCAAATCAATTAATCTGATTGGTCTTTTCCCTGGTTAAGTTGAATTCCTGGTGTTTAACTGGATTTGATTATCTGACAGACTTGTTGCTTGTGTGTTTTGTATTATAGAGGGCTTAGGCAAGTCCTCTTGGGATCTCCATGGTGAAGTGTGACCCAGTTTTTAGAACAGAAGAGGCTAGCATCTTCCCAATTCTGGTTCCAGCTTCCTCTGTATTTTTGGACAAATAACTTGCCAATTGTTTTCCCTTCTTTTAAGCAGTATTAGTAACATTGGCTGTCCATTAACACTTTAATCAGTGCCTTTGGTGGTAAAATGAAAATTATTCAGCTAGTGTTTAGAGAGTCTCTAGATATCACAGTTCACTTGCAAGTGCTAAGTCATTGTTCTATGTTAGTAACAAATGACCCTTATAAATTAGTGAAAGAAGGCTAGATTTACAGTTTGCAGGTATATAATTTATTTCTGAAAACCTGCTCTTTTTGGAAATGTCTTACATCACCTCTATAACATGAAGAGTCCCCAACGATTTATGAAGAGTCCTGAAGTAGTTTCAGAACTTGAATCAGTTAAAACTTCATTGCCAAGGCGGGAGACTGCTTTGGCCAAATACAAACGTATGTATTGCTGCCAAGTGATACAAATTTAATTGAAAAATTACATTATTTACCATAAATTCATCAGATTTTCTCCCATATTTTGATGAAATTTTAAATATTCATTTACTGTTTGTTTGCTTTTATTAACTGCCTCTTGGCCAGCTCTGCATTCTTTGAGTTTAAAATGGAAAAAAAATTTTTTTGAATGTAATAATATATATTTAATGATTGATAGAAACACAGTCAGCTCAGCATTCTATTTCATATTATCTTGGAATGGTGGAATTTTGAGTTATAACTTGATCAAGAATATTTTAAACTGCTTTGGAACCAAATGTATTTTGAAAGTGAAATCTTCTATTGAAAGGCCTGTGAAGAACAGAAAGAAAATCTGAATAAAAATTCTATATAAATAACACATTTATTAATAAATTAATTTACATACAGGTGTTAAACATCTTTTATGTGCATAGCTAAAGGTCAACAGTGATGCCTCTTGCCAAACTAAAAAGATTTCAAGTATAAGCCAGGTGTTATATTCATGCTTTTCCCTAACAGATCTGCCTTAAAATTCAAGGATACCCATTATCAGAGAACTAGTCATCAAGTGATGAATTCTTTTGGCCACAGCAGCTTGTGAAATGGTACAAAGGTACTAATGAAAGGGCTTTTTCCTTTTATTAGTGGAGGAAATCCCTGCTTATTGGGATACAGTGAAATCACTCACAGATTCTTTCATTATTGATGTATATGCACTGAGAGATAAAATAAAATTAGATAAGATATTGATCCTGCTTCTTAATCCTCCTATTCTCACAAGAGAGTAGGACCAGTATAGTTGCTATAATATAAAGTAACATATGGTAAGTACTAGGAGTGGTATCAATAAAATGCTTTCTGAGTCCTGAAAGTGAGGGAGTAATTACCAAAAGGGAGATCAGAGGAGGCTACATTTTAATTGTGCTTTAAAGAATGGCTAGGGTCCAAAAGGCTTTTCTTTAAAGAAAGAAGATAGAATATTCCCAGAATAAACAAAAATGCAAAAGAGTTGTCTGAAACATAGGAAGAGAAAGAACTAGGAAAGAGCAGTGAATACCTAAAGAGAAAAGAGTACCAAGAAGACTATGATCAGTGGAGTCAGATGTTGCAGAGAAATAAGGATTAGAATTGGGAAAAGATCATTTGATTAGAAAGAATTTTTTTTTTTTTTTATGGCAGTCCTTATGCTGAGAGAGCTAGGGGACAACTTACTCATCTAGGATGGATTCAGCAATTATACAAGTAGTGATAATATAAGGTACATAGTAATGGAGGCAAAGTAGCAATCCAGAAAGATTCTAGCTCACAAAGAATTTACTTGCGCAAACCTTCTCAAACTAGATCTAATAATAATTACATGGTCCCTCAATTGCCTACTTCAATCCAGTTTTGATTCTTCTTGACTTCTGTGTAACAAATACTCATCTCCAGATTTTTGTAACATGATTCTGCTATGGTTCTCCCATTTCCTTATTGATTGTTCCTTCTCATTCTCCTGTGCTATGTATTCATCTGTCATGAGCTATCATATCATTCAGGTTTTCATCTAGGAGCCTATGTTATTCTCTTACTTGTTAATCTCACTAGATCTCATCTGATAGATAGATAGATAAATAGATAGGTAGATAGATAGATAGATAGATAGATAGATAGATAGATAGATAGATAGATAGATAATTCTGAGATTATTGGCCAATGTTCACCACCCACAACCCAACATTCCATTTCAAATTCAACATGTCCAAAAGTGAACTCATCATTCCCTTTCCCTCCCTTTCAGATCCAACCCTTTTCTCAGTTTCTGTATTTCTTCTTCAGTACCGCCATCTGCCCAGCCTCCTAGGTTTGCATACTTAATGTTATCCTTGATTCGCTTACCCCACATATCCTGTGAGTAGCTAAATCTTGCCATTTCTGTCTCTGCATCATCTCTTGCATCAGGCCTTTTCTCTCTACTCATATTCAACACCTTAGTCCAGACCTTTATCACCTGTTGACTAAACTGTTTGCAGTAGCCTCCTAATTGGGCTTCTTGTCTCATTCCAGGCCATCACAACTCTCCAGGTTATTTTTTCTTAAGCACAAGGCTAACTTTGTCCCTATTCATCTCACTGATTTATCTAGGATCTAATATAAACCCATTTTTACAATTTGACTTCAACTTTTCTTTCTAACCTCATTACTCCCTTTCTCTATCCTTGAAAGGTGGCTTGTTTTAATAGAGCACTAGAATTGGAATCAGAGCTAAGTTCAAATCATGCTTTGAATATTTAAGTATGTGACCATGAACATAACAACTTTCAATCTCATTTTTTTATCTGTAAAATGGGGATAGAGAGAGTTGTTCTCACAGTGTTGTTGTGAGGATCAAATTTTATATCTGTCTCTCTATACATACATACATACATACATACATACATACATACATTACATAACATAACATATATATACATATACATATATATATATACATAGCATTATTGACTTTTATTATATTCCTGCACTCATATGTTCTAGACAAGCTGGTTTTCTCTATGTTCTCTACACAAAACACTCCTGAATTCCCCTGGCCTTTCCCTGACCATGTCTCATTCCTAGAATGCATTTCCTCCTCACTTCCATCTCTTAAACTACTTAATATGTGAAACCATTCTTGATTCCCCGCCTTTCCTTCAATGTTTCATGCTCTCCATTCCTAATTACCTTATATTTCTTTTTCATTTATTCTGCTTTCCTGATAATATAATACTTTCCTGATAAAACATAGGCTCTTTGAGAGTACAATTTTTTTCTTTTTGTGTGTTTGTGTTTTCCATGCCTACTACAGTGCCTATTACAGAATATGCACTAGACCCAATAGGTTTGTTAGTTGACTGCAGTAAATGTCAGTTTGAATTTAAGCCCAGATCCGCTGATTCAAAATCTACCACTCTTTCTCTCAGTAGTTCTATCTATGTATCTAGGTCTGTTTGTCCTGTTTGTCTTTTCCTTCCATTCCATTCCATTCCCTTCTATTTTTCATTATTCTAAGCTCTCCTTTTTTCATACTAAGCTATCACCCCTCTTTCAGGGGGTTTCTCCCATTCTTTTCTAAAATTTTATTCATCTCCTTAACTTCTTTCTATTTATTTTTGGTTAGATTTATCTAGTTCTGAGAGGGGAAAGTTGAGGTCCCCTACTTACTATAGTTTTGCACCCTCTCATTCTTTTGTAAATTTTCCCCAATCCCTGTTCATCAAAATTCCCATTACTAATATTTATCAAAAGGACACCTGGCTCTAGACTACAATATTGTACTATGTACTAGTACTACATGTATTAGACACAGTATTTACATAGATTTGATTAGATGAGGTCCTTGCCTTCAAGAACCAAACAGTGTTGTAACAATCTACTTAACCCAATTTCTTTAGACACATAAAACTGACATAAGACTTGCAACCTGTTTTTAAATATGAAGAAGTGCCATAAAGAAATCTTCAGTACTTCTGTGAAATTCAATACCCTGGCCTCTTACCATTTCTTCACCTTCTCAAAAAAATAATGAATCTAAAAATATGTAATTTTATGCTGCCCAGGCAATATGCCCACTATCTTATTTAGTAGTATAAATTTATGTGCTGGGGAAAAAAAATCTTGCATGAAAGTGAAAATTATTCTCATAGCAACAGGCAGTGGGATGTAATCACTCACAGTGGGAGTTAATGCTTAAGACCAGAATCAGATATTCACAGTGGTTGAAATGGGTGTGTGCACCTTCAAATATAACTAAGACTAAGACAAAGAACAGAAAATTATTCCTATTAACTTTATAAGAGATACAGTAGTTAGTGGGAATAGAGATAGAACATTGAAGAGTAACCCTCCTCCACCATTTTATAATCAACTTAGAAATTAAAGTCTGGAAATGTGAAGCAATTTCATAAGTCTTTTAGTAACACTCTGATCCAAAGCATCACAAGGGGGATAATAATTATATGGGAAGAGGGATAGAAGGGATGAGTGGTTAAGCCCTCTCTCTGGGAATTATAATTCAGAACCTGTAAGAAATGGATTCTTAATCTTTTCATAGAGCCCTCTGATAGTCTGATGAAACTTATGGATCCCCTCTTAAGATAATATTTTTAAATGCTTAAAAGAAAAATATGTAGGATTACAGAGGAAACCAACTATATTATAATATAATTACCAAGATATTTTAAAAAATAAGTTCATAAATTCCAGGTGAGAAGGAAGGAAGGAAATATTTATTAAGTATGCACTCTGTACTGGAACTGTGCTAAGCACTTTATAAATATTATTTCATTTGATCTTCAAAGAAATCCTGGAAGGGTAGGTGCTATTATTATTCCCATTTTACAGTTGAGGAAACTGAAGCAGACAGAGTGATTTGCCTAGGGTTGCATAGCTACCAAGTTTCTGAGCCTGAATTAGAATTCAGATCTTCTTGACTCTGTGGTACTCCCAAACTCTTGTATGAGATTTCACTGAATAGAATACTCCTGCCAAGGGAGACTAAGCATTGCCCCTTTGGGTATTCATCAGTTTGCTAACTGTGGCAAAAAGTGAGTTTGACATTCTGTAAAAATCTGTGGTTATTTTTTAAATTTCTGGGCTAGTTTCTTACAAATGCCTGGAGGTTGCATTTTGAATATGCATTTATTTCATTCTTGGCTAGTTGATGTTATGTCAAAGGAAAATCATGCTTATTAGAACAAAAGATTTATCCCGGATTAATCTCTGTAAGTGGGAGTTTTTAAAGCTTTTCTTCCTGAGGGCATTTTAAGTCTATGGTCTGGCTTTTACCCCACCAAAGGCTAATTCCAAGTATGTAAAAGAGACCTAGTTTGCTTTTCCCGAGCAGGAGAATTACAAGGAAATCTAAGTGTAGAAAGCTTGAGTAAGAGGACCCTGGTAAAGCCCTCTGGAATCTCTCTTGTTTCTTCTTAATGAAGTGTAAGCTTCCCTTGACAAGTTTAACCTTTTGTTTAAGTTAACTCTTCATTACCAAGGCTTCCTTGGATGAAGCCTTTATTCTCCTTTTGATGGTTTCCCTTTGACATGGCATAAACTAGTAATCTTCTGCGAGCACTGGATAAAACCCACCTTGATGAAAAAATGTCAGGGATGTTGATAAACCAGTTAATACCTTATCGTTGTTGAAGTAAGTTAGATGGAGGGGCTAAAGAGAGTCAAAGATAGAATGGGGAGAGGGTTTACACACGGAGACTTGGAGTATGTTTCCTAAAGAGAGAGCCTGAGCATCTTCTGGGCCCATCGGGAAACTGTATGGCTCTGGAAATGTTAGCAGATGAAAGCAGTGGCTGGACAGTGAGAAGGTCCTAGGCCAAACCAGGAATGTAGGAAAAGAAACTAGCAGCAGTGATGGTGCAATAAAGTAGTTTTTGGACCTAAAACCTTAACCCCAATAGAGGTTTTCCTGGACCAGGAGAGAGGAAAGACATTGCTAATTTTATAGCAACCCCAAGATTTCTTACTCAGGATGAGAGAGAGAGGACTTCAAAGAATTAATAAAATTGAGAATGCTGTGTAAATCTTTAGGGGAGGTGGGACTCACAAGAGAGCACAAGAAAAGTGGCTGTAACTTCTTAGAGGTTTGGTGCAAGTCCCATGTACTTTGTTATTCTTGTGAAGGGATATAAAGCCTATCCTATCTTTGAGGAGATGTTGCTTGAACATTTGCATGGGAATTGAAGATACTTTTTTTCTTTAAAGACTTTGACAGGAGCCAAATTTGAATGCTTCAAGGGAAAATAACAGAGACAAAGCAATTCTGATCCCATGAGAAACTCAGGGTGGAGATGTGAGTCAACCAGAGATTGTATGAGATACCTACTAGATTGAATGTACCCTATGTAAACGTACAGTTTCAATTGTGAAAACTTAGTTACCTAAGTTAGGCACTTTAATGTAATTTTTTTTAATACATCTGACCTTAAAACATCAGCTTAAGAGATATCCATTGAAATAATTATTGTGAGAGCTGTCAACTTTGTTGATTTTAAGCTGATTTTTAAATTGCCATTAAGTGATCATTCTTCATATACTGCATTAAGCAATATACATATTATATGCATAATACAAATATATAAATAATTTTGTCAGACACATAAATAATTGTTTTATCTCTTCTTCTTATGCAGGTATAAACTTCTTCTTCAAGATAAAAGCATTCCTATTATTATGAACACATACTTTTGCCAGAAAGTCTTTGTCAAAGAAGATTCAGAAAAACCTGATAAAATGCGCTGTCTGGGGATATTGCCTATAAAAAGAAAAACCATTTCTTTGGCTCAGGTGTTTAGATTTAAAAGCCAAATAAATGATATTGCTCAGGAATCCAAAGGACATCAGGTAAATTCTTCTTGGATTAGGAAAATAAATCTTTGTCTCAATATTGGTGAGAAGACTCCATAAGCCATTTATTGACATCTTTTATCTCTCTCTAAATAAGTAGCAAAATATGTTAGGGAGTTTTATTGTTTTTCATTGAATGGAAGAAGGATCTTTGACCCATTCAGTAATTTAGTTTTCAGTTGTGTTCCAGTCTCATCATTTTTATCTTCATGTTATTATTCTGATTATATTATGTTTTACTGATTTTTTCAATTATATAAAAGTTAGGCTTTTTTTTTTTTTTAATTAATGCCAAATTTCCTGGTCCATTTGTCAGACCTCTTTTAGGGAATCTTAAAATGCACCAAGAGTTTGTTTTCAATTTCCTCCTGAAAACTACTATTGTTCTTTGAGTGGGTCTACACTCATAATTCACTATTTTTTTGGGTTTTTTGGTTGGATTTTGAACTGTGCAATGCTGAAATCGGAAGAATAGAATTAGAGGGAATCAAGAAATATTTATGAAGAAATGCATTCAGGGTTTTGGTTCAGCAATTTTGCCAAAAGTCAGGTAGAACATTTAAGCAGTCAACACAATTGTCATGGAAGTATTAAAGGAAAATGGTTATGATGGAGAGAGGTATATTAATATTTATTAATTTATATAATAGCTGGAATTTAAAATAATTTAAGTTAGATTGAAGCTTTGAATATAAAAATCATAGACATTATTTGATTGAATTAAAAGGACTTATTATTTATTATGCATCAAGCATAGGAGATACATTTACAAAATCAATATAGTCCCTACCCTTTGAAGAACATGCATTCTAATTGGGAGAGACAAAACACACAAAAAACACACAAAGAAGTAATTCATGGAGCAGGGAAGAAATAAGGATGCTGTGAGGGGCCAGAACAGAATTAGTTGTCATACCTTTTCTAGAGTCTGAGGTACTATTGATCTGTTCACTATTCTCTGAGTAATAGGTAGAATGAGGGAATGAGTTGGAATACTTTATTGGCAAAGGAAAGGAATCAGATAAGATATGAAATATGGCATTTTGTCTGGAGCTGGATACATTAATATTTTATAATTTAATTGGCTTTTAGTTTACTGATCTTGATTATTTTATTAATTTTGGTTTTTATTAATTTATGGAATAGATCTGTTTTCACTAATTCGGGAATCAGTACAAAATAGCCCTGGGGCTCTGGTTCCAAAACTGAGTTAATTAAAGCTCACAAAGCTTAATCTCAGGGAGAACTAAAAGATGAGAATATCTAGGGAAATAACAATAATAATAATAGGTTACATTGCTCACTGTTGTCTCAGTTCTTCTTGCTTGTAATATCTGTCCCAAGTATTAATAGTTGAAGTAGTAGAATCCAAAACAATCATTCTCTCTTGGAAACCATTGTGTTCCAGATGTCATACTTTTCTTGATAAGTTACTAGGGATATACTCTATTTGATAAATACCTTTTAAATCACTTTATCCTTCAAAAAAAAAATAATGCAGACATGTTGAAATTTGCCCAAGTATAACAATGGTAAGTATAACCTCCTTGAAGACAGGGACTATTTTTATTTTTTCTTTGTACTTAACATAGGACTTGGCCTATATTAAGAGCTTAAATAAGCTTGCTGATTGATCGTTGATAATGAGAATGCTAGTAATAAGTTAAATCCCAGTTATTTCTATTGGATGTCTTTGCCAGGTGATGTGCACTACTGTTACTACAAGCAAGTCAGGGGGACTTCATGACTTCCAAGAAACAAAACAGAATATTCCAGCCCAGCTCTCCATAAGTGACTCCCTCCTGGATGTGGTCGAAAGCCAGGGAACAGCCAGGTGGAAAGGAGTACAGGTCCAGGTGGTGGTGCAAAGAGTATATTATCTTCCTATAAGAGATGTCTCCAGATATCAACAGGGAAACAGCTCTGCCCAATTGGCTGGCCCATTGAGAAATCCAGACCAGCACAGCGTTCGGTGAGTTGACCAAAGAACCTTGGCATTCTGGTTCTGTCATCTAGGTTATTTCTTTTGGTGCAAAGGAACTGCAAGGTCCTATTTCTCAACCTATCTCTTTGGAGCCAATGTTGAGTTAGATCCAGGAATCTTACAGTTTATAAGAGTTGGAAAAGTAAATTAATTAATAACTACTTTGGTAAGCCAAGTCCATCTGAAAGGCCATTCATTTATAAATTGATTCTGGTGCATTTAGATACATTACTTTTGATAAAGAAGATTTTTGTAATTGTGGTTTGTAGTTTTTAAGACAGTTTATATAATCTTTTTTTCAATGTCTCTATTGTTTATAGGATAAAATACAATCTCCTTAGTCTGTATTTAAAGCATCGATTATGTGGCTCTAAACTGCCTTCTTTCACACGTTTTTCTTAACATGCCCTGTATTTCAGCAGTGCAGCCATGCACTGTTTCTTTGTTGAATATCACTCTATGTCTGCCTTTCTTAATTATTTTTTTCTTTCAAGGATCAGCTCAGGTGCTGCTGGCTCCATGAAAGCTCCCAGGGTCTCTTTTAATGAAAGCACTCTTTCTCCCCAGTTATCCTCTTTAGCACCCCAGTTTCTTCATCAAATTAGGGTATTGAATGTAGTGACCTCAAAATTTTCTTCCAGCTCACGCTATGAGTTTATAATCATATGGATGTTATCTTTCATCAGAAGGATCCTAAGAGATTTCAAGCATTCTAGCAAAGATATCTTAACTACTACCCTTGGCCAGGACTGGAGAAATTAGGAATACTTATTATACTTATTACTTATACTTACTACAAGCAAGTACTTGATTTTTAGTAAATTAGAGGCAGGGAAATATTGGAGCAAAATATTAGAAAATAAGCTTTTTCGTGAACATTTAAAAAAATGTTGCTTATAAGAAATACTTTTGATTCAGGCTTAATTTAAATTCATACATAATTTAATATTTAGAGGGATGTAGGAATATCACCAGCATCACAATTTTCTCATAAAAGTCCCTAGTCATCTATTATGGAACTCAGGTTTTATAGAATACAGATTAAGAAATCTTGTCATAACTTTATCTCTTGTAAATAGTTAGATCATCAGAAAACTCTATGTATGGAGTATATTATAATAACTTCCTGCAGAAATTCCTGCCATCCAACAATATAATATAAGATTTTCTGTTTTTATATGGGGTCATCATAAAAAATGTTTATGTAGAAATGAGTTCTGCATCTCTTCCAAAACTATAGTTAAAGACGTAGTCCATTATGTTGCTTCCGTATATGAAGATTTATGTGAATAATTTCTCCTACAGTTAAGTGCCAGGAAGATGTTTGTCTCTCCAGAGCAATGTAGGATGCTTCCTTTTATTAAACAATGAGACCTGTTTAAGCCAATGTGTTTCCCTTTTTGCTCTATTAGCTAGAAAGCTCAGGCTTAAATTGTTGTTGAGCTACAATACATAACTCATCACAGATGCAAAAGTCCCCCAACCCTTTTTACCCTGTTTGTTCTCCTATACTTTATTTTTAATTGCCTTTTTTTTTTAACCACTGCAGATCAACTCACATCCTTTTTTGAAAGTACAAATAAAGCAAAAAATTAATGAGTAAGTAATTATAACTTTGACATAGCCTATGAAATTCATTTAGAAGTGCCCTCATGATGATACCATCAGAGTAAAAGAGGGAGATTGAAAAACAAAGTTCCTTCCTCTTTTTTTCTTCTATCCTGACCAGCAGAAGAAAAGCCAATGGTATAAAATAAGTACTTTCCTGTGAAAATAGAGTTAATTTTAATATTGCATCATTATCTTTGGTACCTTTTATCAAAATGCAGTTACTCTGTTAAAGATACTGAGTTTATCCAAAATCCTATCCACTTCCTTCTTTCTTATTTATTTTTTGGTTAGATTTATTTAATTCTGAGAGGAAAAGATTAAAGCCTTCCAGTATTATAGTATTACTATCTGTTTCCACCTATAATTCATTTGACTTTAAAAAATTTAGGTGCTACAGTATTTGGTGCATATAGAATTTTTTTTTCCTATTTTATGTTATAAAAATGTTTGTTTTATTTCTTAAGTCCAGAATAAAATAAATACATTCTTAAAAGAAAAAAATGAAACTAAATATTTTTGAAGTTTTATTTTTACTTTTCAAGTACTACCTTAAATCTTATTTTGAAAGAATATGACCTTGAGTTATGACAGGATGATATAGTGGATAAAGAACTGGCATTAGAGCAAGAAATATCTAAGTTTAAGGCCTGCCTGCGTGTGTGTGTGTGTGTGTGTGATCTATATATCTATATCTATATATATGCATATGTACATTCTTACTGTCCATATTACCTGGCAAATTATTTAACTTTTGAATGCTCTAAAAATTCTCTAAGATTCTCAGTTACAAAAAGGTTGTTGGGTTTTTTTGGTAAAGGGAATGTTCTTAGGGGGAGTTGCCTATTTCAATGAAATCAAAGGCCAATCTCTAACCTAACCCGATTTCAGACAATGGTCTTATCTATAGGGTTTTGAGGACCAAGTAAGATAAGGTATGTAAAGTACTTTGCAAACTTCTAAGGGCTATGTAAATGTTAACTGTTATTATCAGCCACAAAATGTGCTAAGGATCTCAAGCCTTCTTCCTGGTGTGCTGGGCTATTTTCACTGCTACCACCACCACCTACTTCTTGAATATCTCCTAGCTATTTCCCCATTTTGTTCAGATAAGTATAATCAGATTGACAGATTTGGGAAGAGGGGTAGTTTTAGGCTAAATGTAAACTAGTATTGGTACAAATAAATGGGTATTGAAAACTTAAATGTATAATTTGAGTTGGCATTGCCTCTGATCATCCCTTGGGTATGATATCTGGACACTATAAAAAAATGTTTATTTGAACATTCCCTAGCTGTGTGACCCTGGGCAAGTCACTTAACCTCAATCGTCTCAGCAAAAAAAAAAAAAAATTTATTTGTTGCTTAGATGAACATCTAGAACATAATGGATGACCATTAAATACTTTTCTGTAGATAATGGCCCAATACAGTTTTACTGAGATAGAAGATTTTTTCCTTAATAAATAAACTGGTGAGATTAAAGGCTATGCCAGTAGAAGAAAAATATTCTTTATAGCATCCTTCAACTTTTAACCAGTGCTTAGGCATTCAGTTCAGTTCAATAGACATGTGCCATGTGTCTGCTGGGTACAAGGACTAGATATTGGGCTGGTGCAACCATGGATCTTTGGCACATGAAACAGAAGCTGGAGCCAACCCCTGGAGTACTCAGGGGACAACAAAAGGCACCCCAAACCAGACAATCCAGTCTGAGGTTAGGTAATTGGGACTCCTGAATCACAGCCCAGTTGGCAATACTGCATGCAGGCTGTTAATGCTTTATTTTGGCATTCTTGTGGTCCTCTGGATTTCTGAAGTTGTTTGCATTCTAGAAGAAAAAAGATCCTGCATTTGAAATTCTAGGGCAACATTGTCTTTTTGTCAGTTTGGAATATGTGTGATTGATCAGGCAATGAACAAGCCTTTTTTAAGGGCCTACTATTTGAATTAGTTTTCAAAGTTGTCAATTCCCAAAGGAAAGAGAAATATCTACTTCTTCATCTCCTAAGTCACCTTGCTGCCTTGCTTCATTGTGATTTTCTGGAATAGGAATGGATCAAATAAAAGTTTTGAATGACGTGTAATGTTTAATTTTTAACATGTGCACATGTGCTAAGCTGGAAAATGAGCTTCCTTTGTGAAACCTACTTCACCTGAGTAGGCAAACCACATATTCAGTGGAGGTGGAGAGCTGCAGCTGAGTCACACTGGCAAGATAACGTGATGAAACTAGCTTCATTATTGCTTCTGCTGTTTGTTTTGTGAGTAATCAAAACCAAGCTCAGTATCCAAGGCTATCCTTCCAGTCCCTTTCACGGTACCTGTTTTACTTGTTAAAAGCATGTGTGAGAGTTGAGACCTAAAGCATGGTGAATCACTGCCAATGCTGAACCCTGAATGCTTTGAATAAGAAACTTGGAACACATATTAATGCATGTGCTGGCAAGAAGATCTTGTTGGTAAAGGACTAAGCAGGGGGAAAATCAAAAAAATAAAAGAGATTTGCAGTAATGTGAGGGAAGAACAGTCAATGAGCTTATAACCTGTCACAAGGGAACAGTAAAGAGAAAGATCTCAAATGTTTTTGGACTAATAGCTAAAGCTACTCATTTGAGGGTTAGGTGTTTCTGGGAGCTATAGGAAACACAAAGTAATTTTCCTTAAGGAAAATAAGTTAGGACGTTCATTTAAAAAAATTGAGGCAGCACAAAATATACTCTCTCTCTCTCTCTATATATATATATATAATATACATACATATATATATATATATGTACACACACACACACATATACACACACACACACACACTGCAGGCAGAAGACCTGGATTCTAATTCCACATCTGCCCACTTGCTGGCAATGTGACTGAATAAATAATTTAATTTTTCTTGACTCTATATTTCTTCATCTGTTAAATGGGATTAGCATCTGCTCTATCTACTTCACAGGGATATTATGAGGACCAAATAAGGTAATGGATTTGAAAGCATTTGGTGAAGTATAAAGGGCCATAGAAATGTAAGCTGGTACAATAGCACATTTAAGGTGTATTTGTCCTTGGACAAATCCCAGAGCTCTGAAAATTTTTTAGTACTTAGGCTTTTAGGACCCAGATCTGATGAGGTTTCACAATCATGTTTAGAACCCCATGCTACATGGAAAAAATCCAACCTCTTTTTAAGAATCTTTTTCTTAACTTTGGATCCTTGAACTTCTGTGTGTGTGTGTGTGTGTGTGTGTGTGTGTGTGAACAACATAGATTTTTTTGGGGAGGGGGATAATCCTATGTACTTTTTAAATGCATTTAAAAACACTGTTCTGAGTAGAGGTTCATAGGCTTTTCCAGATGGCCAAAGGAATCTATGACAAGAAAAAAGTTTAGAACACCTGGTTTCACTAATTAAATTACAACAGGACCTGATGGATAGAGAACAGTACTTAGAATCATGAAACCTGTTCACATGCAGCCTCTGATACTTGCTGGCTCTGTTAGCGTCTGGAAATCCCTTACCCTTTTAGCGTCATAGGTTACTTTCTAAGACTTTAAGTTGCAGAACAGGTGCAAATCCCTATTGGCAGAGGGAGTGTGCTCACCCAAGGACTTCCTACACAGATGAGCTCACATGTCCTGAGAATTTCCACTCAATCCCCATAAAGGATATAAAATAAAACTGTTCAATAATGTTAGGTCCCTTGTGTTTCCCAAATATGTATTTAAAACATTTGTTCCCCTTAAATACTTTGAATACTCTGATGCCTCATGGTAGTGTAAAGGTGACTTTGGGCTATCAAAGGATTATATCAGTGAAGTAGTCTCTAGGAGACCAAAGTCTCAGAGTACAGACCCAGCAATGAACCATTGCCTATCCGGTTCTGGAGAACTACCTCACTAATAAGTTGATAATAAGGACATGAATTTTTTAATCAAAGAAATTCATGTCAGGGCATGAAAGGATTGTAGTCCATGTCATTGGAGCATAAGTGCTGGTTGATTAATTATTCCCAGGAAGAGACAAGCAAGAGAAAGGGGAGAGGGAGACAGAAACAGAGAGAGACAGAGAGAAAAAGGGGAGTGGGTGGAGAGAGACAGAAAGAGTTTCTAAGAATGAAATCCAAGGTTCATATAGCACTGAATTAATTGCAGCAAATAAAAGCTTAAAAAAAAACTTAATCATATTTTTTTCAATGAAATACAAAGGTTACTTTTAATTGTTTCATGCATACATGCATTTTGTTTTTCTGAAAAATAAGTGATTACAAGACAAAAAAGGCATCCTTAATGAAAGGATAAGAAAACAGATTTTTGTAAATAATCATTTCTTCACAGAACATATCTTCTTTTTTAAAAAAAAAGCTTTTTATTTCCAATACATATGCATGGATAATTTTTCAACATCGACCCTTGCAAAACTTTCTCTTCCAAATTTTTCCTTCCCTCCCCTAGATGGCAGGTAGTTCAATACATGTTAAATATGTTAAAATATATGATAAATTCAATATATGTATACAAATTTATAGTTATCTTGCTGCACAAGAAAAATCAGATCTAGAAAGAAAAAAAAAAAACCTGAGAAGGAAAACAAAATGCAGGCAAACATCAACAGAAAGCATGAAAATGCTGTGTTGTGGTCCACACTAAGTTCCCACAGGTCTCTCTCTGGGTATATATGGCTTTCTTCATTGAACAATTGGAACTGGATTGAATCATCTCATTGTTGAAGAGAGCCATGTCCATCAGAATTGATCATCATATAATTTTGTTGTTGCCGTTTATAATGATCTCTTAGCAGAACATATCTTCACAGTCACACAGTTGTTTGAGAAAAATCATAGAATCATATATTTAGAGCTGAAAGGGATCTTCAAGATCAAAGAGTACTCTCCACATTTTACAAATAAGAAATATGATTCATAAATGGTTGATAGAGCATTTATTAATCAGTTATTATATATCAGGCATACTGGGCTAAATGCTGGGAATATAAATACATTCAAACAAGACAGACCTTACCCTGAATATTATATTCTAATGGGAGAATTCAACATATATAAGGATTCTAGAAAATGGTAGCGAGAAAGGAGAAAAAGAGAGGAATTCTAGGAGCTGTTTGGCAGTTGAGAGAGAGGTGCCATCCAAAGAGAGCAGAGGGCTAAATGAGGAAAAGAATATCTGCAGTCCTGCCTAAAGTGGTATTTGGAAAGAAGTCATCAGTGAGGAGAGGAAATCTCCAGAAACTGAGGCTGAGAAAGGATCCCCAGGCTCAACTATCCCTACCAGTGAACAATATCTTGAGGAGCTTAAAAAGAAAAAAAAATTCTCATATAAATATTAATATCTGCAGCAGCTCTTTTTGTAGTAGGAAAGTATTAAAAACAAATTCAATGTCCTCTAATAGGGAGATGCTTGAAAAAAATGAAGTTGGGGGCAGCTAGGTGGTGCAGTGCTTAGAGCACCAGCCCTGAAGTCAGGATGACCTGAGTTCAAATCTGGTCTCAGATACTTCCTAGCTGTGTGACCCTGGGCAAGTCACTTAACCCCAATTGCCTCAGCAAAAAGCCAAAAAAAAAAAAAAGAAAAAAATGAAGTTGTTCTTATGTGCTTGAATGTTGTTGTACAGTACAAATAGATTAATATGGATGTGAAGAATATGGAGAGACATGGGAAATTTTGTGTTAATGAGTAGAAATTGAAATAAGCTGAATCAAGTGAACAAATACAGTCAAGGACAACAATAAAGTAATGAAAAAGATCACTTAAAATAAGTAAGAACTCTGAGTAACTGGGAAAAAAAACATACAAAAAAGCTGGAATATCAGCTTTTGGGATAAGTACTGACTATTCGGCAAAAACTGCTGGGGAAATTGGAAACTAGTGTGGAAGAAATTAAGGCTGGACCCACACCTAACACCGCACACCAAGATAAGATCTAAATGGGTTCATGATCTAGATATAAAGAGTGATATTATAAGCAAATTAGAGGAACTTAGGATAGTTTACCTCTCAGACCTGTGGAGATGGAATAAATTTATGTCCAAAGAAGATCTGGAACTCTTAATTGAACACCAGATAGGTAATTTTGATTATATTAAGTTAAAAAGTTTCTGTACAAACAAAATTAATGCAGACAAGATTAGGAAGGAAGCATCAAATTGGGAAATGATCTTCACATTTAATGGTTCTGATCAAGGCCTCATTTCTAAAATATATAGAGAATTGTCTCATATTTATAAGAATTCAAGCCACTCTCCAATTGATAAATGGTCAAAGGATATGAACAGACAATTTTCAGATGATGAAATTAAAACTATTTATAGTCATATGAAAAGGTGCTCCAAATGACTATTGATCAGAGAAATGCAAATTAAGACAACTCTGAGGTACCACTACACACCTGTCAGATTGGCTAAAATGACAGGAAAAGATAACGATGAATGTTGGAGGGGATGTGGGAAGACTGGGACACTGATACATTGTTGGTGGAACTGTGAACGGATCCAACCATTCTGGAGAGCAATTTGGAGCTATGCTCAAAAAGTTATCAAACTGTGCATACCCTTTGACCCAGCAGTGTTTCTACTGGGCCTATATCCCAAAGAGATCTTAGAGGAGGGAAAGGGCCCCACATGTGCAAGAATGTTTGCGGCAGCCCTTTTTGTAGTGGCAAGAAACTGGAAATTGAAAGGATGCCCATCAATTGGAGAGTGGCTGAATAAATTATGGTATATGAATGTTATGGAATATTATTGCTCTGTAAGAAACGACCAGCAGGACAATTTCAGAGAGGCCTGGAGAGACTTGCATGAACTGATGCTGAGTGAAATGAGCAGAACGAGGAGATCATTATACATAGCAACAACAATACTATATGAGGATCAGTTCTAATGGACATGGCTCTCTTCAACAATGAAATGCTTCAAACCAGTTCCAATTGTTCGGTGAAGAGAGCCATATACACCCAGAGAGAGGGATGTGAAATGTGGACCACAACATAACATTTTCATGTTCTCTATTGAGGTTTGCTTGCATTGTATTTCCTTTATCGGATTATTCTTTCTTGTAGATACAATTTCTCCTGCACAAAAAATGATGTGTGGCAATAACTATACATATATTCGATTTCTTAAGTATTCTAACATAATTATCATGTAGTGGATATCCTGCCATCTAGGGGAGGGGTGGGGAATAGGGGGGAAAATTTGTAACAGAAAGCTATGTAAGGGTTAATGTTTAGGAATTACCCATACATATGTTTTGCAAATAAAAAGTATTAATTAAAAAATAAATAACTTATAAAAAAAGCTGGAATATCCCAGAGAAGCATTAATGAAATATCTTCTCCCTCATGTCAAAGAGATGTTCCTATCTACTAAGAAAGCACTTTTTCTGTTTCTTCTGGTTTAACTTACTTCATTTTCTTTGTTACAAGGGAAGATTCAACCTGCAGATGAGATGGGAAATTATTCTAGTATATAAAGACAAAAGGGCCTTAATAAAATGTGTTGGGGGGGGTTATGTCAGATACAGAAAAATGGACTTCGTTTCCCCAGAAAATAGTTTTATAACAACAGATATAGAGGCCTTAGCTTATGGCCATCATTTACCATCTCATCTCTCTGCCATAAAGGAAAAGATAAGTTTCCTTCTTGCTCCTCTGGGATGTTTATTGTTTTTTCTTCACCTTCACCTTTATAGGAAGCTTAAAGTGTTTTCTTTTGGTGTTCAAAATGAGTTTGAGTTTTCTCAAATCCTTGTTATCTTCTGCTTTTACTCCAAGACATTTTTCTACCTCCTCAAACTGAGCCTCAGAAAAACTTTTATTGCTCATGGGTTTTATGTAAAATATGTCAGCATATGTCAAAGCTTATAAAAGAGAAATATGTATATCAATCACAGTATAGGCTATTTTACTAGGCGACATCTTGTTTGTCTCACTGAACAAAAAAATTTCCCATGAAATATTAACATTAACTTTGTGTTCACTATAGTTATACCTGAACATAGTCAGCTTAAGCATTAATCACAGTAATTTTCTCTATGTAATAACTAAAAATGTTGCTTTCTCAAAATAAGGAAAAGTTTATCTCCTTGAGCCAGATACCTAGTGTGCCAACCTTGAAATTAAAATAGATCAATTGGATACTGAACCATCTTCCTTGTTCAGAATTAGATATAGTAAATCAAAACGTCATGTTTTGCGATCCATGAAATATCCAAAAAGTAGTCCAGATTTTAGCAGTAAGAAACACTCATGTCTGTCCTGTCACTTAAAAAAAATTGGGGAGGCCTTTGGGATTTGATGGAAAATTTCTGAGTTCTCCAAGTATTATTATAGGTTAAGTCATTCACAGTTCTGTAAGTAGGTAGGAAGGAACTCTATTTTTAAGACATTACTGATCATGGTGATTAAATAACCAGTCAGCATAGATAATGACTAAAATAAGTATAAAAATGAAACATTCCAGAGAATCAGTAATGAAACATATCTTCTGTCACATGGCAGAGAGATGGAGGATTACTAAGACAGCAAGAAATATATTGTCAGCCATTTTCTGTCAATATCCACTGATTTGATTTGGTTTTGTTTTTAATTGCCTAGTGTTCATTGAACTTAATGAAAGAATCATAGAATTATAGGATTTCCGCACTATATGAAACTTTATGAAATCATCTGCTCCAACTCATATTGTAATTGAGGTTCAGAGTAACTCAAATAACTTGTCCAGGAACACATTGGGACAATTTACAGCTGTCTCAGTCAGTAAACTTTTATTAAGACTTACTGTGTGCCAGGCACTGTACTAATCTTTGGAAATGCAATAAAAGGCAAAAAATAACCTCTGTCCTCAAAGAACTTACAGTCTAATTAATGGCCTAGAATCCTCAGTCTTTATTCTGAGTGTGTTGTTCTTTTCTACTATACTAGGAATGAATGCTTGGTTTTCTTCTTAAAATAACTCACTTTCTCTTTGTTTGAGATATTTGGAGGAACAATTGCATAATTATTACCCTTCCCAAATACCAGTACCTCCTTCCTCATTATATCCAGAGCATACCCTAGAATAGTAGAATATATAATATATAGTAGACAGCTTAAATAAAATGGTATGGGTCTCTCACTCCTGACTACTCCTTCTAGCATATAGAGATTATGAATTAGGAAAAATAATAGTACCACTGATATAAAAAATATCTCTCCGACACAAATGACAGTCATTTGTGGGAAAAAAAATCTGACAGTGAAAGGAAAAGGGAATACAATTTAATAGTCATCATGTGTTCTATTTCATGCAAAAAAAATGCTCCAAATTCTACTTAGGTAGAGTTCATTTTCTTTTTGCACTTCATATTCCTGTTTTGCTATTTGATATAGTCGTAATAAGAAACAAGTCCTGAAGCAAAAATATTGCTCTGTTTAGGAAACAAAAAGACTTCTCCAAGACTGTCATTCTTTTTTTTTTCTGTTTAGAGTACATTGTGAACATTTTTAACCACTTGAAGAATTTTAAAATGTATTTTAAATTTTGAAGTAGTTTTCCATAAATATTGAAAACCCATTTCTATGTACATAATTAAAACCTGAAATGGAGATAAGGAGCATTTTTAACATGCAATCAGCTGCTGTTTAAATCACTTGAATTACCTGTTTCCTGTTTATCTTCTACTTGGGGGAAAAAAAAGAGGCCACTAATATCAAATATAATGTAATTTAGATCAATTAAATGTTCTGTTTAGATATACTTGTGTAGCGGGGAAGAAGGAAGAGGAATGTCATACTGTATACAGAACAAAGTGAGACCACAATGAAAACATTTTTGCCAATTGTGTTGGAAGATGCTCACATGCGTTTTAAAAACAAATCTTTCAGAATAAACAATAATCTGTGCCTTTTTCATTTTAAAACATGCTTTAAAAAAAAATCAAGTGGCGACTCCTAAATTTGCATCTCATCAACATTTACTAAGCACCTATTTGGCAAAATATCAGGTACAGATTTAATTTAAGCAGAATTAAATCTATAGAGCCTGAGAGTGATATGGAGCAATAAACACACCTACAATTGTACAAACACAAGTAGACAATCCAGTGACAGTGGTAGAGGCCAGTTTTCTATGTTCCAGAAACGGGTCATAGAATCCTAAATTTATTGGAGTTGGAATGGACCTCAGACATTGTCTAGTCTGACCTCCCTCATTTTACAGATGAGATAGGGGAGACTTTCCAAGGTTAAATGGTCTTGTCAAAGTCACAAAGATGTACTAAGTGACCAAACAAGTATTTGAATTTAGGTTCATTGAAATGAAATCTGGTAGTCTTATACCATGGTACTACGTCTTCTCAATCTGGTACTCTGAACCAGGGATGTGCTGTAAAGATCCTCATACTTTATACTCACAGATTTAGCGTGAAAGGGAACCTTAAAAGTCCCACATTTTAGGAATGGGAAAACCAAGGCTAATAGGTGAAATGATTTGTTGGGAGAGTCAAAGGGAAGAAGCAGCATTTGTTTCCACATCTTTTTCTCTCCAAAAATAACAGTCTCATCACTACATACTCCTGGTTCTAAATATTTTATCCATTCTCTAATCATTCACCATTCTACTCAGCAAACATTTATTTGGCTTCTACCATGTCTTAGGCTCTGTACTAACCATTCAAGAAATCAAAACAAAAGTGAAACTACAAGCAGTTTTGTATTCTGTAGTTGAAATTTCCTCATTTTAATGAATTGGGATATTTTACATGTAATGCCAAAAGGATTAGAAGATGTTTATTTTTTGGTTCATTTTGTACAAAATGGATGATTTTCCCAATGTAAGGGAAGTACCTTTACCTAAGCAGGTCATTATCTGCTCTGAAACTTCTAATCTTAGAGACTGGACTGGAGCATTAAAATGTTAAATGACTTGATGAGGACCACAGTATATAAATTGGCCGCCAGTCAGAGACCAAATGTGGTCTCACTCTATGTCTTCCTGACTCTGAGACTCATTTTTCAATGAGCCCTTTCCTTATGTTTGTTCGCTTCAAGGAAACCTTAGTTCCTACTGTAGTCTCTCTTTTTACTTGTACCTGACTTGTGTCTAATTGAAAACTCTATTACTTTCATACTATAGCTCTTATCCACCACTTAAATCCACCATTGCTCATTTCCTATCTTCTGCCTGTCTCATGCCTTCTTGAATGTTATCATGTCACAACTCTAGGTCATTTGGCCATCTTTTTGTCAAAGATATTTTTTGCCCTTAATCATTACTCTAAGATCTGCTAATCTGCTTTCGTTGTCATTCTGTTTATCACAATGGAATGATACAAACTTTATTTTCTTGACCTCTTAAACTCTAGCTCTCACAAAGTTCCTTTTCTTTTTTCATCTCTTGTCTTGTCAAACTTTCCAGACCTGCCCTGTGTCGCATTTACTAAAAGCATGATCATCTCCTACTTTTACTATTTAAACTTCCTCTTTGGCATTCCCACTTGTTCTTCTCATTCTGACTCACTTCTGAAGCTTAAATGGGGTAGAATCCCAGAGAACTCTACCTGGTTATTACTGGGGGGTTTTTTTCCTTATCTTAAAAAAAAGTAACTGCAAAGAGTAATTCAAAAATAATTGGGTTTTTTTTTCACTGAATGGAGATGGAAGGAATCCACCCTGTTTGCCATGAAAGCCCTCTTCACATTTCATTCACCCCTCATTCTTACTAATTCAAAGGAAAACTTCTAGAACTAACTTCCACTGTTTTGCAACCACAAGTTCCTTCTGTTCATAATATTTTATCACCACAACTTGTCCTCTTAGCCTTTGTTCATCTTAAATATTGTTTCCAATTCCCTTTATAGTGTTCCTTTGCTACTTCTGATCTTTCTAAACCTTAGTCCACCACAGTTTCCGGTCAAAAACCTATTTTCCATTCTCCCACAGAGAAAAGATCACAGGATGATAAGATTTTGACATTTATAGAAAGGAGTCATCTTGACATCTTCTAGTTACGCCCTTTTTCTTTTAACTGCAAACTGATAAAATAATGGCAGCCAGTCTTTGATTTTGAAGATGAAATTGTTTAAGGAACCCACCCTATTCCAACTTTCTTTCCTACTTTCATGTATATCCTCTTTTTTTATTTTTCCCTTTTGCACAAGGCAATTGGAGTTAAGTAATTTGCCCAGAGTCACACAGCTAGTACGTGTTAAATATCTGAGACCACATTTGAACCCAGGTCCCCATGATTCCAGGGCTGGTGCTCTATCCACTGTGCTGTCTAACTGCCCTCATATATATTCTCTTAATACAATCTGTCTAGTTCTAGACATATCTCTATGGTTGCATCTCCCTCACCTCAGACTCAATGTATCTAAAAGTAAACTAATTATCTTTTCTATGTCCTGAAACCAATTTCTTCTGATTCCCCTATTAATTATCTCACCATCTTCATTGTCAGCTAAACCTAAAATCTTAGAATAACATTGAACTCTTCTAATATGCTATTATTTTAAAAATTCCATCAAGTCCATCATGTGGGCAGTAGAGGAAAAAAGGTGTTTGTTTATTTTATTTTTAGAGGCAGTCAGGTTGCACTGGACCTAAAGTCAAAAGACCTGATTCATAATATAGCTTCAAGTACTCACTAGTTGTAAAGTCACAACCTCTCACTGCTTCAGTTTCCTCATTTGTAAAATGGAGGTAATAATAGTACCTCCTGGGGTAATTGTGAGAATAAAATAATAGCTATAAAGTTTTATGCAAATCTTAAAGTGGTATAAAAATGAGAGTCATTGTCATTCTTCTTATCTTTTTTTTTTTTTTGCTGAATTTTTTTTCTTCCTCTTAAAAAAGCTTTTGTTTTTAGATCATGGCTCTTTGGGAGTTAAGGAGAAGAAATTATGTAGGCAGGAGAAAATATGTAGATAATATATAAATAAAAAAAATTTTTCCAATTCCGTTGATGTCTACTCAACACCTCTCACTTCTCACAGTGCTACTATCTTAGTTAAGGTCCTCATTGCCTCCTACATGAAGTAATGAAATACTCTCTTAAATTATTTAATCTATTCTTCCTCAGTCTGTTCTACTCACTGTTACTGTAATAATCTTCCTAAAGTGAAATTTTAATCACCCACTCTCATGCTCCCAAATCTTTAATAGTTCCTTATTATGTATCAGACAAATTCCAGACTCCTTTTTCTCAATGACTCAAGCCTTACTCGTCCAGTTTTAATTCTCACTTCTTTGCTTAAGCCCCCCAGTCCGTTCAGTCTAATCTACTCAGTAATCTGGGAAAGTGTATTAATTCTTATTGTCCAGACTTGGCTCTGTGCCTTCACTCATGCCATTCTCTCAGCCTGAAATATGTTACCCTCAAAGAATCATAGAATATGAGAATAATAGCTCATGATGAATGAAAATAATATCAAAGCTGGAAATTCTTCAGAGGCCATCTGTATCTGCCTTTCTGCCACATTTATTTTTTATTCCTCTCCCTCTACCTTCTATCTCCAATTATTAAATCTTGCCCTGTTTTAAAGCTAAGCTTAAATGCTGTTTTATCCATGAATCCTTCCACAATCCCTCCTAACCAAGAGTGATTTCTTCCTTTTCTCAAGCCTGATATGTACCTTTCTTTTGACAAATTTCCCCTCTGTTCCTGACTCTTTTACTTTGGAAATTTTGTTGTGTTACTAAAAGGGTCTGGAATCTTCTTAAGTAGCTCCTCACCCTTCCTTGCCTGCAATTCTGATATTAAGGTAATGTTGTGGTCACATTAGGACACTCCTCCAAAACTTTTATATAAGCTAGATTGCAGACCATCATCTGCCACATGCTATGATTGCCTTACCATGGCTTAACTTCTCCTCATGAATGTGTTCTTTCAGAACCTAGTTCAGGACCTTTTGTAGGTAGTAGTTAGTATTTAATGCATGAATGACAGAATCATTGAATAATAGAATTAAAAGGGACCTTTAATGATCTCTAGTTTAACTTCTTAATCAGTAGATGAAGCCCTTTTATCTTTTTAGCTTTTAGCTATAGACTTTCAGTGATAGGACCTCATTTCCTTACAAGGTAATCCATACTCAATTTTCTTAAGTTTCTAAGAAAGACATCAGTATTTTCCCCTATATGTCCTTGAACTTTTGCTTTTTTTCTGTGTGCCCTTTTGTTAGGTGGCACAGTGAATAGTATGCTAGACTTGTAGGCAGGAACTTCTGAGTTTGAATCTCACCTGGGAAACTTACCAGCTGTGTGACCCTGAGAAAGTCATTTTATAAAACCTCAGTTTTTCATCTGTAAAATGAGGCTACTAGCACTTACATCACAGGATTGTTGTGAAGAGCAAATGAGATAACATATGTAAAGTATTTTTCAAATCTGAAAGAGTTTTACAAATGCTATTATTATTATTACCATCTGATTGAATGAAATCAGTGCTTCATGGTAGAATTTTAGTCTCATATTTGAAAATGGAACATATATATGTGTCATATACACATATATACATATGTGTATATATATATGCACATAAATATATGCTTTCTCTGCTTCATAAATACTAAACAATAATAACCTATGCCCTTTGGCTGATCTTCCCCATTTCTCAGACATATGTAACCAGCATGATGAACTTGACAAGCTCAGTGAAATTGTGAGGCAGAAACAGAAATCTTTGGGTTCCTTTTTCTTACATGCTAAACCAGTAATAGTGGAGAAACAGGACAAGGGAGAAACATAACAGCTTAATGAATTGGACACAGACCGTGATTATGAAAACGAGATTTTTATATGCAGAAAAGATAGCAGAGGTAATTTTCCAGAATTGTAGCCAGTCACTGTATAGGCAGTCAGCTTGCTGGCATTTAAACTGGAAATGGTAATTTTCCAACACCTGTTATCTGTCAGGATCAAGTAAACTTCCAAGGTAACCCTGCATAAAAGACATGGAATTTTTCTCCCATGTTCCTAACCCTTTTTCCTTGGAAATTTTGTTGTGTTACTGAAAGGGGCTGGAGACCTCTTAAGTGGCTCCACACCCTCCCTAGCCTGCAGTTCTGATCTTAAGGCAGTATTGTGGTCACATTAGAACAGTCCTCCAAAAGTTTTATATAAGCCAGATTCAAGTTCTGGAATGTGTTTTTCTAAAATGACAGCACAGGGAAGAGCCATGGAAGACAGGCAGAGCAGACAGGACTGGGCAAATCCTGAGGAGGATCATCCCAGCTCAGTGCACTGTGCCACAGGTCATTCCCTCCAACCAAAGACAGCTTTGGTAAGATCAGCTCTGGCCTGGCTTGATTGCCCCCTTCCAGCTGCTACACCTTGGGATCCCTTAAGCCACCCCATCTCCATTTTTTTCCTCCCTCATGAGTGACCTGCCCTGCCCTATTTTCCCAGCTGCTGCTAAGCCCAATGGCACTCTGCTCACAGGCTGTTCAGCCAACTGGCAGTTGAGTTTGCTCACCCTTGTTGTACTGATTTCTGGCTCTCCAGCTCTGATTGACTGGAGCCAAATCAACTCTGTGCTTCCCAGAAAACTGGAGCAAGTGAACCCCACCTCCCTCCAAGCAATCCCTCTGCTTAACATCCTTCACTGCAGAAGTAGGAGAGAAGATGACATATAAATAGATACTGCCCTTACTTCCTGGAAGGCTTGCCTTGGCAGTGGTATCCTAAAAGTTAAAATGCTTCGTCCTTATTTGCAGGGTCAAACAAAACAAAGGAAATTTTTCTGGACCAAAAAAATGTGGCTACTTCACATCTGGGCTTAGTTGGCCCTCAAAACTAGCCTCTAGATCAGTTGTTTGCTTCTCTTCCCATTCTAATACAGTCTTAAACCAACTGCCATGTTAATCTTCCTAAAGCCAATTAATTCCTAAAGAAACACTTTCCTTATTTAAAAACTATCAGAGTCCATCTTTGCCCAGTGAATAAAATCTAAACTACTCAATTTGGTGTAGATAGCATTCTGCAGTATGGCACCAACCAATTTTTTTTTTCTTTATCTTTCATTAAATAAATTTCCATTAGATTGCCTATCATTCTCTAAATGGTCCTGTACTTTAAAAAAAAAAGTCTCTTTGTTCGTGCTATTCTCTTACTTGGATGCCACTTCTGTGCCTTTTTAAATCATAATCATCCTCTTTTCAACAATGAGGTGATTAAAGGCAATTCCAATAGTCTTGTGTTGGAAAGAGACATTCGCATCGACTATTGGAAACTAAATGTGGATTAAGAGTAGTATTTTCACCTTTGTTGTTGTTTGTTTGCTTGCTTAGTTTTTTCTTCCTTATTTTCCCCCTTTTGATCTGATTTTTCTTGCACAATATGATATATAGAATTATTGCACATGTTAACCCATATTGAATCACTTGCTGTCTAGGGGAGGAAAGAAGGGAAGAGGGAAGGAAAAAAATTGGAACACAAGGTTTTGCAAGGGTGGATGTCCAAAATTATCTTTGCTTGTATTTTGAAAAATAAAAATATTATTATTTTAAAATAAATAAATAAATCACAGCCATCCTTAAAGGACTAAATAATTCTTCCTCTAATATGATCTCTTTCCTGATTCCTCCTTATTGCCTCAAGTAGGTATAATCTTTCTTTGAATCCTAGAGGTACATTGCACTTATCATAATCCAGCTTTTTACTGCTAGAATATATGTTTTGGTTTTATTCCTTCTTCTCTGGCATGAGGCAGAGATGACCCTAGGTTCTCAAGGCTGCAACAGTGGCACAATCCCTAGCAAGACTTATCAAGTTGTAAAGCTTTCAGGTGCATTTTCCTGTCAGAGACTGAGAACCAGCATATGAAGTCCAGAAGGGTAGTTCAGCTCAGCAGAACCTTGATTGGACCTAATTAATGAATTCTTTGGCTGTGGCATTCCATGTCACTGAACTATAAAGCTCTAGAAGAGCAAGGGATCTTATTCCTTCTTGTATCCTGTGCAAAGTGTCAACTTTTGAATTCAGATTTTAAGTTGAGATGAAATGAGATCCATGTAAATGAATGAACAAACAGTAAAAAGAGGTTTCTTTAGCTCAAACACATGAAGTATATGCAGCAAGGATGCAATGCCTCGTTCATCTTTACATGGAGGTGCATCTAACCAATAGGACAGGATGTAATCTTCAGACATCTACTAACTAGGAGAGTCTTCCACCAACTATATATCTTTCATAATGCCTCTAGGTGACCCCAAAATCATCTCAACGTGGCCAGAGACCACTAGGAAGCTTAGTCTAGGAAGGCACAGCTTCAGCTTTACTTTTCCCCATGTTAATCAAGTTACAGTTTTTGTTAGTTTGTCCTAAAGGGAAAAGAGCAAAGCGCCATGGTCCTATCACACTTTATATTAAATGTATGTGTTTCTTATCTTCCCTGCTGGATTGTAAACTTGTTGGAGAGAGAAAACATATCTCATATTTCTTTCTATCACTCATAGTATCTATAATAATTCCTTATACAGAGTAAGCATTAATAAATGTTCAGTGGATTGAATTCAGTAAATGCTATTGAACTGAGTTATTGATTCAATAAGTGAATTTATCAACAAGTATTTATTGAACACAAGTAATATCATAAAGGGTGTGTGCTCTTATTCCTGTTCTTCAAAATCTGAAATCTTTCAATATTTAGGGGTGAGCATTTTTGGAAGTGGATTAGTGAAGTGTTTTGAATTTTTTGTTTAGTTGGTTATGATATTCAAGGGAGGGGTATGAATATTTTGTTTATATGGTTATGATATTTAAGGGATGTGATAGAAAGATATGATGAGTTAAAGAGTTATTCTTACTAAAAGGTCAACTCAAAGTATTGCAAAGAGGTTACCTTCACCCCTCTGCCTGTATTGGGGCCAGTACATACTCAACCCCTGTTATAGAAGTGTTCGGAGCATGGGATTGTACAAAGGCAAATAAAATACTTTTACAGAATTATTCTTAATATAAAATGTTTTGGAAGCAGACTCACAAAAATACCTCCTTTGAACCATTTGCTGAACCAGATTACAGATTCCTTCATTATAATAGAATTCCTAGCAAAGAGAATTTACCTTTATATTTTTCTATGTTACTTTAAATCATTTCCCCCCTCATGATAGCATGACATGATAGGCCAAAAAATTGGTTCAAATCCTACCTCTGACATATACTTACCAGTTACTCTCACACCAACTCTATAAGGATATATTTTTCAGAGAAGATATCAGCCTGCATTGGTAGAGCTGATTTCCTCATCCCAGAGTTATTAATACCAATGAAATTATGGTACTAGAGCCCATCCTCTCTTTTGCCTCAAGGACTGCTCTCTCTTTGTAACCTCAGAACTTAATCCAGTGCCTGGCGTAGTAAATGGTTAAGAAATACTTTTGTAATTGGTTCATTGATATGACCGAATTACTTTCCCCATTTGTTGCTCAGTAAATTAAGCTACATAAAACGAAAGATTTCTATAAGATCACAGTGTATCAGCAGTGGAATTGATAGGTCACAAAAGGTTTTGCAACCATATCTTATGAGAATTACTTGAAGGATCTGGGGATACTTCAACTAGAGAGAGAAGAATTAAAGAAGATTGGATTCTAGTCTCCAAATATACGAAGATATGAATATCTAATATGTAAAAGAAGGAATTGAATTTATTCTACTTGACATCTAAGGGCAGAGTTAATGATAAGTAGGAAGTCAGAGGAAGGGTGATTTCACCTTATCCACAAGAGCTCAACTTCACTCAGGGAAGAAGCTTCCTAAAAATTAGAGCTGTCCAAAAAATGGGAAAGGAATGGGCTGTGTCAGGAGATAGAGAGTGTCCTATCCCCTAAGACCTTAGAGACAGGAAAGTTCCTTTAGAAGGTTTGGAGTGGGAATGGGAGGCAGTGTAGAGGATTCTCACTGAGATTCAGTTTGGATGAGATGGTCTTTGAGATCCCTTTCAGTTCTGAGATTCCCTGATTCTGTAATCACTGACTCTTTCTTTTTATACTTCTTTCTTTAGCAGACATTTAATTAAGTGCCTGTTGTTTGCCTAGCAAGCACTAGTAGCATGTTGATGTGATACAAAGAGAACTGGACTAGAAGTCAGGAAAACCCTGGGTTCAAAAAGTGCCTCTTGAAAGATGCTAGCAGCTATATGGTCATTTGTGCACATAAATGGAGTTTTATTTACTCAAATGCATCCTGTACATTTTTGAACACCACTTTCCTCATCATTAAAAGGGAATCGATAATACCCACAATACCTAAAAAATAGGGTTGCCATCAACCCAATAGGGATATATAACACTGGGCCTAGAGTAAGAAAAACCTGACTTTAAATATAGCCTTAAGTACTTTCTAACTATTTTACTTTGGGAAAGTTACATAATTGTTTGCCTGAATTTCCTTAATTGTAAAATGAGAATAATAATAATAATAATAATAGTACCTACCTCCCAGGGTAATTAGAATCAAATAAAATAATATTTGTGAAGTGTTTAGTGCAGTCCTGGCACATAGGAGACTGTATACAAATACTAGATATTATTGGTGTTATAATATATAATATATTTTATACCCCTTAAATATCATATAAATATAAGCTCTTATTAGACAATTTCAAGAAAGAGTTTCAAGGAGTTTTGTGTAGCTGGTTGCCTTTATTGAAGACATCTAGTTTTTTGTGAGGGGAGTTAATAAAGAAAATGAACATAAGATTTTGATATTTTGATATTATAAGCATGAATTTACAGATTACTGATTGATTTTTAGTATTTTATAGCATATCCCAAAAGTCTTAGGTCAGTTTTTTTAACTATTAAGATAGTTTACAACTTTTGAACTAAGATTTTTGAGACACCCTATTTCATATATTGCTTCTATGTATTCTTCTCTGGGAGAAAAATTCTAGCATTGCCAAAGTTAAAATGAAATTTCCTCTGTCTGCCAGAAATTTTTAAGGGCAAGATTAGCATCCATGGCAGATGTTATTTATGTTCAAATAAGAGTATATTCATCAGGTATACCAAACACATGCCTTTGTCTTCAGGTCATCTGAGGTTTTGGTGTTATGTATTAGAGTATATTAATAATTAATAATAGGTAACATTTATGGAGTGATTTAAGGTATACAAAGCATGTTGTTTTTATTATCTCATTTAATCCTCACAACAAGAGGTAGGTACCATCATTATCCATGATATACAATTAAAGAAACGGAGGTTGATAGATTAAATGGCAGGCCCAGAATTTCACAGTTTGTAAATGTCTAAGTCAGGTTTTGAACTTAAAACTTATTGACTCTGTATCTAGTGCCTAATGGTGAATGCACTTTGATTAAGTATTCTTTTTTAAATTAATTTTTTTTCAAATGATGATCTGCCTTCTTTCTTTAACTTCCTCTCCCTCCCTGTGCCCCAAGAATGCAAGAAGAACAAAACTTCTGTTAAAAACATGTAAAATTAAGCAAAACAAATTCATACTTTGGCTCTGTCTCAAAAATCATGTCTGAAACTACTCTTGAGTATATCACCACTATGAGGAAGGCTATAACTTATGTGCTTCTTAATCCTCTCAATTGTGGTCAGTCATTGAGATGCTAATTAAATACTCAAGTTTTTTTTTTTTTTTTTAACTTTAAGATTTGCTGTCATAATTATTCATTTTAAGAGTTTAATTTTATATCTGAAACTGAACTTAGATAAAAAGAGGAAATATGTGTTCATATAATATCTTTGTATAGGAATCAAAATTCCATTTTTTGGTGCAATTTTTCTGTTGGTGAATCTATTTTATTATTTTTCATGAGTACAATGTTATCTCTATTTTATGAGAGAGCAGCATATTTATCTGTCAGGTTTTCTCTATCATTTGATATACTTAAATCCTTATTGATTTGGAATGAACAAGCTGAATTAACTTTATGGAAGCTATAGAAAAATTTTAACTTGCCTCATTTTATTTACTTCAAATACGTACTGTACTACAACTACAACTAACTATAACAAAATGTTGCTAAGTAAGATAGATTGAATAGACCTTAGGCAAGTCACTTAACCCCAATTGCCTCAGCCAAAAAAAAAAAAAAAAAAAGATAGGTGAATGATAGACCTGTTTCAGTCATTTGGAATGTGGAAAACAATTTTCTAAGACTCTATCCTATTTTGAGTAGGCCAGTTTTTTCTTTAAAATGACTGAAACTGGGCATTTAGGTGGTGCAGTGGATAGAGCACCAGCCCTGAAATCAGAGGATCTGAGTTCAAATCTGGCCTCAGACACTTAACACTTCCTAGCTGTGTGACCCTGGGCATGTCACTTAACCCCAATTGCCTCGGGGGGGGGGAGATTGAAACCATCCTCAAGATTTTATTGATTCTGGGGAACTAAGGCTCAAAATGTTGCCCTGGTTTCCTGATGACCTGAGTATTAAAAACTATGAGGGACTCCAATATTATGGCACAATATGGAGGCAGGTGGCCTGTACTTAGCTGAATCAATGTGATATCCTCATTGAATGTGTTTGTTGAACATCCTTCCTCTGTTATGACTGAGTAAAGATCCTAATACTAAAAGAATTATTTGTTAGACTATTGAACTAAAAGATTGATTTACCTATTTAAGGCTTGATCAGAAGCTGATTATTTCTTTATGTCAGGTCATTTCTAGGATCATACTCTCAATTTTTCCTGACACTGGCTAGAGGGATGTCTTACCTCTGCCAGGATTCTAGTAATAGCCTGTGGATAGTTATTCTCTAGTATTAGTTCACTAGCCTCCATTGGTGTGACTCCCACTAGACTCAGTTCTTTTCTAAAGAAAAGACATTTATTCGTATAGCATTATCAGCAGTTACAAAGCATTTCTCTCAAGACCAGGGGTACATTCTCTTATAAATATGCATAGAATTGGGGATGGGGAAAAGGAGGATGTCAAAGCAAAAAAGGATGTCAATGTCCTTTATTGAGATGGTCCACACAGAGTTCATTGTAGGGTATGGCATTGGCAAGCTGGGCTGGCTCCCATAGGGCACAGTTTCTCTGTTAGACATGTTAGCCTGTTGCTAGAATAGATCAAAGGTGGCCTGGCCATTGGGCAGCACCTGTTGAACTAGACTTGGTAAGGCAACCTGTATAGCTACCATGCTCTTCTCAGATCACAGTCTCTAAAGGGGTGAGTCCATCACTTAGATTCTTTGGGCTTGCTGTAGTCTTTCATCCCTTCATCCCTTCATC
This sequence comes from Myrmecobius fasciatus, assembly GCA_023553655.1. Taxonomy (NCBI): domain Eukaryota; kingdom Metazoa; phylum Chordata; class Mammalia; order Dasyuromorphia; family Myrmecobiidae; genus Myrmecobius; species Myrmecobius fasciatus. The sequence goes on along the minus strand of JAJPUD010001160.1, from coordinate 150,567 downwards.
CACTAGCTTGGCTATGTAGTATTGACGTGGACAGCCTTTCCTGTTTTGAGGACCACTTCTCCCAAGCCTTCCTTGACTTATGGTGATTAGTTTTAATTCAAGCACTTATATTTCCACATTCCTTTTGGGATCTCCTGCAGATGAGTGGCTGGGGAAAAATCTAAAAGCTGGGAAATTCTACAATGTGTAGAATTTCATTGTCTTTGTAGCCTTTCACATGCAATTTTCATATTCAAGCCTATGACTCTTTCTACAGTTTAGAATGTCTGCTCTGGACTTGTAAGGCTTCTCCATAATATTTCTTTTTTCTTTCTTTTTTTTTTTTTTTTGGCAGTAACCAGAGTTGTCACCTTTTTTAAAAAAATAGCTTTTTATTTTCAAAATATGTGCAAAAATAGTTTTCAGTATCCACTCTTGCAAAGCCTTGTATTCCAAATTTTTCTCCCTTCCTTCCTACCATCCCCCTCCCCAAGGCAGCAAGTAATGTAGTATATGTTAATTATATGCAATTCTTCTTTACATATTTCCACATTTATCATGCTGCACAAGAAAAATCAGGTCCCAAAGGGAAAAAAAAAAGAGAAAGAAAAGAAAAAGCAAGCAAACAGCAGCTAAAAAGGTGAAAATACTATGTTGTGATCTACATTCAGTCCCCTTAGTCCTTTTTCTGAATGCAGATGGCTCTCCACATCACATGTCTATTGGAATTGGCCTAGATCACCTCACTGTTGAAAAGAGGCAAGTCCATCACAATTGATCATCACATAATCTTGTTGCTGTGTATGGTGTTTTCTTGGTTCTGCTCATTTTACTTAGCATCAGTTCATGTAAGTTTTTCCAGGCCTTTCTGAAATCATCCTGTTGATTGTTGTTTATCAAACAATAATATTCCACAACATTCATATATCATAACTTATTCAGGTATTTCCCAATTGATGGGTATCCACTCAGTTTCCACTTCCTTGCCACTATAAAAAGGGCTACTACAAACAGTTTTGCATGTTCTCCATAATATTTCAGTAATTAACTCTTCACTAGCAACCCTTCAGTTTTGCTGAAGTCTAAAAGAAAAGATTATTCCATCAATATGTCCCTAGAATTTTTCATAGTTTACTGTTCTTCAGTTATAAACCTATTCAAAGTATATCTCAGTTTTAACAGGTATTAAGTAGGGAAATTTCCCTCAGCATCTTATTTTCACCTTTAAAAATATTGTCATTAACAAAGGTAAAATAAATTGCATTTATTCTAAAGTAGAGAATCTAACTGTTTTAGTAAGACCTTTTCATCATGAACATTTAATTTCATTGCTGTAAACCAGAAATGCCAAACATCCTGCAACCTGTGGCCCATAGCATTCCTGAATTCAGGTTGAAACAGATTAATATATAGTTGGGAGATATTTTAGAAAATAAATAAAAATGCAATAAAACATAGATAATATGTGATTTTCTAAGTCAATCTGAGGCTGTTGGAATCTTTACATGGAAGAAAGGAAGGAAGGAGAAGGAATAAGGAGGAAGAAATAATCAATTGTTATTTACTAAGTGCTGTGCTAATAAGCCCTTTACAAATATTTTCTCATTTGATTCTCCCCTATCTGGGAGGCAGTTGTATTCCTATCACCATTTTACAGTTGAGGAAACTGAGGCAGACAGCATTTAGATGACTTGTCCAGGGTCATACAACTACTAAATCATCAAGGCTTGATTTAAACTCAGGACTTCCTGATTCCAGGCCCAGTTGTCTATATATTTATCAGAGTGGAGGTTTACCTATAATGCTACGTCCAAGCCTGTGCCAAATGACTGTAGAATGAAATCAATCAGTATTTGAATAGCTAATTAGGTACTGTTAGGAATAACTGTTAGGAAATGAAGGCTCCCTTTTCAATAAGAGTAACTTGGTTCATTACTTATTTCCAGTTAGTAGAAACCAAATAAATGAGGTACTATGGTTAATGTCATTTTGTGAAATTCCTTCTTTGATTATCTCTTCTGAGTTTGATCTTTTTAACAGTTTTACAAGGAAGGATTTGTTAAGCAATTTAATGATAATGTGCATTGCAGGAAGTATTATTTTGTTTTGGGAGGTTTTTATTTTAATCACAGAATTTTAGATTTGAAAGGAACCTCAAATCTGAACTAGAATACCCTGTTAAACATATCTAGCAAATATTCAATCATCTAATTTTTGATTGAATAATGATGATAATAATAATAGCCTACACTTAAAAAACGTTTTGCAAAGATTTGCAAAGTACTTTACAATTTAATTTCATTTTGTCCCTATAACAACTATGGGAAGTAAGTGCTATTATTATCCCCATTTTTTAGTATAGAACTTGGAGGAGATGGAGTGTAAATAATTTGCTCAAGATCACACAGCCTAAATGTCTGAAGTCAATTGTTCTTAACTCTATATCCAGCTCCCTACTATTCCTCCCAGCTGTTTAAAGACTTCCAGTTAGGACATAACACACCATTTCCTATGGTAGTTTATCTTCTGGGTGGGTGAATTTCAGAAGTGAATGACATCACTGTAGGTTGATGTGGTCAAGGAGGTCCTCATGAGGCATGTAGCAGTTGATCTTAACTTTTGGTTATAGGCAGGATACAGATATGCTGAAAAGGCATAAGGATATAGCATTCTGCATTGGTAGAACATCAGGAGCAAAGTGTGGTGAGAGACAGTGAACAGACTAGTCTGTAGATAGTAAGGGTTCATACAAGGAAGTTGTGGTAGATAGTTAGAAAGGTAGATTAAAAACAGATTATACAGGGTCTTGAATATCACTGATGAAAACAATTGAACTGTTTTCCTATTTTATTTGTCAGCAGCCGAATTAAATTAAAACTTGTAATTGTTTTTCACTGTTGTTTACATACTCCATCTCTTCTAAAGTGTCTGCCTCTGCACTAGATACCCTTTCTCACTTTCCCAAACCCCATACCTGTAATGCACTTCCCACCCACTAACACTCTTTACCTCTGTGTCTTGGGATCCTTTTATTCCTTCAAGACTCAGCTTAAAAGTCATTTCAACATGAAGCCATTGCTGATTCCTGCCTCCCTTAGCTTTTAATGTCTCTCTACACTACGGTGCTCTCATTTCATTCATATTATACATGTTTTTATATATCCATGCTATCTCCCCCATGTTTCAAGCCCCATGTTTGCTTCTTGAAATTAAAGACTTTTATTTTTATTTTTGTATCAATAGAGCTTAGCAAAATACCTGGCAAATAATAATAATAATAAATACATTAACTAACATTGATATAGTTTTTTAAGATTTCCAAAATGCTTTACAGATATCTCATTTGTCCCTCACAACAGTCCTGGAAAGAAAAGTGCTGTTATTATTTCTATTTTACAGATGTGGAAATTGAGGCAGACAAATTAGACAGATTTGCCCAGGGTCATAAAACTAACAAGTGGCTAAGGCTGGATTTGAATTTAAGTCTTCCTGACTTCATTGTTCTATCTATTTGTTAACTGCTTGTTGATTGATTGAAGGGTTAACTAACTACCCCCACCCCAAATAAATATTTAACCTACCCTATGAACAGGTTTTAAGTATGGAGCTAAAGCTGGTAACCTGGGATCTTATGAACCCATTTTTGATAACTGTATTTCAATATAATTAGCTTCCTTTATAAGGCTATATATTTTATTTTCTGCCTTTAAAATATATTTTTCAGTCAGAGTTCAGAGACTTCACTAAGGAAGTCACCATGTCACTAAAATGGTTAAAATCCCTTGTAAAATAGACACTGCTAATTACATAGCTTGCTAGGAATTTTGCTAGATGCAGTAGTTCAAGTTTCTACATAAAAATATTATGTAATTCTGGCTTGATAGATTTGGTTTCATTAGTACAGTTCACTCTTCACATTCAGGCTCTGTATTGCCTGTGTAACATTGGAGAAAGTCAGTTTACCTCTGGGTATTAGCTTCCATATGTATAAAATGAAGGGGTTGACCACATGATCACTGAGGTTCCTCCTTGTCCTAACATCCTGGTCCTTTAGTAGGTAGTCCCAATCAATTATCAATCAAGAAACATTTTAATGTCCACTCCAAAACTAGTTCTTACTCTCAAGGAGCTCACAGTCTGAGGGAGGGAGACAACATGTAAACAGTTATGTATAAACAAGATACATATAGGATCAATTGGAGATAATCTGACTTGCAGAAAGAAAGGGATACCAGGAGATTTAGATTCACAGAATAGAATTGGAGAGCCTTGAACAAGGGAGAGCAAGGAGGCCGAGGTTACTGGATCATGGTGTTCATTAAATGAACTAACTTGTAAGTACATAGGAAAGGTGTAAGGTGCCAGATTATAAGGGACTAGGCAGTACCACACAAAATTCATGGACAATAATAAGGTACTAAATTTCATTTCCCAATGATTACTACTTCCACTCCATCATACCAGCCCCTTCCCAGTGACTCTGAACCCTTCAGACCCTGTTCTCCATCCCCTACTGACCACTCCTTTATTCTCCCCCTCCTCAACCCCCAACATCTCACTCTAAAGCTCCCTTCTCCTGTGCTGTCTGGAATGCTTGTTCCACAGGTAACAAATACAGGTTAGTTGTATCTTCTCTATATTCAGTCAACTTCAATGACTTGATTATCTTCATAACCTGGCCTCTTCCTACTTTTCCAGTTGTTTTATATCTCCCTTCTCTCTATTTACTCAGTGATTCAGGGATCTCTTTGCTCTTCCTTGCACTCCCATTTTCTACCTCTGGGCATTTTCACTGGGTCTTCCCTGTGACTGTCATACTTCCCCTCTGCATTTCTGCCTTCTGTCTTAATTTCTAGTCTCAATTAAACCCCACCTTCTGCAAAAAGTCTTTTAGATCCTACTTAATATAGTGCCTTTCCTCTGCTAAGTATTTTCAATTTATCCTGTATATATCATCCGTACATTCATCCCGTATATATCTTGAATTGTAATGTACTTGACTGCATGTTGTCTCCCCTTCTCGCCATTTGTCTGTATGCTTTTGGAGAACAGAGACTATTTTTTGCTTTGCTTAGTGATACTATGTGGTCCTGGTCAAGTATTTTAACCTCTCAGTATACCAGGCAACCCTCTGAGACTGTATATTGCAAAGAAGGTACTGATCTGTATTATTGGTAGTGGAAGTTTCCCCATACCAACTAAATCACTGATCTAGTCTTCATGTTCCCTTTCTCCCATGTTCTTATCATATTGTGTATATTTCAAAAAGTCTGCATTAATCAAAATGATATTTTAAATGTTATAGGGAGGGGGAAGTTAGATGGCACAGTCAATAGAGTACCAGCCCTGGAGTCAAGAGGTCCTGAGTTCAAAAGCAGTCTCAGATATTTAACACTTACTAAGTGTGTGATGCTAGGCAAGTCACTTACCCCCGATTGCCTTGCAAAAAAAGAAAAAGTGTTATCAGGGAAACTTGGCACTTCATCACTCTCCATTTATCTGTTTCTATAAATCCAGATCTTTGTATCAACTCATCAGTAAATATGTATTATATCAAGAGTGCTGTGGAGAGCTTAAAGACACTTGAGACCTACCTAGTCTCTTGACTTCACTGACTGATATAGCTGAGCAGATAAGGCCCACGGAGAGGTAACTGACAATAAGCTTAATGTCTTAAATGCCAAATAAGTGTGGAAGCAATAGGTGTGGAAGCAGTTAAAAGGAAGTAACTGTGGGTTGAGTGGCCAGGAAAGGCCCCACAGAGGAAATGGGACTTGAGCAGGCCCTTGAAGGAGAAGTAATTGCTCTATAGAATCCTATAACTTTATAGCTGGAGGGGACCTCAGGGATCATGTAGTCCAGTTGATCTCATATTATAGAAGGGGTTGGGTCTGAGAAGGATGGCATAAGAGGCAAGGGAAGTAGGAATGGATCACAGTGTCCCACATTTAGAACTGGAATCCAAACCCTCAAAGAAGAACTTATATAGGAGATGACAATAATAGTAGTACTTAAGCAACTGTGATATTGCATAAGTGAGTGCTGTAAATACAGAAGAAAGACCCTTTTGGAGTGAGGGTCCAAGATCATCTTCATAGAAGAAGTAACATTTGAGTTCCTTCTTGAAGGGTGTATGAGATTTGGACAAATTGAAATGAGGAAAGGGCCTCTGAAGTGGTAAAAATAACATGAGCTTTAAAGATGCATTGATTGGAAGAGGAAGAATGCATTTCAGGGAAGATTAGATTGTCTAATTTTGCTAGAATATAGGCTCCATTAAAGGGAAATAGTGGGATAAATCCATGAGCAATGGAGGTGTGTGTGTGTGTGTGTGTGTGTGTGTGAGAGAGAGAGAGAGACAGAGACAGAGAGAGACAGAGAGAAGTAAGCATAATAATAAACTATAAAATTTATACAAATTAAGTATAACTATTTGGGGGGGAGGGCAGGAAGGCATACTCTATGATTCACTTATACCAGCTTTCTTACTATTCCTCATATACAGTACATCCAAGCGTTGTGTTGATGAATGTTTAAAAAGTGAGCCTCCATGAGGAAAAAATTCTTATGGGGAGTTTTTATTGAAGGAAAAGAAAGAAAAATAGATGAGATAGATGGTGGCCAGAGAAGGTAGGAGAATAAAGGAGAGGTTTTTTTGAGGACTGGGTGAGAGATATCAAAGCACAAAAGCAGGGATATTTGATAAAACGTTGTCCTAAAGGAAGCAAAAAGAAATGAGATTAAGAAAACTTTACTTTTTGCCAGGCAGTATTATTGTTTGTCCTTCATTCCAGTGATCACTCCACTCAATAGAATAGTAATATCCAGTAACCTTCATCTTCTCAGTGATATGGTCTTCAGTGATAAGGTCATCTGCTAAGAGACAAAGAGATAGACCCACATTAGGAATTTGAGCAAGGCAGGAGTTCTGGTCTAAATCATAGCAAGTAACTGTAAAATGATGCTGGAAAATAGAGAAGGATGAAATGAGATGAGAATCAGAGGCAACTAGGTGGGTCAAGTGAATAGAGCACTGAACTGGGAGTCAGGAAGACAATTTCAAATCCCAAATTGCTCTGTGACTCCGGGTAAGTTATGTAATCTCTGTGTGTTTCTGCAAAATCGTAATAATCCTAACAACACCTGTCTCACAGGTAGAAGACGAATCAAGATAATAATTGTAAAGTGCTCTGCAAATAGCTAAGTAAATGCTATTTAGAGGTATTAGAATCCAAGTTCTGTATATTCTGTATATAAAGAGGATTAATCAGTAAATATTCTTTAGGCACTTAATGTTTAGTGGGCGCTATGGATATAAAATCCCTGCCTTCAAGGATCTTATTTTCATGGGGAAAGTAACAAAAATATATACAATGTAAAATATAAGGTTATAGGGTAGGGCTATAATCCTCAGAGTGGGGTTGGAAGAACATCAGGCATCAGGAGCCATGTAAAAGCAGGGTGGAAAGGAAACTTAGAATTCTAAGAATCAGAGAAGAAAAGGGAACACATTCTGCTCAATGGGGACAGCCTGTCCATCAGCATAGAAACAAGAGATAAGACTTCTGCGTGTAAGGAATAGCTTGGCTGGAAAGTAGTGTTACAAAGGGGAATGAGGGTAATAAATCTAGAGAGGTCAGCTGGAACTAGACAGTGAATGGCTTTAAATATCTTTTTTTTTTCTTCTTTTTTTAAAAAATTTTTATTTAAGCTTTTTATTTGCCAAACATATGCAAGGGTAATTTTTCAACATTGATCCTTGCAAAACTTTCTGTTTCAAATTTTTGCCTCCTACCTCCCACCCCCTCTCCTAGATGGCGGGAAGTCTAATATATGTTAATTATGTTAACATTTTTTTTTTTTTTTTGCTTTTTGCTTTTTGCTGAGGTAATTGGGGTTAAGTGACTTGCCCAGGGTCACACAGCTAGGAAGTGTCTGAGACCAGATTTGAACTCAGGTCCTCCTGACTTCAGAATGTTAACATTCTTAACAAAACAAATATGTGTATACATATTTATACAGTTATCTTGCTGTACAAGGAAAATCAGATCTACAAGAAGAAACAAATCTGAAAAGGGAAACAATGCAAGCAAACATCAATAGAAAGCATGAAAATGTTATGTTGTGGTCCACATTCATATCCCTCTCTCTGGGTGTATATGGCTTTCTTCATCACTGAACAATTGGAACTGTTTTGAAACATCTCATTGTTGAAGAGAGCCACATCCTTCAGAATTGATCATCATATAGTATTGTTGTTGCCGTGTATAATGATCTCCTGGTTCTGCTGATTTCACTCAGCATCAGTTCATGCAAGTCTCTCCAAGCCTCTCTGAAATCATCCTGCTGGTTGTTTCTCACAGAACACTAATATTCCATAACATTCATATACCATAATTTGTTGAAATAGTTTTAATTTCATCATCTGAAAATTGTTCATATTCTTTGATCATTTATCAATTGAAAAGTGGCTTGAATTCTTATAAATGTGACACAATTCTCTATATTTTTTAGAAATGAGGCCTTTATCAGTACCCTTAACTGTAAAGATGATTTCCCAATTTATTGCTTCCCTCCTAATCTTGTCTGCATTAGTTTTGTTTGTACAAAAAACTTTTTAACTTAATATAATCAAAATTATCTATCTGGTGTTCAATTAAGAGTTCCAGTTCTTCTTTGGACACAAATTCCTTCCTTCTCCACAGGTCTGAGAGATAAACTATCCTATCTTCCTCTAATTTGTTTATAATATCACTCTTTATATCTAAATCATGAGCCCATTTAGATCTTATCTTGGTATGTGGTGTTGTATGGGTCAAGCCCTAATTTCTTCCATACTAGTTTCCAATTTTCCCAGCAGTTTTTGTGGAATAGTGAGTTCTTATTCCAAAAGCTGGGGTCTTTGGGTTTATCAAACACTAGATTGCTATAGTTATTGGAATGGCTTTAAATATCAAACTGAAGGATTAAAATTTTATCCTAGAAGCAATAGGGAGCCCATTGAAGCTTTTTGAGTAAGAGAGTGGGAAGGCCACAGGGGAATTCAGGAATATTTAACACTTGTGTACTTGAAAGAGAAAAATAAAAGGAAAAATAGAGAAAAGGCACTTGGACCATATTTACTGAAAAGTTAATTAGGAAAAAAGTCTTCTTGGTGATTATTTCCTAATATGAAGGCAAAAAAGTAATATTTCACACTATAATGCCCAAATTTAAAAAAAAATGAGTAAGGATACTGTATAGGGGAAACATTGATAGGTTTTAGAGTTGGGCAAAACTGTAGAAATTACCTAGTCTTCATTTTATTTTGTCTGTTTTTCAGATGAAGTAATTTAGGTCCAGAGGTACCGATAAGCATCCTCTTTCCCTCCTCCTCTCTCCATGTGGAATTTGTCTGGTAAAATAAATTCCTGTGGCTGGGGATACAAGATCTTCTATATATCTGATATACTCTTCTCTCACTGGCAAAACACTAAAATAGGAGTTTTTCACCTCCAAGGAGACTGTGGATAGATAACTAATTCTGTGAACTTGAGTGCAAAGAAAAAAAATTACATTTTATTTTGACTAACTTTGTAATCTAAATTTAGAATTTCCTTCCCTTATGAATATTTGCAAGAAACATTCTGAGAAAGGGGCCCATGAAATTGACCAGACTAGAAAAGGGTTCCATAACACAAAAAATGTTAAGAACCCTGCTCTGATTCCAAAAAAAATTCCCATCAAAGTAATCATTCCATTCTTCAGGAATCCGTTTCTTCCCCTTTGAGGAAATAGAACATCCTCAGTGAGAGGAAGAGATTAGAGACACTTAACTGAGAGGCTGTCATATCCCCTTAGCACTGAAGAGTCAATTTTCAATCAAGCTAAGCACGTCACCAGGTCACAGAGATAGCACCTTAAGATTTCTTGTCTAGGAGCTGAGCTGAGCACGTTCAAAGCCAGCCACATCTTCTCCTCAGTTCTTCCTGTAGCAGCTCTTTTCTTATGATTTCTTCGTCTCCTGCTCAAGAGACAGCTCCTCTCAATTAAAAGTTTTAAGCAGGGAAATAGGGTAGTGACTAGATATGTGATTTCACCAATAGAGAAGATTGCTTTTCTTTTTCCTCTGCCAATGACAGTATATGGTGTTTAAGATGATTAATGTGGAAGTAGCCTATAGAATGGATTGGGAGATGGGGGCAGGGAGGGGGGACTGCAGGCAAAGGAGTTCAGTAAGGAAAGTTTGCACTAATACCTGTAGGAGGTAATAAAGGCCTGAACTGAGTAAAATGGAAATGGATATGAAAAATATTATTTTAAATAAAACCTTTATATAGAATCCGTTCTTTATGATATACTGTGCTCTGTCTTATATAAATATTATCTCATTTGATCCTTACAACAACTATGGGGAAGGTAAATGCCATTAATATCTGCATATCAGATGAAGAAGTTATAACAAACAGAAATTAAGTGATTTTCTCAAGCTCAAACAGCTAGTGTTTGAGCCTAGATTTGATTTCAGTTCTTTCAGCATCCACACTGTGCCAGGGCTTTTTGTATTCACAGAAAATAGAAATACAAAATGAAACAGTTCCTATCCTGATCTGTCCTAATTCTGCTTTGGTGGCAATTAGTATAGGGGATAAAACCAGACCCTGGCACAGTGTGGATGCCTAATAAATAAATGCTAATTGATTTGTTGGATATGGTGAATATGAGAGAGGTAGAAATTAAAGACTACTCCAGTCCCTACTTCTGAATGATGGATTGAATGATGTTATCATTAATGTAAATTCTGAAGTCATGAGAATAAAGAGGGTTGGAGTAAAGAGAGGTTTAGTTTTAGAGGTGGGTTTTATTCGAATTGATGGAGTGAGATTCAAGTAGAAATGTTCATTAGGTGGAATGTGGGCCTGGCACTATAAAGAGAGTCCAAGACTAGAGAGGTAGATACGTGAACTATTTGTAGATAGGACTGTTCTCAAATAAAATATACTGAGCATCAGCTTTATATAATATGCTCGGGCCAAGGCAAAAATCCCTGTGTGCATTAGAAAAAGACATCTAATCTCCAATACCATTCCCTGTTCCAGAGCATGGAACAAATGCCAGGCCAGCTCACCACATTTTCAGCAGAGAGGTTACCAACTTAATGGGTACATCAGAAGCTAGCTTAGACGAAAAGCTTTTGTTGTTAGACGGAAAGGAAGTCAGCCATTATATTTTGTACATGGGTTGAAATCCTAATATAATTAGTAGTAGTAGTGATATATAAATGTGAAATCATGTATGGTTTTGTTAATAGGATATTTTTCTTCCCTTAGGGAATTATAGGAGGTAATATCTATGTAATCACAAAGAAGTGGAATATTGTTGATAAGTCAGCGCTTACAATAAATTTAATGATTAAATCTGTGAAGAAACCCAAAATGTTCAGTGATTTCTTTATAACTTTTACTTTAAAAAATTCCTCCCAAGGTAGTCTATCACCTCTGTTTTTGAGATTCAGTTCATGCGTGCGTGTGTGTGTGTGTGTGTGTGTGTGTGTGTTCAAAAAAGTAACTAAGATTTGTCAGGAAAACTGGCTCTGCAAGTCAGTAAGTAGATCATGTGATTTCTGTCATCCTCAACATGTGCCCTCCCTCCTCTTTCAGTAGGGACATTCAGTGTGTCTCTGCACATGTTGTTCAGTAAACAGACTTCAGAGAACCAGACCGGGCTGGTTCAGAGCAGCCGCTTCATTCACCCAGAGCCCTTGGAAAGGGCTGCCTTTGCGCAGCCTTGACGTACTGGCTTGAAGGGGGATGGAGAAGTTAGTATTTATGTTTTCATTAGTTCTTTTTATAGCAGTGAGCCAGCTGTAGCTGGTTAAGGTTAGCCTGGGCCGTCACTTAGTGTGCAGGTCTCTTACGCAGAATAAAGGGCTTCTGATGGAAACAGAGTTTGTTACTCATGGTACCACTGGCTGTGTTTACATGAAGTCACTTAGGGCTGTCATAGAAGATGATTTTTTTTTTAAATACAAGCACACCAGCACCCCTGGATGCTGTTTAGATATACCCTTAATGACTAACAGACATATAAGCAGTTTTTCCCATTTGGATTAACTTGCCCAACCTTTCAAGTATCATTATTGTATAGAAATTGAGATCTAGAATTAGTTACTTGGGATCTTTTCCACTTGGCACTCTACAAATAGGGTGGGGAAATTTGTTTTTCTCCTAGCCACATCCAGGAAGCATCATTTTATGGGGGTCTAAAATAATTTATGCAGCCTTTTCTGATGGTTTGATTTTGCTTTAGCTTTGTTCTAAGTCAAGAACTCTGATCTGAAGTAAAAATTAACTTTTTAAAGATCCCTTAAAGGTCAGCTAGTTGGAAATACTAAGAAAATCATTTTTGTTGATGGAAATGCAAAATTGACCACACTTTGAGTTAAGGGTGTTTTGGTGTTTTTTTTTTTTTTTTTTTTTTTTTTTTAGTTTCTTGTATTGCTTGTCTTTGAGTTAAAGGATATTGTATTAAGTGGCTCGGAATCTGTGGGACCCAATTACCCAATATGATTTGAAACTATAAACTCTTTCTTCCATTAATATTTAGTAATAGAATTTATATAATACTTAAAAGTTTGCAAAGCACTTTATATATCTTAACTTATTTGACCCTCACAAAAATCTGATAAGGTAGGATGTAATTATAGTTGTTGTTCAGTCTTTTTAGTTGTGGCTGACTCATTGTAACCCCATTTAGGGTTTTCTTGGCAAAGATAATGAATGGCTTGCTATTTCCTTCTCACTCATTTTTCAATGAGGAAACTGAGGCTAATAGGGTTAAGTGATTTGCCCAGGATTACACAGCAAGTGAGTGACTGAAGCCAGATTTGAATGAAGGTTCTCTTGGCTTCAGTGCTAGCAGTCTATCTACTATACCACCTGGCTACCCAGGATATCATTATCCTCATTTAATAGATAAGGAAACTGAAGCACAAAAAGTCTAAATGACTTGCCCAGAGACATACAGCTAAGTATCTGAGGTAAGGTTTGAATGTAGGTCTTCCTCATTCTGGCTTTATCATCTACTTTGTCATGTAGCTGTCTCTAATTTGTTTTTTAAATTTAATATAACTAGTCAAACTAATCTGCTTGCTGACTCTCATACACAACATTCTTTTTCCCACCTCTTTGCTTTTGTACAAATACTACCTCCAGTACCCCTCTCAAGTGCTCAGAGTCTGTGCTTTCACCAGTGGGAATAAGGTGGATCACAATCTTCACATGCTTCCCACTTTTAAGAATGTTTCCTTTTGTCCTTCTCTATGTGTGAAAGGTACAATCTAGATGGGGAGTATCTTTTTTTCTATTCCTCCTATAAGGCACGTAGTCTTTCTCTCACTGTAATGCAAACAAGGAGAAAAAGCATTGCCTGCTCCACTCAAAATTTGAGATGACCAAATGTCCCACAAAATGATATTTTTGTTGGCTTTAGATTCATGACAAAATCAATTTCTCCAGTTCCCTTATTTGCCTTTCCAAGGAGAACCTGAGAGTCATTCTTCTAAATAACTATAGTATTCACTTATCTCTGGTTTCATTTATCATTCAATTAAAGAACTTTTAGTTTTATGTGTGTATGTGTGTGTGTGTGTGTGTGTGTATGTACATATTGAGCTGCTAATAGATATAAGGAACATCTCAAGTTTAAGTAGTAAGTGAACAAAAATAAAACTCAAACATCAGAGTCTTAGCATCCACAAAGAGAAAATATTGGGCAAATAAAAATGTACATACAAAAAACATATATAACACATAAGAATGTAAAATTGTAATTTTTAATGTAAAAACTTTTATTTTTGCACATTCTAGCTTACTGATATGATAGTCTGTCATTGGTGAGTATTATCATTTTATTATATTTTCTGGATTACCCATCAATAACAGGTAGTCTGTTATTTTTAATTATCTGTCAGTGACAGGTGATCTGCCATTTTATTGAGCTAGAATGTACAAGAAAGTTTGTTAAATTTATAATTCCCTATGTGTTACATGTTTTCTTGTGTGTGCCCCTTTCTTTGCCTATTATTTTTTCTGTGGATCCTAAGAGTCTGGTATTTGAGTTTTGATTATTTCTAGTTATCTGAGTTGTTGCTTCTGTCTATTAACAGCTCAGTATATCTGAGTATCTCAGTATATCTTAAAGACAAGGTACAAGCATGAAAACCAATGTTTCAACATGCCATATCAAGTCACTTTCTCATGAGAAAGATCCTGTTTCACCTGCAAATTAACATGAATGCAGCGTGAGTAATTATGTCCATTGCTCTATGCAATCATCATTTTCATTCCTGAGTGCTTAAGCATATACTATAGATGTTGTTTAGATGATAAATGCCAAAAACTGAAACTTGAATGAAAATGCTGTTGTTTAAAAAAAGAAGAAGAAGAAGAAGAAGAAGAAGAAGAAGAAGAAGAAGAAGAATTATACTCTGTATGGGAAAGATAGATAATATTAAGTTTAGCAAAATATATCTGCCTGCCTCAATAATTATTAGCATGTAGCTTTCTCCTCTTTCCTGAAAACCTAGAATTTTGCCACTATTACCATGGAGAAGCCAAGGGAAGGCTGACTTTCTTGCTCTTGTTTTTCTCTCTTTGTTTTTCAGTTCTATCTAATTATCTCTTTGAGTCATTCAGCAAGTATTTATGAAGCACTAACTATGTACTAGACACAGTATAAGAAAATATCATAGGTCTACATTCCTTAAAAATATGCATTTATGCATGCTTTGTCTAAATATTAAGTATCTATGATGGCGGCTCAATTTCTCAGAGTTAAATTTGTCTACTTGGGTCAAGCTCCTGATGCTTTTCCATTTCATGACCTTATTAATGTGAGTATATTTGGCAGAACATACAAATGCTTCTACTTTTTTTGAGAATTAAAAAAAAAGTTAATGTGGGACAGTGCTGGGTTTATGAGGGACCCTCTAACAAATATATTAGGAAAGATGGCAGCAAAGGTCTGAAAAATTAGTAAGTCTTTGTTTTCATGAGTTCCAAAGAGCGAATGTACATAAAATTGATTTTTTTTAGATTTAACAACAACTTTTTAAAAGTAGAAATATTTTTGGAGCAGAATTCATGATTTTTCTCCCATGGGTTTACATTACTCTCAAAAGCGCCAAGAAGTAATGAGCAATTTCCTTTCATAATTATAGTTTATTTTCAAGGAGGCCAATTAGTTATCACTTAGTTTTAAAATGACATTTACCATATAAATGCTTTAAGTCATCCTAGTGAGATCAGTATTCAAAATTCACCTGAGGACTATGCCATAGAGCTGAAACTTGGACATCTTTATTGCTTTAGATGAGTTAAGTGATGATAACCATGAGCATTTACAGTATTATTTGAAAATTGGCCTTCTAAGGTTTTAAGACATAGAACTGAATGTACTGCCAAATCTGGATGCAGGAATCACAGATGTAAAAGAGATTTCTCCCCCTCCCCCCCCAAAAAATGAATGTGTTTTAGGTTTGACTTTTTGGGATAGATTAGCCTTAAATTAATGGGGAGGGAAGGAAGTAAAAGGAGCAGAAGATTGAGGAAGGGGAGGTTCTATAAATGTACAGAGGGACATTATCTTCTATTCTGTAGAAAATATGAATTTTTATCTGTTCCAATTCTATAATCAATTTCTAACTCTAGAGAAATACTAAAGGGTACTACCATAATAACAACCAAACTACCATTTGCAACCAAAATGCTAAAGAAACTGACATCTTTGGAAATTGAGAGACTTAAGTTGCTCTTATAAAAAAATGGAACAACAAGAGCACCATCTCCTGCCTTGCCCTGTTTGTACTGTTTGTGCAAAATATGCCTAACCTATATGTGAATTACTGTGGCCAGTTGAGTTAGACAACATAAATGTAGAAGGACTGGTTCCACTTTTTCCATGAGCTCAAGATGAAAGATTTCATGGTACACAGGAGAAGAATATGGACTCTCAGGTCAGAGGATCTGGTTTCAAATCTCTCTCCTGATGCTTACTTCTTTAACTGACATGATCTCCCTGGGCCTCAGTCTTCTCATCTGTAAAATGAGGGTGTTGAACTGGATAATCTCTAAGGTCTCTTCCAGCTCTAGGTCTATAACCTTATGATTGATAACAAGAAAACAGATTTTGGCTCAATGCAAAGCCCTTCTTGGGGTTGGTTTTTTTTTTTTATTTATTTATTTTTTTTTTTGGTCCTTTGTTCTCAAAAAAGGACCATGACATCTGGAAGGGAATGTCATGAAATGCAAGTGAATTGGATTTATTTGGGGAAGGCTGTGCAAGGTCACCTGCCTCACTTTCCCCTCCAAAGTCATCTGGGTCCAGTGGCCAGATATAGATCAGGATGGCCAGAGATGGCTTTCATAAAGAGCTTAGTAACAACATAGACCTGTTGGTGAAAATGTTCAGAGAGAAGATAGAAACTCATCCCAGCACCTTAGAGAAGGTATTCACACATTGGGGGGAGGTTGAGCCAAAATATTTATTTGTCAACCATTTCTTAAGCATGGAAGGTACAGGGCTAGGCGTTGAGAATATAAATACAAAGACAGAACAATTCTTGCTCTCAAGGATCTTATATTTTATTGAAGGAGCAATAGATATATAAATAATATGAAATGAATAGGAAGAAATCAAAGTAATGTTAGTGGTTGGGGAAGGAAATGGATATTTCAGGGATCAGGACAAGCTGAATCAGGAAGAGTATGGATCAATAGAGCAGACAGTCTGTGCAAAGGCTTGGAGATGGGAAATGTGACACCTTGTATGAATAAGAAGAAGATTGGTTTGACCAGAATATAAAGTTTAGGGAAGGAATGTAGAGAATACCCAGGAGGACAGGCTGGGATCCACTATGAGGTCCATTTCCAATCTAGGATTCTATTTTAGTGGTGTGTTCCATATGTACCAGCTCTTAGTTCAGTTAGATTATTTGTTTCTGTGCATTGCTCAGAATTAAACAACAAATCTGTTGCAGTCCAGTGACAGTCAAACATGCTCCAACATCTTTCCATTTGAAATCAAGAATGTAAGAGAACCCAATGTTTCTGCAGAGGAGCCTTTTTGATCACTAAAACATTGGAAAGAGCACTGAAGACACCATTTGAATGTTCGGATATCTCTTGTTGGGCACCCACACTGATGTGCTTTACATTAAAAAAAAAAAACAAAAACCCTACTGCTCTGTTATTTTTAAAAGGATGCTAAGTTGAACCTCAAACTTTACACAGAAAGTCTTGAAAGAATGTGATAAGCATAAACACTTGAAAAAAGTAGTTATCTTTTCTAAGATCTGGTGACACTGGCCTCTTGACTCTGTCTCACACAAGACACTCCATCTCTGACTCCGGGCATTTTCTCTGTCTCCCACTGCTGGAATGTTCTCCCTCCTGATCTTCACCTCCTGGCCTCCCTATTTCTTTTTTTTTTAAAATTGAGTTATTTTTCAGTTGTATCTGACTCTTCATAATCCCATTTGGGGTTTTTGTGGCAAAGAGATGGAGTGGTTTGCCATTTCCTTTTCCAGATCATTTTATAAATGAAGAAATTGAGATAAACAGGGCTAAATGACTTGCCCAGGATCATACAGCTAGTAAGTACCTGAGACCAGATTTGAACTCATATAGATGAGCCTTTCTGACCTCATGTAAAGTCCCGTTTTCTTCAAGAAACTTTTTTTCTTTTTTTTTTCCCCTGGCTACCTCTTGAGACTTTTTATAGTTTATCTCATTTATATCTTGTTTACATATAATCATTTGCACATTGTTTTCCATATTATATTTTATTATAATGTATTATATTACATTATATCACATTATATAAGCTCCTTGGTGGCAAGGATTGTTTTGCCCCTTTTTTACAAACCGAGCACTAAATACAATATCTAATATTAGGTGTTTAATAAATGCTTATTGACTTGACTTATCAAAATAAAAAATTTTCTGGAAAATAAACCATAAAAACAATATAATGGAATTGAGCCACCTACCTTATAGATGGGCATAACTGCATCAAATTATTCATATATTTAGAGAGTGGGATATTTATATCACATATATAAAATATATATGTGTTATATATATACACACATATATATATATATACACACCTCATTTTTTTAAGAACACATAAATAATATTTCCCTGTAATTATACATGACTAGAAAGTGAATAACTGAGTTCCCTAATTTCATTTTTGTGTTTTACTTTCCATGGAATAATTCATTTTGGTCACTAATTCCTATTCCAGTAAGAGGAAATAGTTCTTGGGATTAACTATGTAAATTCAGTATAGTAAAGAAACTTAAACCTAGCTTCCTGATATCAGTGAATTAAATTCCTCAGAAATTAATGCAAAACAACCTCTTCGGTAAAAAATTTTGCATTTGTGGGAAAGGTCTCCATTAATAAGCTATTTTGAAGGGGGAAAAGATCCATATCTGTTATTTCATTGACAAAGGGAACTCCCCCCACTAAAGCAAACTATCAAGTGTTCCTGAAATTAGTAGTCTTAAGAGTGTTATCTGAGGGAATAAGAATTTAAATGACTTCCCAGAGTCACATAGCCAATATATATCAAAGAAGAATTTGAATCCAAATCTTCCTGCTTCCTTCGGCTGATAGGTGGTACATTGGGTAGAGTGCTGGACCCAAAACTCGGGAATACCTGAGTTCAAATCCATTCTTGGATTTTTACTAGTTTTGTGACCCTGGACAAGTCATTTATCCTGTCTGCCTCAATTTTCTCAATTGGAAATTATAATAGTACCTACATCTTTTGAGCATCAAATGGAAAAATATTGGTAAGGCACTTAGCTCTGTGCTGAGCACATACTAGACACTTCATAAATAGTTATTTCCAGCTTTCCCTCCTTTGCTAGGCCATGATGGATAATCATAAGATTGATTGTTCTTATATGCAGTATTTACTTATTACCTCCAGGTAATAGGTAATAGGAAATGGAAAATATATTAATACAAGTAATCCTAATACATTTGTATATTTTCAATTTGTTTAATTAAAAGTTGTCATTTTTCAGAACTTAACGAAATATAGTATTAAAATACAATAGTAAAACTGATGGGAGGGAGGGAATATGGAACTCAAAATATTTTAAAATGAATGTCAGAAATTTTTGTTTATATATAATTGAGTAAAAAAAATGAAACTAAATGAAAAAAAAATCATTCATCATCACCACCAAAACTCAGAGCATAACAGAAATCACATTTGAGAATGCTTCTTTAAGAAAGGACTGATGGGGCAGCTAGGTGGCACAGTGGATAGAGCACCAGCCCTGAAGTCAGGAAGACCTGAGTTCAAATCTGGTCTCAGACACTTAACATTCCCTGGCTGTGCGACCCTGGGCAAGTCACTTAACCTCAATTGCCTCAGCAAAAAGCAAAAAAAAGAAAAAGAAAAGAAAAGAAATGACTGATTGTAGTATCTATAGTATATAGACTTTTTTTTTTTCTCATGGATGATCTTTCCAAATACGTTTTCATTGCTCTTCAGTATTAAACTTGCCTTCTCTGAAAATAACAGCACTGATTTCTGCTCTTTGCTATGCTATGAAACAAGCAGTAAACAAGCATTTATTAGTATATACCCACTGTGTATCAGGCACTATGTTAAATACTAAAATAAGAGTTGGTCAAAATTCTCACTTTTTTTTCCTCTTTCGTCTTCTATTCTCTATACCCCTACACAAAATAATTACCTAGAATGTTCTTTCTGGTACACAAATTGGCAACAAGCATTACAATGTTCTAGGTACTTGTTCTAAGCTCTGGAACCACAAATTATGAGCAAAAAATATATATATTCCCTCTCCTCAGGATACTTAGGTACCCAGGCCAGAGTACAGTAACAGAGTTCAGGTTATCAGAATCTCTGCTGGAAGGAGAATGAATTCTCTCAGATGTGAGCTCTTCCCCAAAATGGAGACCTTCAGAAGGGACTCAGAAGAAGACTAGCTTAGTAGAGGGATATTCCAGAATGAGAAGGCAACTGAGTCATAATGGCAAAATTCAGGGAATCAGAAGCATGACTTAGAGGGGAATGAAAAAATACATGCAGATTATGATGATGTATCTGGGATATAGTATTACCTCCATTTTATAGTTGAGGAAATTGAGGTAGACAGAGTAAAATGATTTTCCCAGAGTCAACAAAATCAAAGAATGTTTAGGGTTAGATTTGGTTTTACTGACTCCAATTCTAATTTTTTGTCCACTATACACCTAGCTATTTCTTTGTATGCTCTCCTCTTCAGATTTTCCTATTATACTTTTTCTGTTAATTTCCTCTATCCCATCATACTGTACCTTATAGTATGCTTTGTTCCATATGTATTATAGGATATTCTATATATAATGTGATTGAATATAAACTCCACCTTGGAATACCTGAAACTAGTCCAGAGCCTTGTATGTAATAGATGCTTAATAAATATTTGTCAATTTGCACTGACCTCATCAGTTGCACTCTCACCAAAAAGTATTTTATCTTCTTCATTATGAATCAATATGTATTAGAAGTCTTCTATGTATATCATACCATATCTAGTATTTGACAAAAGATAGATGATTTGATCAAATAGATCTATCTTTTATTTCTTGGAGTTAATGGCCCAGGGTATTAACATATCTTGAACAAAGATAATTAAATGAATGTGAGTATATTCAAGGGTATTTTCAAATACAGCAATGTCAGGAAAATGTATTTCCTTTCCTAAATAATTATTTTCCCAGAGTAGTAAAGTCCTCCTGTGCCAAGTACAGGCATAAAGACAAAATGGGATTATAGCCAATGTTGTTTCTCAGTATGATCATAAATACCTTATAACAGAATGCTTGTATAAAATCATGGAATTATAGTTTTAAAACTAGGAGAGAGAATAGTTGTTGTCTTGGTCAGCCCTCTCATTTAAAGATGAGGGTAGACAGACCTTGAGAGATTAAGCAATCTTGCCAGTTAAATCAGAGATTCAGAGCTGAAAGGAACCTTGAAGAACATTGAGTACAACCCTTCTCTTTACAATTTAGAAAACTGAGGCTAGCAGATTAATTGCCCACAGTCTCACAACAAGCAAGGGCCAGGATTTGAAATCAGGATTTCCTGACTCCAGGTCCAGCCACTACCTACTGTGCTCTATTGCATCTTTACCATTTAGTTGCCAGCAAAAAACAAAAACAAACCAAAAAAAAATCTGATTTTTAAAAAATCTTCAAGCCACCTAAGCTCGCAGCTGACTCAATTTCTCTATGATGTCTCTAGGATAATAAATTATTGTAGAAGAATTTTGAGAGACTGAATAGTATAGTATAGAAATGAGTATAAGATTAAACTAGTTTAGCCCTCAGTTAAAGACCTTCCAAGGATAACAAAGACTTTGGAGGATCTTCCCAGAATGGTAGATTGTTGACCCACATTCAAGAAAGCTCTGTTTGTTTGGGGATTCTAGTGGCCTTGAGGAAGGGACTTACACGTGAGTGTTTTTAGACCAGCGAGGGAGAAAGCAAGACACAAATGGAAGAATATGAAGACCAGAGAGAATCAAAGAAGAAAAATGCATGGCAGAAGGGGACTGGAACAAAGACCAGGTCAAACCAGCAGATGTAGCAGGTTGAGAATAAAGTCCAAGCCACAGTTCCTTGTTTCTCTCATTTTACTATTGTACAGCACCAACAAAATTTTATTTAATTTTTATAAAGAACTTAAATGTTTATCCCTCTGGCTCAAAGGATGTTTGAATATTTTTGGCATCTTTATGTTATATACTATTTCTAATAACTTTCATAATTATTAGCAATGATTTTTGTCTAACCTATAAATTCATGGTCTGATATTAGGAGAGGAGAAACCATTCCACTTAAAAAGGGATTTCTCTACTTTTGCTCCAGGGTGAGGGAAAGCTGATTGGAAAAGGAAAGGATTCTGCATTTTTGGCCACTGCTGAGAATAGTGCAGGGCATAACCTTTAGACTTATACAGTCACAATGAGGAAATGAACCAGTAGTGGAGAAGGGTGGAAGTTCGTTTATTTGCCCCCAAGTGCATCTGAAACACACTGCAAATCCCAGAGGACCATGCTAGCAACCCGGAAAAAAATGTTTGTGGTTAAGAAATACAACAAAACTTATGTCAATTATATGAAAGAAATTCATGAGTGCTCAAATGAATAGTAGTACTGTATTTGAAGAGTTTTTCTGGATCCTAAGGTACTATTTATGAGTCCCAAGGAAAAGTATTTTTTCTCAAAAAGGTTTTCCACATTTTGCCTTTAAATTGTTACTTATTCTATATTTATTTCTGTCATTAAAAAACACCCCAAAAAACAACTGTCCTGGTATGATCTCCTTTTTTTCCCAACCACTAAGTTTTATCATTATCAAATAGTGCTGAATGCTTATATCGTCTCTTACAATAGCTGTGTGAGAACCTTCTCAGCATTGCTTGACATCTGAAACAGCCTTCTTGTATGCATCTGTCTGTACCATTCCAGATCTGAAGTATAAGCATATCTTTGCTTCCTTTATCTCTCCCTGCTATTCTTCTTGACTGCATGCCAGTGTTATCTAGCTCTCTAAATCATTTCAGAATATTATCTTTACAAAAGGTCCCTATTCAAAATAAGGTTTCTCAGTATGTTTTACCATCCCTTTTTATGGGCCTCTGGTGCCTAAATACTATGACTTCTAAATTCTGCAGTCGTGGTATTAAAAGAATGCACATTCTTAAATACTTTTTTTTAAAGTTTGACTTGATAGCAACTAAGTATTTTAACTACTGCATACCAAATGATCTGTTTCATGGGTTATACTCAGTCCCAATTGAAGATGGCCTTTTCTGAAATCTTTGTGATATTGTGCCCACAGCATTCTCCTGATCTTATTCTTACAGGATTCTGCCACTCTTCTGTATTCATGATGCCCCTATTTTCACCTATTCCTTCTGTTCATATAATATGAACTAGATAAATATAGTTGTTTGGTCATTTTTTATCTCTTGCTGACTTCGTTTGGGGGTTTCTTGGCAAAGATACTGGGGTGGTTTGCTATTTCCTTCTTTAGCTTATTTTCAAATTAGGAAACTAAGGCCAATAATGTTTTTGTCCAAGTGTCTGAATTTGAACTCAGGAAAATGAGTCTTCCTGACTCCAGGCCTAGCACCCTATCTGCTGTACCACCTAGCTGCCTATTAAATAAGTAGGATAATGGTATTTCCCCTGAAGTTGTTGATATATCCTCACTTTGAAATATTAGTGACATAAAATATAGGTTCATTTTAAACTAATACATGAAGAATAGAGACAAAAAATAGGAAGTGAAAAGTTCTTGTGGATAATGAAAAAATCATGTCAAGAGAAAGTTACAAAAAAGTCAGTGTAAAAAAATGAAGATTATAGGACTAATTATAGATGTGATTATATGTCATTCCCAAGAAAGAAATACAGTATTATAAAAATGCCTTTAGTTGTCTGATTCTTGAGCTGCTTTGAGTTAAAACACACAAATGAGATGGGATTGGTGTATGGTCACAGGTATTAGGCATCTTTCCATTTAATAAATGTAAAACTTTAAAATCTAGCTCTGCTGTTGAGTTCAGGAGGCCAGAGAGTCCTGAATAAGCTGCTGACTTCTCTGTTCTTTAAAACCATACTTCCTTCTTAGAATGGCATGGTAGCTAAATATATCCTATTAGGAAACTAGTTGCTGAAGTGCTAGGAATCTTTGGAGGAAGTGGCTGTACCATCTTAGAGTTCATCATAGATAAGGAGGAGAAACATGGGTATAATCTAACACACCCAAATTATTGGGAGAGCTAATTCCAGAGAGTTCAGAAAAAGGATAGATAAGTAATATTCCATAATTCAAAATTCTCTTAGGGAAGTCATCTCAGAAGAAATGAGATATTCTCAAGAAAGAACTTCAAAAAAGTTTTTGAATTCATTAGTTATTCATTTTTTATCTTTTTTTTTCTTTTTAAATTTTGAGTTTCAAATTCACTTTCTCCCTAAACTACTCACTGAGAAGGCAAGCAATATGATATCAGTTATACATGTGAAATCATGTAAAACATTTCCATGTTAGCCATGTTATTTTTTAAAGAAGGGGAAATGAACAAAGTGAGAAATTTTTATTTCAATTTGCACTCAGAGTTTATCAGTTCCCTCTCTGCAAGTAGATAAGATTTTATTAATATGAGTCCCTTGGAATTGTCTTGGATCATTATATTGATCAGAAAAGCCAAATCTTTGACAGTTGATTATCATTAAAACATTTCTATTACTGTTTCCAATGGTTTTCTGGTTTTTCTTGCTTCATACTGCATCAGTTTATTTAGGTCTTGCCACATGCTTCTGAAACCACGCCCCTCATCATTTCCCACAGCACAATAATATTCCATCATAATCATATTCCACAAGTTGTTCAGCCATTCCTCAGTTGATGAATATCCTCTTGATTTCCAAGTCTTTGCCACCATAAAAAGAACTGCATTAAATATTTTTGTACATATAGATCCTTTTTTTCCTTTTTTTTTAATCTCTTTGAGATATAGAGCTTGTAGTGATATTTCTGGGTCAAAGGGTATGCACAGTTTTATAACCCTTTGGGCATAGTTCTCCAAAATAGTTGGAACAGTTCAGTACTCCACTAGCAGTTGATTAACGTACCTTCATTTTTCCTTCATCCCCTCCAATATTTATCATTTCTGGTAGCTCTTAGGTGGTATCTTAGAGTTGTTTTAATTTGCTTCCTCGAATGAATAATCAATACTGATTTAGAACATTCTTTCATATGAGTATAGATTGCTCTGATTCCTTGTTCTGAAAACTTCTTGTTTATTTCCTTTGACCATTTATCAATTGGGGAATGGCTTTTATTATATGAATTTGATTCAGTTCTATGCTTAATAAATATTTGAAAAATGAAGGCTTTATTAGAGAAGCTTGCTAAAAAAAAATATTACTTCATTGTCTACCCTTTGGAAAATGTAATTCCCTTGATTATTCCTTTTAATTAGATCTAGTTTTGTTTTTGTTTTCTCTGAGGTCATGATTGCTACTCCTGCCTTTTTTTATTTTAACTGAAGCAAATTAGATTCTGCTCCAGTCCTTAATTTTAACACTGTGTGTGTCTTTCTGTTTCATGTGTGTCTTTTATAAACAACATATTGTTGGATTCTGGTGTCTAGTGCATTCTGCTGCTTCCTTTTTTGAGGGTCAGCTTGTCCTGCTCATGTCCATTTCTCTGTAATCTCTTTCTGGCCAGTTGTCCAACTTCCTCACTGTCTCTGTTCTGAGAATTCCCAAAGCCTCTGCTATCGCTATGGCCACTTCTTGTGATCATTCCTGTGATCTCCTCACAGACTTCTTCCATGGTGCTGCAGCTTCTCTTGATAACCATCTAAGTTTTCTTAGCACAAAAAAAAAAAAAGCCTTACCTTGACCTTTTATTGACTCTGCTGCTCCAAAATTTGATTTGAGACATTATTTTAAAGTTGCTTGGAGGAGGGGTTGTCTCTAATCTGCCATCTTGGCTCCCCCACCCATCCAAGAAAGAATTTCAAACAATTAATTTTGATGAGGAAGAAAATGGGGAACTACTGAAGAAACTGATGTGGCCACATAGAGAAGTCAATTTAATTTTTTTGAGACCTATTAAAAATGGTGGGAAAAGAGCAGATTTCTAAGTATAATTACAAAAAAAAATTTAGAATTATCTATTAAAAATGTCAGGAACACTAAAGCCCAAAATGAGCTGAAATGTGAAGAGCCTTAACAACAAAAAATGTCTTAAAAACTGTACTGAGTTGAGCAGAAAAGTTAGAGAAGGAATGGGAAAATATTCGTGGCAGGGAAAGTGTGCTTGGAAAAATGATAAAGGATGCCAGAGAAGACAACTAACCAACTCCTTTGTTTCCATTTGCTTTTCTAAGGAGAATGATCTTCAGACTTCTAAATATTTGACAAAGACAATGACTAGGGAATTGAAAAGCAAGATTAATGGAGAGAGAGTTAAGAATGAAAGTACCTAGATTTCCTTAATAAGTTTGAGTCACAAGGCCTGGAAAAACTTCATTTCAAGATATTTAAAAAAAACAACCTGATGGATTTCTTTGCTGAGTTGTTGTCTGATTTTTAAAAATTTCTTAAAGGAGAGATCCTTCATAGGAGTGGTGTTGAGCAAATATTACTAGTCCTCTGAAATTTGAATAGCCATTTATCATAATTTAGTCACACAGCCATCTCTTTTAATCTCTCCTTAAGTGAAGTCCCCTGTTTTCTAGAACCAGCCATTCTGCTTTTTGGACAACTGTCATCTTATTTGCTTATCAGAGAAGAAATTTGATACACTTTAACTCAAACCTGTGTTTGACCAAAAATTCTTAATTTTTTTTTTATTATAAAATCCTCAAAAATCTTTGTTTGAAGCCCTCCCCTTAGGTAGAGCTCACTACCTTATGAGGTAATTCATTCCACTTTTGTATCATTCTCATCATTAAGCAGTTTTTTCTCACACCAAACCCAAATTGTCACTTCTCCAGATTTCACCACTCTCTCCTTGTTCTGCCCTTGAGGACAAAAAAGAAAAAGAAAAATTCTTCCATGTGACAGTCTTTTCAGTTCAAAGTCTATTGTCATGTCCTTCTACCTTTCATGTCTCTTTCCCATATGGCCTTCACCATTTTGTACTATTAAAGTTTTTTAATTCAAATATATTTATTAAAAGATACATTTATCTTTGTTATAGCATTCTTTCTCATTAGATTAGGCCTATTATTTTAGCCTAGATCTTTACTCTTTTCCAGAATATGTTAGCTTTGTTTTTCCAGCTATGTATTTTCTACAACTGGGGAAGCATGACATCTTTGCCTCCATCCAAGTCATAGAATAGTAAAAGCTCAACTTCCTTCTGCCTTGACATTGAGTCATTAATTGGCAGCTCTGTGTCTAGTTAGTCAAGTGGATCTGAGTCTGAATATGCTATAATTCAACTCCTTTATTTTCAATTCAGTGAGCATTTATTGAGCACTGCTCTGGACCAATTACTGTGTTGAGTGATAGGGACAGAATAGAAGATAGAAAAAGGAGCATCATGAATATAGAAGGAGGACACCGTTTCTGTAAGATTAATATCAGGGTAATGCTGTAGTCACAATATTGTGAGATTTCAGTAAAGCCTTTGGCAAATCCTCTCATGCTATTCTTCTAGATGAGATAGAGATCTTATTTCAGCAATCTTGCTATTGGGAATAAGCCCCATTTTGTGGTAGAAAAAAGAAAGAGAAAAGAAGGAAGAGAGGAAAGGAAGAAGGAAAGAAAGAGGAAGGAAGGAAGAAGAAAAGAAAGAAAATGCATGCCTATTGATTAGCAAATGTCTGAACAAATTGTGGCATATAGATGTAATGGAATATTATTATAGGGAGAAAAGTGACAAATATAAGGAATTCTGAGAAATATTGGAAGATTTATATGAACTGATACAAAGTAAGCAGAAGCAAGAGAATATTGGACCCAATGACTAATATAACTTTAAATATACTAAATGGTAGCCTAAGTCAGAAGAATTTCAAAGATCCAGTCTTGACCCTAGAAAATAGATTTGTGGTTTGTCTTAAGTGTTATTCTTATGTACAGGGGATGGATAAATGAGAAATGGATTATATTGTTGTGGTTTAAAAAACAAAAATATAATTTAGACTTTTAAATACCCACACACATCTACACAATTCTAATACCACAAATGTCACCCTTTCCATGTCTAACAGTGTTAACAGAATTCCACATCATGATCCTCCACCTCTCTACTGAGAGACATTGTGATTCTTTATTTGTTCTTTGGTACTGACATTGTTCACCACAAGTAATCTATCTCAATGTTTTTATCCTCTTTTATTATTCTCTTTCAGCCTTTCTTTTGCTTCCACTCTAGCTCATCTCCTTCCACTTGAGTCCTCTGTTTCTTCTTTCAGTTTCTCTGAATCCTGCTATGTTTCCCATCCCTAATTCCAAACTCTGTCCTTCCTTATAGTTCCAAAGCCCTCCATGTTACCTTCCCTTTTCTCTCCCACTTCTTCAATTCAAGGACCTCAAAGGTCTCCTGAATCCTCTCCTATAACCTCTTTCAGGAATCAATTTATTTTACAAAGCTTTCTGAATGTGTTTACCCCTCCATTGTTTCTATGAAGCAATTGTATTGCCATCCTCTTATGTAAGATTTTATAAACAAATTTATGTTCTAAGCTAATGTTGCCTTAGCCTACCATATCTTTTCACTTTGCAGCAAGATTAAGTATTTCTAGTCTAGGTTTTTTGTCTTCTCATTAAAACAGCTGACTTATATCAGTTCAAGTCCCTTGGAAAATGGTGATGGTCTCTATTGTCTGTTATTTTATCCATTTCCCATTTTTCTTGTTAATAGTTTACTTAAATAGACCAAGTTGAAGCAGTTTCTGTTGCATTCATCTTCATTCTTCATGTCTGTTCAATGAATCTCTGTTGCTCAGACTTCCTAACCTGACCTTCAGGGCCCTCCAGAACTTTATGCCAACTTGCAAATGTAGATATCATTTATACCATCTGATCTCACATATTCTATATTCTGGATAAGTGACTACTCATGCCTGATACATGATAGCAAGGTGATGCAGTGGAAGGAGTTCTAGTTTGGGATTCAGTCAATGAACCTGCATTTGAATTCTACCTCTAACACTACCTACCCACGCTTATTGTGGGCAAGTCACTTATCCTCTCTAGATCTCAGTTTACCCACCAGTAGAACAAAAAGATAGACTTGACAACTTCCAAAATCCCTTGCAACTCTCAATATCTGGACTTATATACCCTTTCCACCCCATCCTAATTCCATAGATGAGGCTTTCCTTTGCTTGAATGCTTCTTCTCTACTGTTTTTTCTCCATCTTTTAAAGCCTTAAATGAAGCCTTCTCCATGAAGACTTTCTTCATTTCCCCAAGTCAATAATATGATTTCCTCCTCACTTCCCCATCCCAAGCTCCATATGACTCTCATATCTTCACAGGATCTTAGATTTGGAGTTGGAAGAAATATCAGAAGTTTTTTGTAATTCTAACCTCCATTTTTACAGATGAGAAAACTGAGACCCAGAGAGGCTAAATTCAGTTAAATTTATTAAACATTTAATAAGCATCTACCACGTGCCAAGATTATGCTAAGCCCTCGGGATACAAAGAAAGGTAAAATTCAGTCACTGTTCTCAAGGAGCTTACAGTCTAATAGAGACACAGAGTGCAAACGACTGTATACAAACAAGATGCAGACAAGAAGTGATAGTGAGGAAGAAGACCATTCTAAGCTATGCAAAGATAGGAAGATGGAGGAGGAAATGAGGAATTTAGGTATTAACTAATGGACTGGAATGTTGGAATGTGGACCATACTGAGAGAAATAATGTAAGGTAAAACTTGAAAGATGAGTTTGATCCAAGTTGTGAAGAGCTTTAAAAAACCGTGCTAAAGAATTTTTATATTATCCTATAAACAATAATACTGCTACCCCCAAAAAAAGATGTTATTTATATAATATATAAATTCATTAATGTTCTACCATGATCTTTGTGAATGTGATGCGATATTATTACAATACATTTTTAAAAAATTAATAAGCATTTATTTTCTCTCCTTCCCACTGCCTCTTCACTGAAAAAGTAGAACCATTGTAACAAATATACAAGGTCAAGCAAAAACAACTTTTCACATTAGACATGAATAAAAATTGTGTATCAC
Source organism: Myrmecobius fasciatus (assembly GCA_023553655.1). Lineage (NCBI taxonomy): Eukaryota > Metazoa > Chordata > Mammalia > Dasyuromorphia > Myrmecobiidae > Myrmecobius > Myrmecobius fasciatus. Next base: position 120,776 of record JAJPUD010001160.1, on the reverse strand, counting down.
AATCTTGAAATGTCTAGTCCATTGCTTAACCTATAAATCCTTAATAAATATGTATTGACTATCACTGTTGAATACACATGACAGAGACAGAATTACAAATGACACAGGATTGTAGTATTGCTTGTTACAACAGTGTATGATGTTTAAAAAAAAAAAAAAAAACAGTATTAGTTCAGAAATCAGGAGATCTGGCTTCTAGATCCTAGTCTTGCACTAATCAGCTCTCTCCATACTGTGTCTGCTGTAGTCTGGCCATCTTTCCCATCTCCACCCCATTCCTAATCCTTGGACTTTGTCCTTACTCTGATCTCTGATAAGTGAGCTTTTGCCTTATCCTGCCTGGAACCAGGCTTCAAAGTCACTTACTTGTAGGCCATCTTCACACTATCTGACAAGTGGAGTATCCACCCTCCATCTTCCACATTTTCATTTGTTGTCCTCCCTCATTAGAATAAGCATTTTTTTTTTAAGGCAGGAACTGTCTTGCTTTTATTTACATACCCTGCTCTTAGCACAATGCTTGGCAAATAATAAGTACTCAATAAATGTTCTACCTGTCTATCTTAACTATCTTTTTTTCTGGCTGGACTTCAATTTCCTTATCTGTACAATAAAGAGATAGAACTAGATCAAACATTCTACAATCTGTGTAGGCTATATTTAAAATATATACAGCTAGATGTGATTACACACACCTATAATCCCTGCAACCAAGGATACTGAGATTGGTAGATCAATCAAGTTTAGAAAATCTGAATTGCAGGACTAAAATGATTAGGCATCTGTGCTAAATCTAAATAGTCTATAAACATTTATTAAATACCTACTATGTGCTAGGCCCTGTGCTCACCACTAGTTTACAAAGAAAGCCAAAAGACAACCCTGCTCTCAAGGAGCTCACAATCCAATGAGAGAAACAACTTGAAAACTACTGTGTATTAATAAGCTATATACGGGATAAAGAAGAAATAATCAGTAGAGAGAAGGAACTAGAATTAAATGGTATTAGAAAAGGCTTTCTGTAGAAGATAATATTTTAGCTGGGACTTGAAGGAACTACAAGATAGAAATGGGAAGGAACAACATGCCAAGTATTGAGGATAGCCAGGGAAAAGTTCCTGGAACTGATAAATGAAGTTTCATCAATATGGTGAGGATCCAGGAGTTGGGAACCAGTAGGCTGCCTAAAGGAGGGACTTGAGAGTGGCCATAGAACTTTTGGGAAATCCAACTTTAAGAAAGAAAGACAGAAACAGAAAGATGAAGGAAGGAAAGAAGGAAGGGAAGGAGAGAAGAAAGAAAGAAAGGAAGAAAAGGAAGGGAAAAAGAGGAAATCAGAAATATCATTGCAGTATTGAAAACATATTGGCCTTTTTTTGTATACAACCAAACACTTGAATAACCATTGCTACCAACAAGATCCATGCTGGAATACCAATAGCAGATTTTTTTAAAAATGGTATAAAGAATGTCTCTCTTTAAAATAGAGTATACTCTGTGCCTGATTTCTCCTTTATCCATTTAGTGTTATAGAACATACTATGTTCAGTTGGTTAATTAGCTACAGTATTCTTCCCTTCCTGTTCTGACTTGTGTAATATTACTGTTCATGTTTACATAACTGTTGCCTTCTATTCCAGAGGTAGCTATAATTCAGGAGTAGTAGTAGGTGAAATGTTTCCTGTGTATATTGTAGACAGGAAACATTGACATTGAAAGGACCTCTGATCTTTGTTGGAGATCCAGTATGAATGCCATTATTTAAAAAAAAGGAAAGATTTGTTGTTCCTGTGTCAACTAAAATATTCCTTCAATGAAATTGCACTATATGTGGTAGAGCAATGCTTGTATTCCTCATCTTTTGAATTATTAGGGTTTTTTTTTAATAGTTTACTTTGTTCAACTACATAAACTTTTTATAGCCATCCATCATAGTTACTGACACGGAGACGCTCTTTAATTGCCAGTATTTAAGTTATAAGTACAGTGTCAACAGAGCCATAGCGGGTGTGGTGCCAGGGTGTTTGGGACCTGTGGGTTTCCCCTCAGTGAGTGCTGGCTACAGCAAGGGATATGTGGTGGGAGAGCTGCCCCAGCTGTGACATCAGCCCTCCCTCATCTACCTCCTCCTGCTGTCTTTGGTGGTAGAATCCGGGTGGGTCAGAGGTGGGAAATCTGGGAAATGAGCAGCAGAATGGTGTCACAGAAAGGCCATTGGACTTGAGTCACAAGATAGATTAGCTAACTCTCCCATTATCCATACAACTAACATTTCTGAACATCATTTTTCTCATGTGTGAAATGGGAAATCACAATTGTACTTTCTACCTCACAGGGTTGTTGTGAGAAATATACCTCTTAAACTATAACATTTCATATAAACATGTAGTTATTACTATTATTATTCCCAACAAATATAATTCTATTTTGGATGCTATAGCTTAAGCTCCCAAATTTTCCAAAGAAGCTGAATTAAGGACAAGATACATATCAAATAGAATGGAAAATAATAGTAGTTGTTACATTTTTTTTCAAGAAACTTTGTATGATTTTGTCATGTACAAAGGAAGCTATTAGAAACATTAAGGCTTAAAATAACATTTTACTATGTAGTTAAGCAAATGTTTTTCTGACAGTTAATAAACAAGATACATAGTTGTATCTTTTCTAAACCTTTCTGTTAATTATGTTACTAAAGATAGAGGGGCAATATAGAAGACCTGGTTTTAAATCCTATCTCCTTCATTATCATCTTCATCAGTGGGTCGTTGAATAAGCATTTATTTACTATTTATTATTTATTAGATGCTAACAGGAATAGAAATAAAGGCAAATGATAGTCTCTGAACTCAAGAAGCTCATCAACTAATTCAAGAGGCAAAAAACAAGAATAAACAAATAGAAAGTAAGAGGAGGAAGTACTTGAATTGAAAAAGATTAGGAAAGACTTCCTGTAAAAAGTAGAAAGAAAGGCAATAAGCAGAGATTAGGAGGGAGAACATTTCAGGAATAAGGGACAGCCAGTGGAAATAAAAAATGACGCCATCTTCGTATTGTTGAAGGTCAAGATCAAAGAGAACATGGCAGGGAAAAAGCAATACAAGGACATTCTCAGGGTCTCTCTTAAAAACTCTAGAATCAATTAGTTATATCATATGGTAACATAGTTATCAAAGAATCAATTATATGATATGGGAGACACTGGCACAGGGTCACCCAACAAGGCATGCCCTCATCAGGAAAGGTGCTGTGCTCTATGAGCAAAACAGATTTGAATTAGCCCCCCCTCAAAAAAAGTGAGATGCACAAAATTAGAGAAACTACCCCAGATATTCATGTGAACTATTTGTGTCCGATTTGTGGCAGAGCAGTTTGAGCTCATATTGGTCTGATCAGTCACAGTCGGACTCACTGTAACCCAACTCTAACATAGTGATGTCATTTTGGTCTTCTTCCAGAATAAAGGACAAAATAATAACAATAAAAACACTGAAAAGATTGGGGATTGGAAGGATGGGAGGCTTTGCAAAAGCCTGTCCTTTTTTTTATTATACTTCCATCAGTGATGCCTTCAATGTCTTTGAAGATTATTCTCATTAAAAACAAAAACATTCTAGAAGTATGAAAGTAGGCAGATAAGTACATATTGATTACCTTTCTTAAAGGTGACAGTAAGGTCTAAGATTTTTCATAAACTGTTCTTCCCAGCTGTTTTCTTTGAGTACCATTCTGCTTCCTCATATAGTACATATTTGCTACCAAAAAGACTTTATTATAAACATTTTATGAATCTTTTCTATTTTAAAAAATTGAAATTTTATCTATTTAGCTTTAATCTTAAATGCTAATTTGACTTTCTCTACTGCTTCTTGCTCTTTTATGAGGCAATATCACTCACTGTCTCTTAACATCTCCCTCCATAAGATTCTACAAACAAATTTATAGGATCATAATATTATAGATTTATGGAGTAAGGGGCCTCAAAAGTCAAATGAGGTAACTGAAGTCTAAAGATGTTAGACAGGCTCTATATCGCACAGGTATTAAGATTCAGAAATAGAATTTGAAAGCAAGTCCTCAGACTTTAGAAGTTGAGCTGCCCTTGGGTGCTACATTTTTCTGCTTGTCCAGGAGATTGTGTTTGCTGGCTGGGATTTCCAGGCTCTTTTAGTCCCCTGTTGTGAATGATTTATATCAAACTTCTTTGGGAAAGGATAATAATCTGTTTATGTCTATTCTTTTGTCCATTTCCAATACTTCGCCATCAACAGCTTGTTTAAATTGGTCAGGTTGGAGTTGCTCTTTGCCCTGGATATTACTTTGTGTAAAAATAATCTATCCATCCATCTATCTATCTGTGTGTGTGAATAATGTATATTATATGCATATTATAGCATGATATACATGTAATATAATATATACATATATATTATATACATATCTATAATATTTACTTATATATGTATATACACATATATGTTTACTCATATATTTACTTACTATATATGTATATATACATATATTTACTTATGCACATTATATTAGACTTCATTGAGAAAATGACACTTAAGTTGAGTCTTGAAGAAAGCTGGAGATTCTATGAGAAAAAAAATGGAGAGAATACATTCCAAGCCTGGGATAGTCTACAAATTCACAGAGATGAAAAATAACATGCTACGACTGGGAGCAGTAAGTAGTCCAGTTTGACTACTTTATATAGAGTTCTTGCAGGAAAGTGATAATGCAGAAATGAGTCTGGAAAAGGAGGCTGGACCCATTGATGAATGACTTCAAATATGAATCAGAGAAGGTTGTATTTTATTGTAAGGGCAAGAGGGAACCACTGGAGCTCCTTGAGCAGGGATATGACTTGGTTAGGCCTGTGACTATCACTTTGGCAGCTTTGTGGAGAATAGGTTGGAAAAGCTAGTAAGTTAATGAAAAGGGAACAATTAAAAATCCAATGCATAGTCCAGATGCAAGATGACAGATCACTAAACTAGCATGGTGATTATGTGTGAATGAATGAAGAAACATTTATTTATTAATTGCATACTATATGCCAGTCACTATGCTAGCACACTTTTTGCTACTCAAATTTTCTGAAATTGTCTCATCATTTCTTGCATATTCTGTTATATACATAGTGCTACATATTTGGAGATGTTTTGGGTTTTGTTTTTGTTTGCAAGGTTGTTGGAGTTAAGTGACTTGCCCAAAGTCATACAACTAGGGAATATTAAGTATCTGAGGCCGGATTTGAATTCATATCCTCCTGATGAGGCTGATGCTCTATCCACTGCTCTATCTGGTTACTCCATATACCAATATTTATTGTCATTCCCCTAGTTACTTAAGAGGCAATCTAAAGCACCTCTTTAGATTCTAGTTCTTTCTTTTCCCTCTTTTCATCCTCCATTCAGAATCAGGATGTTGATTTTGCTTGTGGCAAAGGACTATATAGAGGGGCTATTCCTTTCCCAGAATTATCCTTTCTCTTACTACCTCTTTATTCCTGTTCATCACTGAGCTATTTGTACAACAAATTCTGTGTGTTTTCAACCCTCATTTTTCTGTTTCAGATAATAGTGACATTCCCACAATCCTTTCCTCTATGTTCATAAACTCTTTTAACATGCTCCAATTATGAAGAATAGCAAATTCCATTTCTTCCTTTTTGCATTCCTCCTTTCACCCTCCCTTCTCTTTCTCTTCCTAAAACCCTTAGAATAGAATTGTTCAGCCATGTCTGATTCTTCTTGACCCCACTGACCATAGCATGCCAGTACTGAACATGGGGTTTTCTTGTCAAGGATACTGCAGTATTTTACCATTTCTTTCTCCAGTGGAGTGAGGCAAATAGAAGTTAATTGACTTAACTTTCTCTGTACCCTTTGAAGACTATTAAAGTTTTGAAGGAACACTTGTTTCTTCTCCTTCTATTAAAATGTTAACACTACAGTATCATTACCACTCCTTTCAATTGCTCAAACGACTTTACTTTGGAAGGTTTCCTTGGGCTTATGTTTTTATTTCAAAATTTCTACTCAGCTCTGGTCTTTTCATCTAAAATGCTTGAAAGTCTTCTATTCCATTAAAGGTCCCCTCCCCCCATCATTGTACTATCCTAATCTTATTTTCCTTTCCATTTGATTGTTTTTTTTTTGTTTTTTTTTTTAATAAAGCTTTTTATTTGCAAAACATGAGTGACCTTTCAACATTGACCTTTGCAAAAAAACTTTTTTTTTTCCCAAGCTTTTCCTTTCCCTCCCCCCGCCCCCCACCCCTAGATGACACTTTCCATTTGATTGTACAGGTAGATTAGAGGAATGCCATAAATATAACACACCTGGATTTCAGTGAGGGATTTGGCAGATTCTCATGATATCCTTTTGACGAATTGGAAAAATGAATGGACAATGCTTCTGTTAGTTGGATTTGGAACTGGCTGAATGGTTTGAACAAAAGATTGATGACTAATGGATTCTTGTCAACTTGGAAGGGAAAAGTAGGAATACTATACAGCTCCACCCTTGATCCATTTCTTTTTAACAAGACTTTTTTTTTATCAAGGACTTAGATGAAAGCATATAAAACATGTTATGAAATTTGAGGACATAGAGAAACTGAAAGGATAGTTATTAAATTGAATGATCCAAAAAAAATAGCTCAACAGGCATTTTTTCATCTGAAAAGGAGCCTAGTATTTTAGTGTATTGAAAATTCAATATGAGTCAACAATGTGGCATGGCAGCCAGATAAAAAGTGTAATAGAATCATAGCATTGAAAATGAGGGAGGTGAATTTCCCACTCTGCATTCTGCCCTATATAGGTTATATCTTTAATGTCATGTTTTAGGAATGACATTGACAAATTAGAATGAGTCCATAATAGAATAACTAGGAAATAAGGGATATTAAAGCTATCCCATACCAGTATTAGGTAAGGATAAATACTTTTTAAAATATAATATACTTTTTAAAAATAATATTTATTTTTCCCCAATTACATGTCTAAAATACCTTTAGATTCTTATTTTTGTTTTTTAAATTTTGAGTTCTAAATTCTGACCCTTTCTCTCCCTCCCTCTCTTACCCCTTCTCTGATACAGTAAGCAATCTATTACAGGTCATACATGTGCAATCATGTAAAACATTTCCCTATTAGTGATTTTGTACAAAAAGACTTAAAAAAAAATGGAAGGAAGGAAGTAAAGAAGGAGGAGGGAAGGAGAAAAGGAAAAAAAGAAAAGCTTTAGCCTGAATTCAGACAATATCAGTTCTCTGGGGGTGAATGATATGTTTTGTCATGTGCCCTTTGGGATTGTCTTGAATCAGACATTGCTGAGAGTAGCTAAAGTGATTCAGGATTGATTGTCATACAATATTGAGAGCAATAATGTTCTCCTGGTTCTGCTCATTTCCTTTTGCATCTGTTCTTGTCTTTGCAGGTTTTTCTAAAATCATCCTACTTGTCATTTTTTAGAGCACAATAATATTCCATGTAGATGTATTTTGAGGAAGTCATTGCCATGAAACCTAATGAGTATAGTGATGGTAAGCATACAGAATTCAAGTTGGAAGGAACCTTAGATATCATTTAGCCCACCCCCCTCACTTTACAAAAGAGAAAACTAAAACCCAAAAATCTTTAATGATTTTCTCAGAATCACCCAGGAATAACTACTAGATGCAAAATTCAAATCCAGTTTCTCTGCTTCTTTATTCAATTGTCTCTTTACTCTCCCATGTTTAGCTTAGGGGATAAAAAAACATATGTGATCATGTAGAAGAGAGATTAGATTTGAACATAAAAAAAACTTGCACTTTTGGGGTTAAATCACCTCCTCAGTAATCTAGAATCAAATACTTAGAGTTTGACTTTCTTCTTCAACTTAATAAACATTTATTATTATCTTAATAATAATAACAACAACAACAACAACAATAGCTGGGTTCTGTGCCAAACACTTTACAACTGTTATCTCATTTAATCCTCACAATAACCCTGAGATGTAAGTACTATTATTACCCACAATTTACAGATGATGAAACTGAAGTAAGCAGCAGTTAAATGACTTGCCCAGAGTCACACATCTATTAAGTGTCTGAGATCATATTTGAACTCAGTATTCTTGACTGCACATATGGGGCTGAATTCACTGAACCATCTAGCTACCCACTATTAAGCACTTATTATTTATAAGGTACCTTCTCAATATCCAATTAGTACCTGAGTTCTAGTTATTTTATTTCAATGAAATCTTTCCAATCCATCCTTTTCTCTTCCTTCATATCTCCATTACCTTCTTTTAGGCTCTTACTATCTTTTGCATGGACATTGAAATTGATTTTTAAAGGATCTCCCTTACCATCCATTTATTCCCTGTTCTATTCATCTTTCACAGAGTCTTAGATGTTGACCCACATCTTCTTCTCCCAATCCACTACCCTGTCCTTGCTATTCAAAGGTTCCTTTACATTTTCCTCCTGTGTGATAGTCTCAGAAAATAAAGTTTATTTTTCTACATATGGATTCTAAGACATCACAGTAACTGTAAAATATTTTAGAAATTGAGATGAATTTATAATGACTGAGATACACACTGAATATTTGTTTTGAGGGAAATCTTTTATTTTTCTTTTGTTGTCATTTGTCCCTTCTAAAAATCAAGGGTTTTCTTCTTGTCCTCCCAAAGCAAAATTTCTGATTGAGGCCCTAGCTAATCAGAGTTTTTAAATATTATGCAGTATTTATCTAATGATGATCATGACTAGATAAAAATGTGGATTTGTTAAATTTTTATTAGTTTTAATGGAGTAGGCACTGAAAATAGTTTGTATTTATCATGGATTAAACTATATAAGTACAAATGAAAGATGGCTATTGTTAGAGTACTGCCACCATTGTCATTTGGGTTCAGTTATTTACTTTTTAAATTTCTCTATTGATATTTAACCAAATAGAAAGCTAGAGGGGAAAAGAAAGGAGACAAAATCTCAAACAACCCATTTTGGCTACTTCCTGGTAGTAAACTAGAAACAACTAACACTAAAAGGCAGAAAAGTATGATATTCAGCATCACTTAATCAGCCCTTTCAGTTGTGTCCAATTCTTTGTGAATCTATTTGGGGTTTTCTTAGCAAAGATATTTCAGTGATTTGCCATTTTCTTCTTTGGCTCATTTTACAGTTAAGAAAACTGATGTAAAAAGGGTTAAATGACTTATCCAGAGTCAGACAGCTAATAGGTGTGTTAGGCTAGATTTGAACTCAGAAAGATAAATCTTCTTGATATTAGGCCTGGTACTTAAAGGCATACAAATTTAATGTTCAGCATTAATTAACATTATTAATTTAATAATTAAAATTAATATTCCCTTTTGTTCAGTCATTTTAGTTGTGTCCAACTCTTCATGACCTTATTTGAGATTTTCTTAACAAAGATATTGGAGTGGTTTGCCATTTCCTTCACTATCTCATTTTACAGATGAAAAAAACTGAGGCAAACAAGGTTAAGTGATTTGCCCAGCATCACACAACTAATAAGTGTCTGAGTTCAGATTTGAACTCAGGAAGATGAATTTTCTAGACTCCAGTTCCAGAAATACAAGACATAAGAGTTTAATGTTCAGCTTCACATCCAGAGTCAATTCTTTGAATATTTCTATTGAGCTATATATTTGAAATGATATGGTACACAACAAAAGCAATTTGTTGAATTATTATTTTACTATTGTTTTGTTATTATTAAATTACATATTTATTATCTATAGATTAGAAAAAACTTGTATATTGGGAATCTAGCAGAGGTCACAGTCCTATAATTGACACAGTGTGATACTTTCAGCTAGTTACCCAGTCTTTGTATGTTTCAAATTAAATATTTATAAGGCAGAAATTAAATAATCATAATAATCTGACGCATATGTAGTCATTTAATGTTTACAAAGCACTTTATATATGTTTACATACCTAGGATTATATTGTCATAGATAAAGAGCTAGTGAAGAGGGAGTTGGTCCAGTCCCTTTATTTGAAAGATTAGGGGCCTAATGGGATTGCCCATTTAGTTTAAACCATTTGGTGTAGAAGGGATTTCTAAAGCATAGTAGGAAAGAGTGACTTTCTAAAGGTCAAAGGACCTGAGACTTTACTTCAGGTCTTTTGATTATGATTTTAAACTCTCTATTAGACCAGTAATTCTTTTTTTTTAATATTGATGCAAATATTTTAATTTTTTAATAATAACTTTTTATTTTCAAAATATATGCATATATAGTTTTCAACATTCATCCTTGTAAAACCTTGTATTCCAAATTTTTTCTCCCTCCCTTCTCCCCATCCTCCCTAGACATCAAGTAATCCAATATTTGTTAAATGTGCAATTCTTCAACACATATTTCTTTTTTTTTTTTAATTAATTAAAGCTTTTTATTTGTATAACATATGTATGGGTAGTTCCCCAACATTGATCTTTACAAAGCTTTCCATTACAAATTTTACCCCCAGTCCCCTCCCCTCCCCTAGATGGCAGGAAGTCCACTACATGCTAATAATGTTCAACACATATTTCCACAATTATTATACTGCACAAGAAAGATCAGATCAAAAAGGGGAAAAAATGGGGGGAAAAAGCAAGCAAACAACAAAAAAATGTGAACATACTATGTTTTGATCCACATTTAGTCCCCACAGTTCTCTCTCTGGGTGCAGATGGCTCTCTCCATCACACATTATTGAAAAGAGCCATGTCCATCATAATTGGTCATTGCATAATCTTATTGTTTCTATGAGTGTTTATTCAGCCATTCTCCAACTGATGGACATCCACTCAGTTTCCAGTACCTTGCCACTACAAAAAAGGGCTACTACAGACATTTTTGCACATGGGGGTCCTTTTCCCTTTTTTATAATCTCTTTGAGATACAGACCCAGTGGAGACACTGCTGCTTCAAAAGGTATGCACAGTTAGACAGCCATTTGGACATAGTTTCAAATTGCTCTCCAGAATGATTGGATCAGCTCACAATGGCTGGATCAATTCACAACTCCACCAACAATGTATTAGTGTCTCAATTTTCCCACATTGCCTCCAACATTTATCATTATCTTTTCCTGTCATTTTAGCCAATCTGAGAGGTGTGTAGTTGTACTTCAGAATTTAGACCAATAGTTCTTAAGTTGCTTTCTGGCAATCTACATTCAAGTATCTGAGTTGTTTTCTTATTATAATAATAATATTATAATAGTAACAGTAAAATAGTATTATGATTGTATCTTTGCTCTGCTGTATATTTGTAAAAGTATATAAAATAATTAATGTTAATACCAATATAAGTGAAAATGTATATTAATTAAGCATAAATATATTTATATAAAGAGACGTGCTAATATAATATAGTTGTGTTAATATATGTTGAATATATTATGTTAACTACATGTTAAAATATTTATAATCTCATTGGTTTTTTCATCAGTATTCCTATATAATTTTAGTGATGCTAAAGAAGAGGGGAGATCAATAAAAGGTAACAAACAGGACAAATGACAATGTGTGTATTAAGGAGTCTTAAAAAGTTTTGTTTGTTTGCTATACCTTGTCCATGTGTTTAGTACAAGTCAGAGTAGTTTGAGATCTAGAATAGTATCTAGAGCATTCCACTTATTTGACTAGTGATTATTGGCCAGTTTGGACCACAGACCACTTTCGTGGTCCAAAAGACTCCTGGACTATCTTATCCTTCCCCCAGTTGCCACAACTCCCCACCCACCTAACTACAACTCCTTCAGGTTTAGTACCTGTAGTTCTACTCCCATCACATAAACTTCATCTATGTCATTTCAGGTTGTAATATGGAAGAGACATTGTGGGAAGTACAAGTGGAATTTGTGGGCTCTCAGCTAGAAGTTACTTGGGTAAAAAAGAAGGAGAAAAAATATGACCACTGTTGGCACAGAATTCAAAAACTATTACTGAATTTCTGATAGTAAAATGTCTGAGTAAACTCCATTTCCTTTATTCCATCACTCTGTCACCTAGAAGTGGTTTAGAATCTCACCCATGCTATATCTCATCCTGCTACTTTGGATCAACATTTGGGCCATGCCTAATGAACTGCCAGTTCAGAACAAATTGCTAATTATAAATTCTTTTAGGGCAGGTATCTTTCATATTATTTTTTATTTCCTTCTCCCTACTCATCCACCCCCAAAGCTCCTAGCATTAATACTAGGTGAGAAGAGAAGATAAGGCATTCAGTATATCCTTATCAGATAGTTTCCTTGTGTGATTTCATCTTTGCCTCTCCCTCAGCATTTAGCAGAGGATTCCCATATATAGAGCAGATTCCTATTAAATGAATACACACCGAGTGACCTCTCAGCTTCCTTCCCATTCTCCTACTGTGATTTATCAATCACTAATTAAACCAGAACAGCTACAGTGGATATAGCTCCAGGCCTGGAGTCAGGAAAACCTGAGTTCAAATGTGATCTTAGAGACTTAATATCTGTATGATCTTAAATGAGTCACTTGATCTGTTTGCCTCAGTTTCCTTATCTGTAAAATGAGTTGGAGAAGGAAATGGCAACCGATTCCAGTACTTTTGCTAAGAAAACCCCAAATGGGGTCACAAAGAATCAGCACAACTGAAATGACTAAACAGAAACAAACTCAACAAACAACAAGCAAGACCATGTCATTTTGGAGTAGATAGGTAGCACAGTGGGGAGAGTGCCAGACATGGAGTCAGGAAGAATTATCTTCCTGCATTCAAATCTAGCCTTAGACACTTAACTAGTTGTGTGAATCTGGGCAAGGTACTTAACCCTGTTTGCCTTGGTCTCCTGATCTGTAAAATAAATGGGAAAAGGAAATGTCAAACCACTCCAGTATCTTTATCAAGAAAACCCTAAACTGCGTCACTAAGAGTTGAACATAGCTGAAAATAAGTGAACAAAACAAACAATAAAGCCACAGTTGCTTGATTGTTTAACAGCAGCTCAGCTTTATATAACTTTCTAATTTACAGAGTGCTTTCCCCCTAATAAATTCAGTATTATATGTGATATTATCATCATATTACCCATAAGAAAATTTGAGTATATAGAAGTTAGCTAATTTGCTTAAAATTACATAGCTAATGAATAGCAGAAGCAAGACCCAATTCCCATCCTAGAAGGTTTCTTTTCTCAACCTTGCTGCCATTGGGCAGTCAGTTTTACCTTAAGAAAAATGGTGTTCCATAGGCTCAAATGTCATCCAGTTGTACTGAAAATGTATGCCTCTAATCACGGAGGAGGGCTGTGTGAGGATCATATGGGCAGTTCTGGAAGGCATGTTGGAGACTAGGGAGTCCAGCTCCCTGAGTGTTCAAGAACTTAAGCAAAGTTTTATTTCAAAATTTGAACTAAGGTTCTCTGATTCCAAGAGTCAGGGTCTTTTCCCCAATAGAACAGCAAAATCCATCATTTCTACTGGGAAAACACACTTAAATTGCATATTTTTCTGAGTCGTCAAACATCCAGTTCCTCTCAACCAACACCTATAGGCACTATAAATACAAAAATAAAAACAAATAAAAACAGTTTGATCCTCACTCAAGGTGAGCCACTTAACCTCTGTTTGCCTTAGGTTCCTTAACTGTTAAAATAGATTAATAATGGCACCATCTCCCAGGGTCATCATGAGGATAAAAAGAGAGAATATTTTTAAAGTGTCTAATACAGTACTTAATGTATAATAAGTGCTTAATAAATGCTTCCCTTCCCATCTCTTTTCTTCTTCTTTCCTTCTCTCCCTCCCTTCCTCAAGAAGTTTTCATTCAACCTATATATTAGTCTATAGTCAATACCATTCTTCATATGGATAGGGCCACACATTATTTTTAAAACACCAATCAAAGCACTCTACACAAATTCTAAACTTTTAAAAATATATTATATTTCTCATGCTTGAAAAATCAGGACCCGAGCAACCTGCCATCAGAACCAGTTTAAAAGAGGCAACGTGCTTAGTGGTTAAGGGACAGTCAGAAGACCTGAGTTCAAATGTGATGCCAGTTTAGTACAGGGGCCATGAACTAATTCTCTCATTCTTCTTAAGATTGCTTTTCTTCATCCATAAGCTCCTGGCACTGCTGACCTCCCAGGGTTGCTGGGAGGGAAGTGCTTTGTATACTTCAAAGTGTTGTATAAATAGGATTTGTTATTATAGTAAAATCCATGTGCAATTCACTGGCCCTTTTTCTTTGAAGAACTATCTAAGTTCAGGGAGATGCTTATCATATCCACAATACCATTTGCGCCTTCTTTAAAGACCTAGCTTGCAAAAGGATATGAAAAGGGTAGTTAAAAAAAAAAAATCTCAGCTGTGCAGTAGTTAAATGAAAGAAATAGCATGCCATTTTCCAAAAATAAAATGTGTGAGTGTAGAAAAGGCATGTCTCAGGTTTTTTTTGGCATCCTTTACTTGTCAGTTTAAGCCAAGACAGATTGTTATTCCTTCCTGCTCACTGATATTAGAAAGTTTACATGTAATATTGCCTCTCTTTTCCTTTTATTATTTTTGGGGGGTGCAAAGAGAAAATACGATTTTTTTAAAAAGAATAAAAACATATTATCTGTGCAGTAGATATTGTCCTGTTAACATCACATTGAGTTAAAAAGATAAACAACAGGATTAACTGTTTACTTTAAGTGAGCAGAAGTCTGCTTGTTTTTCAGGAGAAGAACACAATGTACTGTTGTATCTGGTTTCCAGAGTTGGTGTTTATCATAATTCCTCGCACTGTGGTTGGTAGAGTTCTGGAAAGGATCTCTGCCCCACCCACTTCGACGCTTTCTCTATCTCTCTCTCTCTCTCTCTCTCTCTCTCTCTCTCTCTCTCTCTCTCCTCT